>CM042219.1:23300803-23680803 GCA_023566465.1 Cottus gobio | reverse complement strand
GTTTCTGCGCCGATTTATCTGCAACTGCTCGGTTGTGGTCCTGCATGTGTGAGGGAGTGGGCGGCGGCGGCATGTTGGTATCTCTGTGTGTGTGTGTGTGTGTGTGTGTGTGTGTGTGTGTGTGTGTGTGTCCGTGTTATCTGGGTAAAACTGTGGATGTGCCTGTTGCCGCACAAGGAGAGATTTTTGTCAGTTTTTTTCTAAACCTGAGTGAAGTATAAAGTCACACACACACACACACACAGATGGAAACAGTGAGATATATCTTTTTGAAGTACAATTTCATCCTCTCTCCTTCACCACTTTTCTCTCTCTTTGTGTAGCGGTGAAGGGAGGGGAGTGAAATCTCTGCGGGGCCAGCTTTATGTGTGTGATGGCCTGAGCTGTGAGCTTTTTGTTAAACCAAGGGACAACACTAGAGGCACAATATAGGTTTTACACACACACCTATAAACACATGAAGGGGGGAGGTGGTGGGGGGCAGAGACGGGCGCTGACAGCTGACTCTCCATGTGTGTTTATGAGGGCTTTGATGTTTTAATGTGTCACGTTCTTTGATGCCCTCTGGAGGGGATGTCAGCGCATGTATGTGTGTGTGTGTGTGTGTGTATGTGTGTGTGTGTGTGTGTGTGTGTGTGTGTGTGTGAGAGTGAAAAAGAGGGAGCTTGCGAGGAGGTTTGATGTTTGCGTCTCTCCCAGTTTTTCTTTCTCCCAAGACTCTCTCTCCTTTTCCCACCTCTTCATGCAGCAGGTATCTCAATCTCACTCCCGGGACTGGAGCATTTGTCTTCTCCTCCATCTTCTTCTCCCCTTCAGCCTTTTCTTTTTCTCCTCCTCCTCTCCTCCCTGGCGGATGGGGCTGCGTCGCTGTCTGTTTGTTGTGTCCCCCGGGGGGGAAACTCAGCTTTACGCTTTATGCAAAACATACATTCAGAAATCATTAGCGACTTATTTCACACTCACTTTGGGCTTCATTCTGTTTATTCGCCGCCTCTGCGTTTTCCTGACGCTCGCCCTGACCCCCACTTTCCCTCCGATGCTGAGACTAAATGATGTAACTGTACATGGCATTGGGAATTAATGGCTGCTTCACATCGAGCACATCCTCCGACTATAAAACTACGAAGCGACGCCGCATCTTTTGTAGTCCGCGTACCGCGCAGAAAAAAAAATGATGCTCAGCGTTAATGACTTGTGATTTGCTAAATGTAATATATTAAGACAGTTCAATAACACGGCCTCAGACACCACACTGCGAGTCGACAGGAAACGCCGTCGCCATTCGCCCCAATTATTCCCGAGACGTCAACGTATGGCTGTTGTTTTTACCGGCTGCTGAGCGTCGGGGTGCATCCAGCCTGTGAGTTATGAGGCCGTTATCGCCGCCCGGTAGCTTCCTCCCGTCGCCGCCAGTCACTCGCTCTCACGGCGGCGTCGTCTGACTTGTTGACTCAATCGCTCAGTATCTCTTTCCCCCCCTCGCTCGCTCCTTCTGACGCTCACACACACACACACTCTCTCGCTTATCTTCGGCCGCTCTCCGGGTCTGACTCGCTGATTACAAAAAATTGAAAACGGTTTTAATTCCGCCAGGTTTTTCCCCCCCCCCGAGTCTGATTTGCACTCACGCCAGCTTCTTGTTTTTCTTTCTTTCTTTTTTTTCTTCTCGCAATTAATTCAGTCAAATTCAGACAAAATGTGCTGACGGCCTGTTTGTTGTCGTTGCAGGACGAGAAGTCCACGTTCTTCCAGTTCGGCGCCGCTCTGCAGCAGGAGGCCCTGCTCATGCTCTCCATCATGGAGGAGTATGACTGGCATGTTTTTTCTATCGTCACTTCCAAGTTCCCCGGGTACCAGGATTTCATCAGCACGCTGAAGATAACTGTGGATCACAGGTAATGAATACGCAACACATCCCTCCATCCTCCTTTATTTACAGCAGCTGGCGAGATTAAGCGGCGTTTTATTTAACCGGTGTGTCGTTGCAGCTTTGTGCGCTGGGACCTCCAGAGTGTGGTGACTCTCGACGCTGTAGATGGAGACCCCAACTCTAAATCACACATTGCACTCAAGAGGATCCAGAGTCCGGTTATACTGCTGTACTGCTCCAAGGACGAGGCCGTGTGAGTGCTCTTCCTCTTCCTCTTCCTCTGCCTCTCCGGCCCACTCTGCCACATTGCTGCATCTTTACCTTCATTAACTCTCCGACTCTCCTCCTTCACAGGTACATACTGGAGGAGGCTCGTTCCCTGGGCCTGATAGGAGCCGGTTACATCTGGATTGTGTCCAGTCTCACCACCGGGAACCCAGACTTTACCCCCGAGGTACCGAGGCCCCCATATGTGCTAACAGGTGGCCACTTCTGAGTGGTTTGACAAGACGTGCAGGGTTTTTAATTCCAGGCTTTTTGCCGGTCATCTGCTGCCCCTCCTGTCTGCAACTCCTTTATTCTCTGCAGGCAGCATGAAATACAGCAATGAATACTGGGATTGTGAAGGAAACTAAAATCATCTTTTCAACACGCTTTATCTTGTTTGCTGACAATTTGTTTTGTTTTACGGGGTGCCTGACTAGGTTGTTACTGTTCCCTGTCTTATTTTTTATTTAGTTTTGTTCAAATTAAAGTAAAAAGATATTAATAAGTGAGCTACACTCACTGTTTCCACGTTTGCAGTCTGTATGCTAAGCTAAGCTAACTGTCACATTACCAGACAAATATAGTTGGATTCAATCTTCTCATCTATTCATAAAGGGAATAAGCATAGTTCCCAAAATGTTGAACTATTCCTTAATGCTGTATTAGCATATCATATTTTTTGTTTACTGCTTTGTTTACTCTCTACCTGAAAACATTTTCTTAGCCTCTAAATAGGATGTTTGACAACACATTCACTCTCAAAAAGAAGAAAACAGCAAGGTAGCTCTTATCCAAATAGGACATGAATATGTGCATAAATAATTCAAAGTATAATCAGCTCAAGTGTTCCCCTCACATTAAAATATATTGCTTACCTTTTCCTCAAAAGCCTCTCTAATGTTTATCCTCCTCTCCTCCCTGTCCATCATTCTCAAGTCCCTTTGAATGTTTGGTTTTCATGCATCCGTCTTCAAAGATCTGATTCCACATTTTGTGGCAAAATACAGTAAAACTGAATATTGTAGATTGACAGACGGTTTTTTTTTTTTAATGTTTGCTCAGTCTGGTTTTGAGAGACAAACTTAGTCCTCTATTTGGTTTCTCAATTATTTCATTTTGACAGTTCCAAGATGGAGGAATACCTGAATGAGTGGCCACACTTATGTGATATCCCGATACGAGTTATTTCAAGAAGGCACATGAAACCACTAAATCACCTGCTTGACACCTCTGAGAGATGGATGTTAAAAAACTGACATAAAAAAACAAAAACAAAAAAAAGTCAAATTGAATCCTTCCCACCACATGCTCTCCTCTCCGCCCCCTCTCAGGTGTTTCCTCTGGGCATGATCTCCGTGTCCTACGACGACTGGGAGTACCCGCTGGACACGCGGGTGCGTGACGGGGTCGGCATCATCTCCTCCGCGGCCACCGCCATGCTGCGGGAGAAGGGCGAGCTGCCCGAGGCCCAGAGCAGCTGCTACAGCACGCCGTCAGACCGGAGCCCCGGGAAGCTCCCACCTAGCGCCCTGCGCAGGTGTGTGTGTGTGTGTGTGTGTGTGTGTGTGTGTGTGTGTGTGTGTGTGTGTGTGTGTGTGTGTGTGTGAGAGCAGATCAAGGTCTGGGGTACTTGCATAACTCTGCTCGCCTTTGTAGCTGGGTGTTGAGCCGTGTTACATAAGTCTTTTTTTTTTTTTTTTTTAATGCGCTAATGAGAGGGCTAGAACGGAGAGAGGAAGTGAAGATGACAGAAGTGTTAAACACTGTGATGTCTAATGACATTTAACACTTTCAGCTGTTGTGTGCATGTTTGAGCTCTCTTTTTTCTTGTCACGGGGTTCTGTGGCAGTGTGTGTGTGTGTGTGTGTGTGTGTGTGTGTGTGTCTACGCACATATGCATACCAGTACGAGTGTATGTACTCCTCTCTGAAGTCTCTATGATCTGGTAACAGTCAAATCTTTAAAAAGCAGAAGGGGGAATGGGCCCAGACACATTCATACAGGAACATCCTCTCGACACTGAATCTGTTCACAGCTTTGCTTCCTTTCAGGGTCTTTGGCGTGATATTGTGAGTACATCTTGAATATGAGGCATTCAGTGGCTAAAATATGAGTATTTATCCAGACACTGAAGCTAAACTGCCTGAATACATGGAGGTCAGGTTACTCGGCTCTGCACATCTATGATGACTTATGAGTTGCCTCATTAGAATGAGAGCCACAGTGTGATTCTCACCATTACGGCTTTATTATTCAATTCCCCTCTCATATTAGCCCGTTACAGTATACATCAAAGCATATACAATACCGGCGCCGTTGACAGGTTGATCCAATATAGCTCAGACCCCAATAGGAGCTCGAACCTTTTTTTCGGAATAATCTTTTCCCCCATTCAGTCAGAGGTGCCTCATTTTGAACTTATTGAGCGTCATTTGCATATTTGTCAAAACAACTGCAGCCAATTTCTGTGATAATAAAACTGACAGGTTGGATTTCCCCTGCCCCGATTTGCAAAGTGGCGAAGGCTGTGATCAGAAGTCTGCACACATTAGTCTAGATGCAGTCTTGCCGCAGTGTGTATAAACAGCGCGAGGCGGAGAGACGAGCAGGACAAAAAAAATCACCCGGCACTTAAAAGTCATTATCGGTCCCGCCGGATCCCACGTCCTTCTTAGCCTGACAGGCATTCATATCCCGGACTCTAATTCAGCTTATTTGGTCTCCACAATGGCAAAAAGGGTTTTATTTAGGTTTGTCCTGCTCGTACATTTGGAAAGGTTATTCTATTTGATGGAACCACTGTACCATGCAAACCCCTAAGCTGTCACTGTTTTCTGAAAAGATGCTCCTTGCCACAATACAGAAGTTGGGAAGAGCCCCCCCCTCCTTCTTTATTCATACCTTTAGAAAGCGCCTGCACAATGGATCCACGAGCACTCCAATAAAAAGGAAAATGTCCCGCACGTATAAGTGGACCCACATTTTGAAAAATGCTATTTGCAAACAGCAGGTCATTTATTTTTTTTCCGGTAATGTGGCCGACGCTGCTCTTAAGGCGTTGAATATCAAAGCAATGCAAATAATTTGTATGTTAAAAGCCACTGAACCCCTTTTTTTTTATGTAGCTAGACGTCGTGTTTTATTGACACCACGACAGGAATTCACGCATAAATATGAATGAACGTCTGAAGATTAATCTGTGGCTTTAAAAAAAAACAAAAAAAACACACACACCGGCCCTCGCATCAAAATCTGCTCCCAAAAATGGAAACAAACCTGAAATAGGAGGAGACAGCGGTTTCCCAGAATAGACTGCGACAGTGTTTTCCGCCTTACAGTATGTATTCAGCTGTGGCGATGCACTGTGACAAGGGCATCACCTGCTGCAGCACCAGTGTCTCTCAAACAAAAATATATATATATATTGTCCTGACATGTCAGTAATAGCGTCTCAACCTGTAATGACAAAGGTTGTGCGGCACAGAGACGTCTCTTATGTGTATTTTTTTGTAGGTTTAAGTTTAATTATTGGTGTTTATCAGAGAGGTAAACCCACGGCGGAGCTGCAGAGCTGCATGCGAAGGGAGACGGGGACCTCTTTATGTACTCGTTACTCCAAAGAGCAAAGGCCGGTTTCCAAGTCTTTGTGAAAAGAGATGCTTATTGTACCTCTCTCACCCTCCAACAACAATATTTATGAGTAATTATCATCGTTTTCACCTGCGTGCCAAACGGCACTCGAAAGACTCTCTTCACGCTCCGACCCGGCTCACACGATCTTTTGTGACTCGTTGTTTCAGGACAATGACACTGTGAATACTTAAAGAGCCTTTTTGAATGCATCTATTACATTATTCATAACAATAATGATGATAATCAATTTTGTATTGGCTTATGAGATCAAGTTTTTATAATTCTTCATAATTGCTGCTGGTGACTCACTGACATTTTAGATTTATGGATAATTCTTCATTTTACTTTAAGCAAACAGTGACCACTTCACGTGACCTGGAACCAGCTTGTAAAGAATCATATATCAAGACTTATGATCACATTATTATGCAGTATGACTGATTATAATGCATGATTAAAAGCGTATAATTATTATAATGTATTACAACTATGGGAACTACAGTAATACAATATGATCCTGGCCAAAAAGGGTATTTTGATACTTGACCTTGTAAGTCATTGTGTTATGATTGCTATTATAGAACATTATGAATATTAATATTATGACACAATTTAATACGAGGGCTTATACCTGTAATAATACATTCTATAAGAAGGTTATAACGCATTATAAGTATATTATATATGTTTATAATGCATTGAAGTCATGGGCGTCATAGAAAGTACCAAAAAATATAAAAGTGGACTCTCGCCAAATTCAAAAAATGTTCGTAAAGCAGATAAAAAGCTGCGAATCGTTGACTTTTAAAATATTCTATTTTAGTCGGGTGATATTTCAGTCATATAGCATCACCCGTGGAAACCCTGCTTGACTCCGTGTCAAACTGAATCCAACAATTTGTAATAAGAAAGAACACAAAAAAAGTTGTTTCGGGCAGCTGCTGTCTCTCTCTTGTTATTTGGCCTTTTCAGTAAACTTCCTCAGACGGGCCTCTTTTCCCCCCGGTGGGAATTCCCGCCGCCATCCCAGTCGTCTTCTGAGGATCGTTTTACTGGAGCAAGTGTGTTCTTAATCCCGTACCACTGTGAGAGATGCTGGTTCATTTACTCCTCTCTGCTGCTTCACTTTGGGCCAATGTGTAAATGTGTGTTTGCGTATGCAGGATGACGGGTGTGAGTAAGAGCGTGAGGGCTGTTGCACCAGTGCCTTGTCTTTCAGGCGTGTAGATCGCTGCAGAAATCAATGCAGAAGGCTGATTGGAGAGATATGTGGCCTCTGACTCGGCCCACTCCTACACACAAAGAGAGGCTCGCGCGCACACACGGGCATGCACGCGCACACACGGGCATGCACGCGCACACACGGGCATGCACGCGCACACACGGGCATGCACGTGCACACACGTGCATGCACGCGCACACACGTGCATGCACGCGCACACAGTGGGTGAAGACGCCATTGATTTGAAGAGGACACTCTCGCAGTGATTATAGAGCGCTTTAAATGTTGTGCGCTCTTGAGCACACATACTCCAGCGGATGCAAAACAAAAGCAAATAACAGCTTCCTGCCTCTCTTCTCCTTCTCCCATCTGTTTCAGACACATGATGCATGTATGGAATGACGGCCGCGACTTATCCTTTACGCCGGATGGTTACCAGGCCAACCCCAAATTGGTTGTCATCGTCCTGAATAGTGAAAGGAAGTGGGAGAAGGTAACGAATGGACGCGGCGCTTTTTGGCAAAAGAGCACGGAAATTAAAAAGTCAAAACGCTTTGATTGAGATGGTATCCCTGATTTTGTTTTTGTGTGTTTTCACACACACACACACAGATGGGCCGCTGGGAGAACGGGACGCTGGCGCTGATGTTCCCGGTGTGGCCGAGGTACAACTCCCACGGGGACGAGGATGCGGACGAAAACCACCTCTCCATCGTCACCCTGGAGGAGAAGCCGTTCGTCATCGTGGACAACGTGGACATCCTGACCGGCACCTGCATGAGGAACTCTGTGCCCTGCCGCAAGCACGTCAAGGAGTGAGTAGACCCCCAGCACCCACCAGCAGGGTCAACGTGCTAAGAGAAGGGTCAAATACCTCAACGGGAGGGGTCAGGCAGGTGGGAGGGGATATCAGAGGTCAGTTTCCTCCTCTGGTTGAACTAATGAAAGCCAAAATGCTCACTAGTTAACTAGATGGAGTGTATTTTGACTTTACTGGTTTACAAGTGAGGCTTCAATTGTTTACTAGTTGAACTATTGAAAGCCAAAATGACTGATGAGGCTCAGCATGTTTACTGATTGACAAGATAGTTACACATATCTTACTCTTTGACTAGTCAACGTAAAACTACTAACTAGTTGACTTGTTGCGGTCCATTTTGACCTCACTAGTTTGACTAGTGATGTATGACAGATGCAGCCCTTCATTCATTAACTAGTAATGTTAAATCAACCCTAACTCAGGGATATGTTAGCCTTTATTGTTAAGTAGTGCAATGTTGAGCCTCGCTAGTTAACTAGTAGGGTCAAAATAGACTACTAGTCAGCATTTTTTATTTTTATGGCATGCAGCCGTTAGTTAACTAGTTACAGATTCTCAGGCATCATTTTAACTAGTGCAAATGGAAATCCTTTGTCCTGATTGGTTTGTATTTTTATCACATTTTTTAATAAAAATCATTCATCATTATATTTTTAATTTGTACTAATTAATTTACTAACTAGTGGAGGAAACTGGACATGGGACATAGCCAGGTACTTCTTCTTATTTCAATAAAAAAGGAGGCATTCGTAAAGTAGTTTCTCAGGAAAGCGTTTGACAATCACTTAGTTTCCCTGTAATCGTCCCACTCGTTTTTTCTACTTTTCTGTCATTTATAGAAGGACACTTCTCAAACCAGTCTCAGTTTGTCTCAGAACACACTCGTCAATCTGCTGACCTTTGCTTGTCCACTTTTGTTCTACAAGGCTTTATACTGGGCCCACTCATTTTGACTTTACATAATAATGACTCATCATCTGTTTGTCCTCCAGAATGAAATCCAAATGTGTGTGACTGACAATCTAACACGGTGGTGCTGAAACACAAGTTAATACTAAACCCACAATCTCAATGTTAAAACGTAATCGTCACTGTATGTTCTCTACCAAAGACGAGTGGGTGTTGTAGCCCCGGGTGTGGCTTGTCAGGCTGAATGCACAGGTATTGCATTGTGTACAAATCAAATTAACTGCAGCTAATTTAAAATGCATGCATGATGTCAGCCGAGGTGCAGATCAGTGATTTTCTCTGGCATTACTCACTATCTTGTGTTGGTTGTGTTGTACAGGAGTCAAAACTCTTCCCCAACTTCTGTCAGAGCGTTAAACACATAGCGGCAAAGTATTCCCATTTGGTTGGTAGATAATCAGTTCTGTCAGCATTCATAATTAATTGCTCTGTGTTGCCGTCAGCTCGCTAATGCCAATCTGTCGGTGTACTCGATTTCTGCTTCTGTTATCACTGTAAGCGCCCGTCATGCTCTTTGTTTCATTGTTCCATTCATTCAGTGTGATTTTTGGTTACTGTGCTGTTCTAGATGTACAGAACGTGTTCAATTATTAATTCATAATTAGTAATGCTGCTGTTTCCCTTTGTGGTAATTATGGACACGTTAAAATGATCGTCTCATTGATGTGCAAGGTTACACGCTATTTCAATATTGTTTATGTTTGTAGTCTTTATTTGTATCTAATTTTAGACTCTTTACGATGCAGCTGGATGGAAGTAAATAAATACCCTAATGATTTGGATCTTATAAGCAGTTGAACATTAGATTATGAAATGTAACCACTATTGAATATCTGATTGTCTGATTTCAAAAACTTAGATTTAAATATAAAAATGTAAGTGTTCACAGTTTCCAGTCTGAACTCTGATCTCCTCTTACTTGGATCACATGACTGTCTGAGCTTAGCCCAAGGTTCAAGTGGGACTTTTCATCTTGAATTTTACATTTTTAGATAATCTGAGCAACTTGAATATAGTTTTTATCTTTTTTATACATTTTCTCTTTGAATTTGTAAACGTGACAATTATGATTTTTTTTAAGAAAAGGTCCTGAAATTGCACTAGGGCTTTTTTTTCCATTTGTCAATGGACAGGAAATTAATTAATTATTGTTACATTCAGATTTTTTTTCAAGTATTAATACCAAAGACTTGGCTTCTCAGTTGTGAGGATTTGTGAGTTAGATCAAAATATCTTTAGATTTTAGCCATAGAAAACAAATAGTCATCCCCTTTAGCTTTAGGAAATTGATGACATTCTATCAACCAAAAGATCAATAATCAATTAATTGACAAAATACTCAGGCCAAATAATCATTAGTTGCAGGCCTAAATTGAACAATTGGAAATAGAGATGGTTCTCAAAGTAAAATATTTCAATGCCTTAAATTCATTGTTTTGGTGTTCAGTCGTGATTAAAGTTTAAAGAATCGGTGTTTGGTCGCTCATGAGATTCAAATATTTATGCCCAAAGCTGTCTTCCATTCTAGGGCTGAAAACCAGCCTTTTAAGTCTAAGAGCGTCTCCGTGAAAAACCTGTAAACAAATACATAAATCCCAGCTTGAGACAGGAAACTAAAAGACGTGTCACGTGGGACGCAGCCCAGCCTTTTTATTCATCTCCCATCTGGACGTCTGCTGCCCCCCCTACGCCTCGGCCTCGTGAAGCCTTCTGCTCAGCAGCTACAGCCGTGCAGAGCTGCAGCCTGCCCTGTCTGCAACCTCCCCAAGTTCTCCTTTGTTTCCCCCCTCCCTCCCTGCAGGCCGCCTGTGGCTGTTCACATCAAATCCTAAATTCTGGTCCTGGCATCCGAGGCCTCCTTGGGGAGTCGCACGAGTACATCTGCAGGCGGCGGCCTCTCTGCGTCCGCTAGCTTGCGCTCGGCTACAACCGGGCCGTTTAGCTCCCGGCTCCCTGCGGCGGGCGACGTCACGGCTTCACCTGGCCGTGACTCGTCTCTCTGCGGCTGCACAATAGTGGCTTGTCCTTCGCACTCCACAAAAAAAAGAAAGAACACTCAACCCCCCTTGAATACCGTCGTTTTCCCCATATCCTTCTTCTGCACCTGCTGTTTACCTCCGCGGTTCCATCGTCATTAGCATATCTTTTATCAGACGTGATTACTTCGGGATCACAGGAATATTTCATTATCTGCTCTGTGCACTAAGTCGCTCGCGATAACGGCGTCGGCTAATGGAATGGGAATATTTCACAAATTCAAATTGACTTTGTTGTTGTACCTAATCGAATGTATGTGTACGGTTTAATACCTCGCCACTCACCGCATATTATAACACTTTCTCCACTGAAACAATGACAGTGGGCTGAACGGCCTGAATCAGCCTTTGTTACAAATAATGTTAGTTCCAGCAGATTGAACTTCTTATCACAGTGAAACTAGATTACATACGTATAAAACATACATTTTGACACAATTGAACCCTTTTTACATCCGTTTGGGCATTTCATTTATAATTTAACTTTTAGCTTGTGATGTTGGTCACACAACACTTACATTCCATGCACTTTATTTGTATATTCTACTGTCAACTGTATATATTCATTCATTCATTCCCATTCATTGCACTCTGTTTATTATTAAATGTTAAATGCTATGCACCTTTATGTTATGCAAATTCCTTGAATGTGAAAACAAACATGGCAATAAATGGTTCTGATTCTGATCTACAGTGTACACGCATGTCGTACGATTTTAGGAATCAGCCCCGCCCCTTTTAGGAATCAGCCCCGCCCTTTTAGGAATCAGCCCCACCCTTTTAGGAATCAGCCCCGCCCTTTTAGGAATCAGCCCCGCCCTTCTAGGAATCAACCCTGTCCCTTTTAGGAATCAGCCCCGCCCCTTTTAGGAATCAGCCCGCCCTTTTAGGAATCAGCCCCGCCCTTTCAACAGCTACATGTCAAAACATACAATTCACTTTTATCATTGAAAAATCACTTGAAATTGTAGGCTAGAGGCTTAAAGTGGCTAAAATGTGTTGCAGGCCTTCTTGACTGCATGCAGAGATACTTCTCAAATAGTCAGGGGAAGTAAAAACTTTTTTCAAAGAAGCTTCCCTTGAATTCTTTAACATCTTGGGTTTTGCTCCAATTATCTGCAACATATGGACACCTCAATGCAACCTCTGCATGACAAGAGCATTGTTTCTCTCTGCTAATTTCTGCAATTTAGCTTCCATCGTGGTTTATCTTTAATTGGTTTATTTACCACTTGCTTAGCATCTGCATCTGCACTGTGCTTCTGGTTGATCACTTGGCCACAACACAGTCTAAATTTCTACCAGATAATAGAAAATAGTAAAATAAAATCCGGATAGCAATTAGGATAGGATGAAACAGGATGACATAGTCATAGCTGGCCACAGGGAAAGTGCAACAAACTCAACTGTAATTACTCCCTCGCAAGATTTCTTTTTATTTATGAGACTTTTCCTTATAATAAACAGAATCCAGCGTATTAAAGCTCCAGTGTCACATGGACCCCGAGTCGGCGGACTGAAACCATGGAGTCACGACACTGTGGGCGCGGACAATTAGACGGCTGAATCACCGGCCGCGGAAAAGTTTAACTCGTGACCCGATTTCCCAAAACCTCGGCGTGGAAGTCTCGGCGGTCACAGGCCGACATGGCTCGCCTCTTCCGGGCCTTTTGTTTACGTTGAGCTGGCTGGCTGTTTTTCTCCGCGTCCAGCCATCCGTGCGTCCACCCATGCGTGCGCACGCCCAAACATCCATAAGTGCCACATTTACTCAGTCGCTACTTCCATTTTATTCGTGCGTTTGTTATCACAAAAGTGAGGCATGCATCGAGCAGATGCACCGCACGGGCATCTCGGGGAATCTGCGTGTTTACATAGTGCCATAAGGACGCAGAGAGGGCTCAGCTGGGAGAGCTAATGTATACATTATGTGTGCATTAGAGCACCTGGGGCACACACTGTACACAGAAAAGGCTCACACACACGTGTGTAGCATGACTACTATGCCATAACACACACACACACGCACATTAATGCTGTGCCGCGGATACAGTCGACTACTAAAAGACGTTTGAATCCTGTGATGATTCAGTTCTTTGACAGGCTTCTCTCTGTGTGACTTCCTCAGTTCTTTATGAACTTTCTGGTGAAAAGGTCACTTCCAGTCCGCGCATGCTACTGCACATCATGGTTGAGATCAAGTTTTCATGGAAATACTTTTTTATTTTTTTTAAATGCCGGGTGGAGTTTAACAGATTATGAGTATCCTTTGATCCGACGATTTAGTTTAGTTCACAGCTCCGAGCTCCTCCGGGAGGGCTGTCGGAAAGGTTTACTTGAACACGGGTTTCCATTGTCTTGTTTGGCTGCTCGGGGTCCGTACAGTAGGTGAGCGTCAGAGGAGAAACCCCTCACGGTAATCAGTGAAACACTTAAGAGGAAAGGACAGCGGGAAGCAGCGCAGAGAGGAAGACGAGGGGAAGGACAGCTGATATTTTAATCATGTAGGGTGGTTGTTCTGCAGAGCCCAGCTCTATTTAAAGCCCGGCAGCATCTGCTCAGTACCCCAGTGTTTTCAAGCACTGAGGGAAACACACACACACACACACACACACACACACACTCACAAACTCCATATACGCTCTCTTTGCTCTGTCATAACTCTGGTTTTACAGTTTGATGGCACCAGATGTGCAGGAGTACAGTTACATTCACACTCCACACAATCGCCTCAACACTGTCATCTAATGTCAAAAACATGACCTCATTTTTGATTGTGTGTGTGTGTGTGTGTGTGTGTTGCAGTAACAGCACAGCATCGGGAGGTTCCTACATCAAGCAGTGCTGCAAAGGTTTCTGCATCGACATTCTGAAGAAGATAGCCAGGAACGTCAAGTTCACCTATGACCTCTACTTGGTCATCAACGGGAAACACGGCAAGAAGATCAACAACATGTGGAACGGCATGGTGGGAGAGGTTCGTCCTGCATGTCTGTCTCACTGCCACGTCATATCGGTCTGACTATGCAATTATTGGGAAATATCAATATGCTTACTTACCTTCTTGGAAGATGAGAAGATCGATACAACTCATGTCTGTGTGGTAGATATTAGCTTAGCTTAGCATATGGAAAACCTGTATGTTATGGCTTCCAGTCGTTATGCTAAGCTAAAGCTAACCGACTGCTTCCTGTTTCTTCATACACTGACAGATATGAGAGTTTATGAATCTTCTTATCTCAGTATTTGGCAAGAAAGCAAATAAGTGAGCCTTGTTAGTCATTCATTATTTAAAGGCGCTTAATACAAAACTTCGAGCATATATAATGTCGTCAACGGCTAACGGTGCTAGCAGCCGCTAACAACGGCAACAGTGCTGGCGGGGAACCGGGTCGGGACGACGTTGTCAGAAGCTTTTAATATACATTGTGACATGAGACCAAAATATATGGGATATAAGCTCATTTCTCATCACCAAGTCACACTAGTATTATATAATAATATTTCTCTTTGGGGCTTTAATTCCATGTAATCAACTATTTAAGAGCACAGATTACATCGTTTATCTTTTCTGGAAATTATTTCCTCCACCACAGACTCAACTAGGAGGCCACTCTGAGAGCGCAGACCTCGGCCAAGGCCGATCCACTCCAAAGTTTTATGGCTTCTTCTTCGGCCTTGGCTTCACCCACTAAATTGCATGAAAAATCAAGCCAGTAGTTTTTCCATTATTCTGCCAACAAACAGACAAACAAACAAGCCTAACCTCCTCGTCGGAGGTAATCAAAGCTAAGTGCTGTCACCGTGAATTCCCTAAAGGTTGAAAAGAGAAACATAAAACATGATGATGGAAGCTGACAATATGATCCATAGATTGTGGTAATGTTTCTGTGAGCAGACCGCCGGGAGCCTTTAGACAATTAAATCTGAAAAGAAAAAACGTAGGGTTTTAACTGCATCCTAAAAAACAACATCTTTATGTGCAGAGTCGCCGTCTGTCGGAACACATTCAGGCGACCAGAAATGGCGGAACAATGCAAAAGACAGCTGTATCTCTATTTTTTTCATCTGATATAGCTGAAGATGCCCTCCAACTACCGCTGACATTCTGCGCTCGTACCCTCAGTCACTGTGATATTTCGCATCCAAAATAAAAAAGGAAGGAACATATCAAATACAAACTGTTTGATGTGGTCCAAACATTTTCGCAGCGCCCGCTATATTTCTATGTCGGCGTAGGTGGTGAGTCACCGCTCTGTTCTCCGTCCACCAGGTGGTGTATAAGAAGGCGGTGATGGCGGTCGGTTCGCTGACCATCAACGAGGAGCGGTCGGAGGCCATCGACTTCTCCGTGCCCTTCGTGGAGACGGGCATCAGCGTCATGGTGTCGCGGAGCAACGGGACCGTCTCGCCCTCCGCCTTCCTCGGTAAATCCTTTCTTTTTGTCTTATTTAACACGTTTAATACGTTTTTTTTTTCCTCCTTCTTTTGTCCTCGTCTCCGACTCGCCCGCCGCGAGCCGAGCAGAAGACAAAAGGAGATGTTCACGTGTTTTTTGGCAAAATCCTGTCCAACGAAATGGAATATTTTAATCAGACAGTACATGCTGGACACATTCCACTTTATCGAGGCCTGAACACCCCGAGCACATTCATATTTCTAGCTGGAGCAGAGGAAGCGAAGTGTGCCAGCTGTTTTTTTTTCCCGAAAAGTCAGCTCAGACAAAGCTTCCTTGATGCTATCCTCTCCTCTTCCTCTCTCATCTTCTCTCCTCTTCCTCCTCCTCCTCCTCCTCCTCCAGTGGTTCAGATGACTAGAAACTGAAGCGCTCCTCTGTGCTCGCCTAATGTCTTGTATTGTCATTGGAGCGAGACGGGGAGCGAGGGGATGTATTGGACCATGCGTGTGTTGGTCCCTGTGTATCAAGCCATGTGTCAGTATGCGTGTGTGCGTGTGTGCGTGTGTTTGTGTGTGTGTGTGTGTGTGTGTGTGTGTGTGTGTGTGTGTGTGTGTGTGTGTGTGTGTGTGAAAATGGGGGGTTGGGGAGGGGAGTGTGTGTGGGATTCTGCACGAATATATTAGGATGTTTGCGTATTGAATCAAGGGTGTGTGGAGAATGAATGTGCTTTGGCCGTATGTATGTTAAGGGGTGAATGCTTTGTGTGTGTATTTATATGTAAGCACATTGAGTGTGTGTGTGTGTGTGTGTGTGTGTGTGTGTGTGTGTGTGTGTGTGTGTGTGTGTGTGTGTGTGTGTGTGTGTGTGTGTGTGTGTGTGTGTGTGTGTGTGTTGAGCCTGGGCCAGGGTATCAGTGACGGTTCAGTATCCCTCGCACTCATATTAGAGGCACCTCAGTGCACAATCTCTCAGGGTTGGCTAACCCTGGCAGTCACATGCTTAGACATACAGTGACACACACACACACATACAAACACACACACGCACACACACATATACATACAATTTGTCTGGGTTCAGTGTCTCTGGCACTCACCCCGCTCTCTGAACTCCTGCCCTGCTACACACCAAACACATGCAGACTCACACTCCCAGATCACATACAAATAGATCACATACACATGCCCACAGCAGGGCACATCAGATCACTCAGTTTGATTCTTCTCTCTCCCCCTCTGTCTCTCTCTCTCTCTCTCTCTCTCCTTCTCTCACTCCCCCTTTTCCTCTGCCGTCTCCCCCCGCCTCGGGCCTCTCCCTCTCTCAGCTCTCATCCAAGGGAATAATGAGAAATATGGAAATGTGCTCCGTCAAACTCTCTGTGACTAACTCTCCCTCTCCTCCCCTCCCGCCCCCCTCTCTCACTCCGTCTGCCTCCCTTTCTCCCTTCTCGGTGTCTTCTCTATCATCTCTTCCTCGCTTTGTCTGCCCCCATCCTGCCGGTTCTCCTTTTTTTTTTGCCGTCTCCTCCTTTATTTCATCTGTCTCCCCTTTTCTCTCCATCCCTCACGTTTTATATATCTCCTGCTCATGAACTTGCTTTCTCTTTAACTCTCTCTCTCTCTCTCTCTCTCCCTCTCTCTCCCCCCCTCTCAGAGCCCTTCAGTGCATCCGTTTGGGTGATGATGTTTGTGATGCTGCTCATCGTCACAGCCATCGCCGTCTTCCTCTTTGAGTTTGTCAGTCCGCTGGGCTTCAACCGCAACTTGGCCCAAGGCAAAGGTAGGCTCGCTCTCACACGATCAGGAGTGTCACACCGGGCGACGCTCCCGGGAGCGAGAAGCCGAGATCCAAGCCTCCCCCGGAGCAAAGGAGGTGACCTATTATTACCCAGACTCCAGACAGCTCACTTAATGTAACAGGGCATTAACGATTCTCTCCTGAAGCTCGTCACGTCATGAGAAATCAGCACCCGGAGCTGTCCTGCTGGCTGCGGATTGAACATTAATGTTATGATCCGGAAAAAATAGATTTCAGATTAGTTTAATATCTAAAGGGCAAGGCAGGTGTTTTCTTTGTTTTATCACAATGAACACGTGTTGGCTAATTTGTCATCTGACGCACTGATTGAACAACAAAAGCCAACCAATGTAAAACTGTTTTAAAAAGTATATTTTCATACAAACTATTAGTGTCTTTCAAAGAAACGTTCAACATGGTTGGGAAATACATTTCCTGGCTTTTTCTAATGAGCGTTAGATGAGAAGATACTACTCATATCTGTACAATAAATATGAAGCTGGAGCTGCGCAGCTTAGCACAAAGACAGGAAACAGGTGGAACGAGCTAGCGTGGCTCCGTCCAAAGATAACAAAATCCATCTTCCAGCATCTCTAAAGCTCACTAATTAACAAGTTCTATCTGATTTGTTTAATCTGTACAAAAGCTGAAGAGTAAAAACAACATGGGGATGGGAAACGTGCCAGACGTTATCCTAGCCGGGAGCAGAAAGCTCCTGGAGTCCTATTGTCACTGTGAGTTTGCCAACCTCTCCCGACTAAACTAAGCCAACCGTCTGCTGGCTTTTGCTCAATATTGTGAGTGGCATGGGATCGAATAGCGTTTTTTATTTATTTATTTATGAATTCTTTTAAATCTCTTTGCTGTATCACCCACCAGGGGCCCACTTAGAAATTAATTGTGATGCTGATTTTTAAGTTCAAGTCAATAATCATGACGGGTGAATGCCTTGAACCCGGTTTGTTATCATCACAGCAGCAGGTCTGAAGCTCACGAGTTGTTTTTCCTTCGTCTGGTAAAAACATCCTTTTAGATTCACAATGTTTTACTCACTACATCATGGACGTAAAGGTCAATCTAGTTTGCCAAAATAATTTTCGATCTGTACCCATTAATCCCGCTCGTAAAAAACCCAAGAAAATGCCTGTCGTCCATTAATAAAAGCCAATAATACTGTCACATTATATTTTATATGTACGATGTTGAACCATCTGAAGGAAGCATGATGCCCTCAAACTAGATCATGAAACTCTTTCTTTTTTTTTTTAGAAGGATGGTGGCATTTAAGAGGATTTTCAAGAATTAGAACCTACTTTTCAGCTTGTTTTTCAGCTTTCTTCAGCTTATTTTTCAGCTTTTTTCAGCTTTCTTTCCCCACTGCTGGTGGAAAACATAACTTTCTAATTAGTTTTTCCCCCTCTCTCCCTCAGACCCACACGGCCCATCGTTCACCATCGGGAAGGCCGTCTGGCTGCTGTGGGGTCTGGTGTTCAACAACTCGGTGCCGGTGCAGAACCCAAAGGGCACCACCAGTAAGTTCATCGTATCCGTCTGGGCCTTCTTCGCCGTCATCTTCCTGGCCTCCTACACTGCCAACCTGGCTGCCTTCATGATCCAGGAGGAGTTTGTGGACCAAGTCACCGGACTGTCTGACAAGAAGGTGTGTTTACACACACATGGAAACACACACACACACACACTCACACTCACACAGAAGAAACTAAACACATTCACAGTCAGGGTTGCTCTTGTAATGGATGCCAGCCCTGCGGCCAGACAGGGCTCTCGGGGGAGCGCCCTTGGGCTTCAACATCCCAAACCCTCTGGCCGTAGCTGTCACCACGCTAACACTGCCAGCACAGCAGACCCAGGGGTGCGCACACACACACACACACACACACACACACTGTATAGATCAAAGACGTGTGTTTGGATGTGTGTGTAGTTTGCAGAGGCTGGCAGTGTCAGCAGAACCCCGGCCAGGCTTACGCTAGACTGGACACACAATGATGATGACTGATGAGTCCACTCCATTGTCCCTCCTTTCTCCTCTGTCTCTTCTTGTCACTCTCCTCTCCTTCACTTTAACACTTTCTCTTCCCTTCCTCTTCCTCAAACTTCTTACAGCCTCTCCTTTGTCTCTTCCCTCTTTAACAACACGTCTCTGTCTTCATTCTCCTGCAGTTCCAGAGTCCATACTCCTATTCCCCGCCGTTTCGCTTCGGGACGGTCCCCAACGGCAGCACCGAGCGCAACATCAGGAAGAACTACCCGGACATGCATCAGTACATGACCAAATACCATCAGACCGGCGTCCAGGACGCGCTGGTCACCCTCAAGACCGGGTACTGTAAACCTGTCCAGTCCACTCGCGTCGAGCGGAGATGTACGATACCTGCGAGGCTCGTTCTGTCTGCAGACAAGCTCATATGCATAAGAAACATGCGATAACAAACCAAAAAAAGACGTTGCGTCACACAGAACAACTTCTGCCCCGCGGGGCGCAGCACTAGCTCATGCTAAAACGCTGCAGCATGGGCTCAGTGTTGGTGTCACCGACGGTGAAAAAGCAGACGCTGCCTGCAAGTGCTCATTATTGAGTCTTGCTGCTGCTGGGAAGATGGAGCTGCCAAAACAGGGAGAGTGTAATTTGTTGTGTAGTTTGCTGCCTTTATTCTCCCTCCTAAACACACACTAATGGAAGGACGGCTGCAGTGCTTTTATTTGTTCATTAGTTTTCTGTGCTTTGATCTTTCGGGTATTTTTCTCCAAATATGTTTTTCCTTGTAGCCGCGCTACAATCACTTCATTGATACTGAATATCAAATACAGGTGGTTTGTTTTCGTGCCCGTATATTAGGCTCCCCGTCTGTGTAATTAATGTGTTCGGCAGAGTCTTGAATTAAATGTTTCAGCAAAATTTGGGGGTTAAAACCAAAGAAATATATATTTGGTGTCCTCGTCAAAGTCAGGCAATAGGCTGTGCCACGTTTGAAATATTCTTTACTGAATCTACAGCGTATTTCTTTCAAATGCAAATGAAATTATGTGCGCTTTTGCAACTATAGACACACAAATACTGCGTTTATTGTTTGCCCTTAAGTGAACAGGTTAATTCAAAGTGTTTAGTATTCATACATCTCTAACATAGAGATCCAGGGGGAATGATTAGCCCCACTGTGTATGCATAAGGTTGTATAAAACTTTATTTTTTTGCTGATAAAGAAGTTATAAACAGGGTTCTGCTGCTCTAGAGGATGCAGATGTTCTCGACCCTGTTTTTTGCTGAGCTCGGCTGTATCGAGCCCACATCGGGGGAACGTTGCCTTGATGTGGGCCTTTAGTTTGAATTCAGCTCGTCTTGTCAGAACGATGACCACGACCTGCGTCTAGAAGATTACAGCTCAGTCAGTCAGTCAGTACAAACAAAGACATCCTCATGGGCATGAATATTCATTGCACCAGTGGACAGTCGAAATCTGATCAGCGTTAGAATTTCTGCTCCACTGAAACACAGTGAAAGCTGAGCAATCCAACTGGTTTGTTTATGGATCCGAGTAAAATGATTACTGGCACAACAGACGATGTACGTTAGGCTCAGTAGACTAAACAGTGTTGTGGTCTTTAAGATTGAGGCATGCTGGGTAATGTTTCCCATGAAGACAAACCATAAATACGTTGTAGTTAATGTTCATTTTACATGGAATTAATTCTCTTTTATTAAAAGGTGCATTAGAAATTAAGAGCATTAATACAGCAGCAAACGCATACATTATAAAATATATAATGGATTAATGGCGTTAGCTCTATCAGCACTGATTAGCTGCTAGATGACGCCACCATGTTGAGAGCCGTGTGGAGGCAATCCCTCAATCATAGATATCCTCTAAATTTGGAAATTAGCACCTCTATTAAAAAATGTTATCTAATTTGTTTAATCAGTTTAAAAAACAATGTGGAAAAAAGGGGCTTAATGTGGTTTGTATGCTAAGCTAATAGTCTCCTGGCTTTAGTTTCACATTTAACAGACAGACGTGAGAATGGTATCAATCTTCTCATGCAAATGAGCATATTCCCCCAAAACTATTCAGTCCTCGTGCAGGGCTATTCCTCGGCTTCCTATTTAAATATTATTCCTGTATCTCTCGGCAAGAAAGTGAAATCCCCAAATGTCAAATTATTTCTTTAAAGCATACCAATGTCTACTCGGGACCACTTCCCACAGGTTGGGTACGTTTACGAGTTGCAGGCAGTTCTTTCACAACCGGCTGAATACTGGAAGCAAAAACATTCAGCACATCAGGAAAGTGAAATAAACATAAATCTGTGATGCAGAAATATGTTATTTTAATGTTAACTCCAGAACGTGTGGTCCTCTTACAGGAAGCTGGACGCCTTCATCTACGACGCTGCGGTGCTGAACTACATGGCGGGCAGAGACGACGGCTGCAAGCTGGTCACCATCGGCAGCGGCTACATCTTCGCCACCACGGGTTACGGCATCGCCTTGCAGAAGGGGTCCTACTGGAAGCGCCTGGTGGACCTGGCCATACTGGGCATCATCGGAGACGGTGAGGCCCAGTCTGCAGCCTCCCAGTTACACGGCATTTAACTTTTAAGTCTCTCAGATGATCGAGGCTTTTATTTTTATTACAGTTGGGCCATTACTCAGCTTTCCCCCTCCCCCTCCTCCCCCTAACACTCTCCCTCTCGCCTCCCTCCCTCTGTCAGAAAGCTATCAGGGGCGAGTCTTAACACACCATTTCATCATCATTACGCCGTGTGTGTGTGTGTGTGTGTGTCCACCATGTCCTGCTATGTTTACTCCTCCAGATTGTTCTGTATAATAAGCTGTGAGATGGTGCGAATGGAGGACAGGGAACGAGCCGGACAGAAACCAAACGGCTGAAACCACCAAAGCGCTTTGCCTGTTTTATTTTGGGCACACACACCTGTGTGCGCATGCGACACACACAAACACACTCGGCCTGATAATAATTCCTCCCATCTTTTCTTATCACTCCATCACTATCAATTCTTCTCCCTCCTCCTACAGCCCTCTTTTTTTCCACTCCCCCTCCTGTCTCCTTTCCATTACGATCTATTTACCACTTCACTTCTCGCCTCTTTTCCCTTCTCCCCTCCATCTTTCCTCGTAATGATACGGCCTTTTTCCCCACCACACCTCTCTTATTCCCTCTACCGCCTATCCCCTCTCTCTCAACCTCGTTTTATTCCTTCTCCTCCATTCCTTGCCCCTACCTGCAGCTTAAACTTTCCCTTCACCCACATTTGAACACCTCCGTCATGCCCTACAATTTGCATATGGCACCAGCGGGGGGGTTTCGAGGCTATAACTCCACTTAACTCCATATACAAGCACTTAGAGGGCAGTAAAACCAGGCTAGATTGTTGTTTGCAGACTTCTCGTCTGCCTTCAACACTATACACTCCCACCTGCTGGTGCAGAAACCCAGAGTGCTTTGGATTGGACTCAAACATTGTGGGATGGATTTTGGACTTTCTCACTGACGGGACCCAGAGAGTAAATTATCTTCTATCTGTTCTGTCTGTAACATCCACTGGCTCCCCCCAAAATAATAAATTATTTACACCATTGACATGTGCATTGATTCCAGACGTTAATGAACACTTTGATTAATGGACGCGATTGAGAGGTTGAGATAGTTGACACGAGTATTTGTTATTATCATAATTGGCAATAATTTGACCACAGATATGCCGCGTAAAAGAAAAAAAAGCAGCGGCGCCTTTGATTGCCTGAGGAAGTTAGACGTGTTTCCCGGCTGACGGATCCCCGATGACACTGATTTATAAATATTTCATGGAGTCAGTTTACACTCGCCTTCAGCGGCTGTGCATCCCGCAACCTCAAACAGAAAAACTCATTAACAAAGTTGATGAAAGTCAGCAGCAAAATCATTGGCACTGAGCAGAAACGTCCATTTCTCCCTCATATCGTAACTGCGTACCTCTTGTGTTCATCTTTTTCCTCCTGTATTTTTAGGTTTTCAGAATGTGTTTGTGTTGTGTTTTCTCGTGTGTCGGAATTGCTGCTTCTGCAAAAACCGATCGGCCCCCTCGGGGACGAATACAAGTCTGAACTTGAATTTTTCCCCAACAGGTGAGATGGAGGAGCTGGAGGCCCAGTGGCTGACGGGGATCTGCCACAGTGAGAAGAACGAGGTGATGTCCAGCCAGCTGGACATCGACAACATGGCGGGTGTCTTCTACATGCTGGCCACCGCCATGGGCCTCTCCATCCTCACCTTCATCTCTGAACACCTTTTCTACTGGAGGCTGAGATACTGCTTCACCGGCGTCTGCACCGGGAGGCCGGGTCTGCTCTTCACCATCAGCAGGGTGAGGATGAGGAAGTGCATCGTCTCCGGAGGTTGTGTTTTAAGATGTCGCCGTTAGCATCTGCAGCGCCGAAAAAAACACTTACTGATCGAGCACCGTCCTCGAGGGTGCAACAACTGGGGTGCAGCAGATATTGGGACTGCAAGAAAGCACTTATTGCAATGTCAATATCAGCACTCGGGATGGGAATTTCGTGTATTATTATTGACGTTTTAAACACCGAAGGCGACTTTTATAGAGAGAGCGGGCTGTAGACGCAGAGGCAGAGCAAGTAAAACAAAGCTTAACTGTGTTTGCAAATTGTCTTAATGCGGTTTCATTCTGAAGCAGAGAAATAACAAGAAAGTTATTGCGACTTTGAAGACAGCCGTAGAGCCTCTGTGGTGTTTAACAACAACAGTTCAAACATCACACAGTACATTACCAAAAAAAAAAACGATTTTCTGTCTGTTGCATCTCAGACAAAGCCGTCTAATTTGCCTAATCTTCATGGTTCTTTGGATGCAAACAGGAAGGCACAAAAAGGACTTGTAGCCCGAAACGTGATTGTTTCAGTTAAGAGAAAAAACAAATCTGTGGACGATCATAAGTCTGTGTGTGTGTGTGTGTGTGTGTGTGTGTGTGTGTGTGTGTGTGTGTGTGTGTGTGTGTGTGTGTGTGTGTGTGTGTGTGTGTGTGTGATAAAAGAGGAAAGAGGGGGAAAGTGTTATTATAAAGCCCAGCTGAGGTAGAGATGAACTAACTGCTGGGCTTAAGGACGGCAGGATAGAGGACTCAAACCGCTAAGAGGATGATGTGAACACACACACACACACACACACACACACACACACACACACAGACACACACTTACACAAAGCTCTGTCCTATGTCCTTCTCTCACCCACCCACACACACACACACACACACGAGTCTGGTCTAACAAAGTTAAAAATGGTAACACATATACAGGAGGAGCGATGGGATGGACGGACTTGACCACACGGGCAGACAGATAAACGGACGCACACTCACACAAACTCACACAAACACACACACACAAAACAGAAATGGGCACATCCAGACAGACCATTCTTTCATTATTCATATGTCATGTCGCTGTGTGAGGCAGGGCTTTTATTCCAGACGAGCAGCATTTCACACATTAAATGTTTTACAAAAAGAGTGCGATGTCTGTCTGTGTGTAAGTGTGTGTGTGTGTGTGTGTGTGTGTGTGTGTGTGTGTGTGTGTGTGTGTGTGTGTGTGTGTGTGTGTGTGTGTGTGTGTGTGTGTGTCCTCTCGGTGTGCGCTTGGCGTTCGAGCTGTGATGCGGGAGGTTAAGTGGCTTCAGGAAGAACATCTCCTTGCACTCAAAGGCCCCCCTCCAGTGACATCATCGCCGAAATTTAATTTTCTCGGCGCCTCTGAAGGCAGTTCATCTAAAAAGTGTCGATTATCGAAGACAACGAGGTTCAGGTGCTGCGATCGCATCACGAGACACCGAGGCCTCAAGTCACCGTGCAGGGAAAGAGTCTGATGAACCTTTTCCTCGTGAAGTCATCGGGCTGGGAAATAACTCTTCTGTCATCTTCTTCATCTCCGTCCCCTCTTCCTCTTCTCACCTCTTCCTCTCTTCTCCTCTCCTCTCCTCTTGTGTCCTCTCTTCTTGTTTTCTCTCCTCTCCTCTTGTTTCCTCTCCTCTTCTCTCCTCTTGTTTCCTCTCCTCTCCTCTTGTTTCCTCTCCTCTCCTCTCCATCCCCTCTTGTTTCCTCTTCCTCTCCTCTCCATCCCCTCTCCTCTCCTCCCCTCTTCCTCCCCTCTTGTTTCCTCTTCCTCTCCTCTCCGTCCCCTCTCCTCTCCTCTTGTCCCCTCTTCCTCTCCTCTTGTTTCCTCTTCTCTCCTCTCCTCTTCCTCTTCTCCCCTCTTGTTTCCTCTTCCTCTCCTCTCCGTCCCCTCTCCTCTCCTCTTCCTCTCCTCTCAGGGTATCTGGAGCTGCATCCATGGCGTTCACATAGATATGAAGAAGAAGAACCCTGAGCTGGACTTCAGTCCTCAAGCCAACATGCTGCATCTGCTGAAGTCGGCTAAGTCCATGGCGTTGTCCTCCCCCAAACGCAACACTGTCCTCTTGCAGCCCAACATCCTGGACGTGATGTCGGGGAAAGGTACCGTGACTCGTAACTCACACACTTTGCTCGCACGTACAGAGGTCACCCCGCCTTTTCTATACCGCCTACGTATGCAGATCTAAAGGTGACTCCTCCCACCTCGACTGTAATCAGATTGACATGCATAGGCTCGCCTCATGATTGGAAACACCTTCGATGGCACCCACAGCGTGCCGGGGCGGTCGCTAATGGATGAGGATGAGCACCCAACACCCGTCTGTTGTATCTGAGGTGCATCTCTCCTTGTCTCCTAGGTAACTCACTGCACAGCCTGCCCCCGAAGGGTCCCGGTCTCTATAGCAACGCCGCCGGTCCGCACAGCTTCCTGTCATTGTCCGGGCGACACAAAAACCTCCTCAACAACGCGGCGCCGTTCCCGGTTCAGCAGAAAGCGCCCCCTCTCCAGACCAGCCCCAACAAGCCCCAGCTGTCAATCACCAACGACAACGGCAAGACCCGCCTCGCCGGCTCGGCCCTCGCCGCCGTGCCGCAGGGCTCGAAGCCCCGGGCCCTGTGGAAGAAAAGCGTGGAGACGCTGAAGACTCAGCCCAGCGTCGCGTCTCCGGGCCCGAGCCCCGCCCCCTCGGCCGGTCCGGGACCCGCACCAATGAAGAGCCAGCGCTATCTGCCCGAAGAGCCGCCGCACTCGGACATCTCCGAGTGCTCCAGCCGGCCGCCGTCGCACAAAGATTCAGACTCCATCGCGGCGGCGAGGGGCGGGTTCAAGCCCATCAATCAGCTGAGGAAGAGGGGAGGGGGAGGAGTGGGAGGCGGGGGCGGAGGCGGAGGATCCAAGATCTACTCCATTGACTCGGACCAGGCCAGCCTCCAGTCCGCTCCGCCCTACCAGCGAGACAGCCAGGGGGGAGGTGACGACCACAGTTACCCCCCCGACCTGTTTCCACCCGACAGCACATACGCACACACACACACACACACACTCTCCCACCAGGCGGACGCGCCCATCCTGCAGCTGAGCGCCAGCCTGCTGCACCACAGTCACAGCGCAGAGGCCGACCTGCACTCCCTGAAGGACAAGAAGTACAGCACCTACACACACAGCAGGTATCAGAACATGAACCCCCCGTGACCGTGTTTCATGCTTTTACAGCCTTTTTGTTTCCTGTTTGTAATAATCCGTGTCATCCTCTCTCCCAGCAGCACGAAGGACAAAGCCGGCGGGTCCTTCGACGCTCCGGGCGCCGGTCAGGGGTCGCAAAGCGTCCGGCCCGGCCACTGCCGCTCCTGCCTGACCAAGCTGAGCGGCTACTCCGGCCTGTACACGGTCCGCTCGCCGCAGGCCCGCTGCGACGCCTGCGCCCACCTGGGAAACCTGTACGACATCAGCGAGGACCACCTGCACTCGCACTACTCCCACTCGCACACCCACCCGCACGGCGGGGACATGTTTACGCACTACCTTCCCCAGAGCGAGCTGGGCCTGGTGGGCGAGGGGGACGGGCTGGTCAGCCACTTCGAGCCCTCCCCGTCCTCGCCGTCGCCCCTCCCCGCCTCCTCGTCGGCCCAGCACCTTCAGCTGAGCCGCCAGCACTCCTACGAGAACGTGCTTCCGGACGGCGTTCCCGAGCGGCAGTCGCAGCTGCACACCCACCTGCGGGGGCTGAGCCTGCCCGACCGGGATCGGGAGAGGGAGCTGACCCTGGACGAGGGCGCCTACGCCAACGTGCTGACGATGCGCTCCGACCGGCCCTTCAGCAGCCGCAGCCCGCCGTCCCCGTCGCCCTCGCACCACCACAGCCTGGACGCCCCCATGCCCCTCCCCCGGCGCTCCAAGAGCCTCTTCCCCGACCGCCCCTCTCACAACCCTTTCCTCCAGTCGGCTCCCGGCACCGTGCAGCGAGACCCCTCCCCCCAGGCGGCCACCCGCATCGCGCAGAGAAGCTCCGCCCACGAGCTCTACAAGCAGCGGATGCCGCTGTCGCTCACCCTCGGTAACCACGGCGGCCATCACAACAACCAGCACGGCGGCCTTGCGGACCAGCAGTTGTTCTACCCCCAGCAGGAGCCCCCCGTGGTGGCCTACATGGTCCCGCCCGCCGCCTCTCAGCCAATGGGCTATGTGACAGCGCCGCGAGCCTCGAGCGCCGGCGGCAACAGGCCCCGCCTCTACCGCCGCATGCCCAGCATCGAGTCTGACGTCTGAGAGGCCGCACGCGCCGCGCGCACTCTCGCCTGAAACACACACTAACACACACGCATGCCGGACAGAGGTGTGTGTGACTGGAACCAGGCTGCTCTGATTCTAAGCACACACACACACACACACACACAGAGGCGAAAGACAGGGGAGGTCTGCTCCGGACTTGGAGGCTTAATGGGGACGCCGAGTGAATAAATGGTCGCTTCTTCATCGCACCCTCTACAGGACGGGGTCGGGGCCACAGGGACTCCTGCAGGCGCAGTGCAAGATGAAGAGTGTGTGTGTACTCGCCTCGAGCGCCGGGCGACGAGGCACCGACCGACAATACGTCTGACGAGACAGATCGAATCCCAGGTGGGACGAGAGGGAGGATCTGACGCTGCGATTGGCCGACCGGTCCCGCCCCCTCTCACCAGCCCTCTCGGAGAGGAAGGGGACTCACCGTAGAAAAAACAAGCCCCTTTCTTTTTGAGATTACACACACACACACACACACACACACACACATATATTTCAGCTAAACCCCCCCCCCCTCTCCAGGACCCCTCCTGTTGCACTATGATTTCTCAAGTCGACCCCGTATGTTGTCCGAGCCTCCAAACTGCACTGCCAGCATGGCTTAAGGAGTAGAAAACTAGAGTAACTCTTCAATCGAAACGGGAAAATGTATATCTCCGTAAAATCGGCCAGACTGGGAGGCGGGCAGCTGGTCGGGACGCAGAAAAGTATCTGCCCGCAGATGTACAAACACTCGAACACACACGCACACACTGTGTCTGTTTCTACAGGGGGTTTGGAGGGTGGGGGGGGGGGAGGGAAAAACTACCGACTGTTTGTTATCGTTGATGTCAGTTGATTGAACATTCCAAAAAGTGGACCAAACATGGCCGCCAGTAAAGAGCCTATCAGGACGAGAGTGTGTGTTCTAGTGTTTCTAGATCTAGAGACGTGCCGTACAGCATCCTCGCTTCCTCTCTTAGCTTCAGGTCATACTGCATGCTTCCTACTGCCCTGTGTTACAGTTAAACTCCTATACAGGGTCATATATGCACACACACACACACACACACACACATATATATATATGCACATACACACACATGCACATACGCAGTAGTCTAGGATAGTAGTTTTTAGGGTGGGTGTGTGTGTTGAAGCTACGCGATAGCTTCTCTTTGTGCACTTTGTAGATTTTATACCCTGCCACCTAACACAGACGTTTGACCAAAAAACACTTTTGTACTGAAAAAAAAAATCTGAATATTCTCAACCATTCGCTGGATAGGTGTTTTTTCTTTTCTCTTGTTTCTCTTTGACGTCGGGGTTTTTAGGGCACCGTTTGATTTCCCATCGTGAGGTCAGAGGTTTTACCGTGTTAGATAATGGGTACAAACAGTATACGCAGCAGCGACTCTCTTAATCTTTCTCTTATTTTCTTAACTTTTACAGTTTGCTCCTCCCTCCTTCATCCAGCCTCCCCCCTTCTTCTTCTTCTCCCCCCATCAGCTTTTGTTTCTTCTCTTAATTACTCCGGTGTCTTTTCCGCTCCTCGCCCTGCTTCCTTCTATTATAGAGTAGATTGAGTATCAGAAGAATAGAGTTCAGTCGTGGTGTGTTTAAAACTCAACATATTGTTGGAAATCACTTTATATCAGTAGTCGTAAGAATTCCTCAAACTCGACTCTCGTAGGATACAGTGCTTTTTTCCTTTTTTTTCCTTTTTCCGAAAAACGCGTCTTTATGTTGGAACAAAAGACCTCGAGGCCCGTTTCAGTGTTTCCGTAGTGAACTTAGAGGCTGAGTGCATCACTGTTGCAGATTCACTCACCAAATGTGAACTCCTGTTGGCGAGTCACGTGGCCAAGCAGAGAGATTGCAAAGTGACTCGTTACAGAGGCATCATTCACACACACACGCACACACACACACACACACACACTCGACGAGCTGGCAATGTGTGTATGAGTGTTCTAGAAATCCATAATCTACTGAGTAAGGGCATTGATTTTTGAGCACAAGGATTTTGATGGAAAAAAGACTTGATATCCCATTAGCTGAGCGTCTGTCTCTATTCTCTCTCATACACACACACACACACACGGCTCTATATATATTGGCTGCAAAGAATGCAAGACAGTTTGAACAAAAAAAAAGCACCTTTTTTCGAAACGGTGAACGCTGCCCCTCTTTTGGTGATCTTACCAGGTTTGGTGTGTGAGTTATATGCACAATATCAGGTTGCAATATTATACTTCTGTACAGAGAAATCTTTGTTTTAAATGTTAGAAACGGATATCATTTGTTTGATTTGAATGGTATTAAGTGTTGAATTCATTTCAATAACAACGTGGCTTTTTATTCTGCTTCTCTAAAAGAACAAAAAAAAAAAAAGACTGGCATGGTTTTAGATTCTTGTGTGATTTCTTTTTATTTCTTTTATTTATTCTTTCCTCTGGTGTGTTGTTGGTTGGGACCTCACTGTACAGTCCTCACTGCCTGGTTAGCTAGTTAACTAGACTAGTTAACGATCCTGGTCACCAGTTAACTAGCGACACGTAGCTGGGTCTCTCATCTGAATCACACTCAATGAATAATGATAGTCCAGCCTGTGTGGTGGATACGAGCCCCCTCCCTCCCACATGTTCTCTTCCACTACGAGTCTGCTGTGTGTGTGTGTGTGTGCGTGTGTGTGCGTGTGTGTGTGTGCAAGTGTGTTTTACACCGTGCAGGCATTTATATAAGTCAGTGGATGATATGTGTAACAAGAGCTAGCTTGTTTGTTTGTTTGTGTGTGTGTGTGTGTGTGTGTGTGTGTGTGTGTGTGTGTGTGTGTGTGTGTGTGTGTGTGTGTGTGTGTGTGTGTACTTTTCTGTACTCTCTTCGGTTCGTCCCACACATAACATTTGACCCGGCTCTTACTCATATAACACAAATACATCTACACACGCACACGCACACACACACGTTGCGTCTGTACTGTTGTCGGTTTAGAGAGCTTGTAGAATGAGTTTTGTGCGTCCGCCATCACACCGATTTTTACACCAACCCTTTTTTTTCCTTTGATTTTCTGATTATCATTTTCTTTTAAATTGCATGACGTGCTCGTGTTTCTGGTGGTACCTATTTTGGGGCAACACCTGAGTTCTCCCTGAGTTGACCTTACCGAGGCCACGTGCACCGACGGCCCCCCTCCACCCGGGTCAGCGCGCCACATCCGACCGGAGCCCCGGGTTCTCGAACGCCCGGCACCGCGGCGTCGCCGAGGCGCCCAGCTGGCTCCTGCACAACGCCAGCCGTCGCCGAGCAACACAGTGGTAAACGTTTCTCAGTTCGGTCCAGATAAACACATCGAATACACGCAGCGCCGGGTGGAAGGAGGGCGTGGGCGCCTGGTCCTCCGGGTCTCCCTGCCGTGTATCTCACTTGTGTATAAGTTCAGGGGTTTCTAAGCTACTAGTTGTGTTGTAAATACTACCTTGTCACTCAGTACCTCTGTACAATCTGTAAATAAGTAAAGGTTACATTTTTCTACTTGTCTGGGTCTTGTTGATTAATCTTTGTATCATCCATCTATTCATCCATCCATCAGTCCGCCATGTGACTAAACTATTGTAAATAAAACATCGCTTTATCAAATAAGCCATTAGAGGATAAAATATGAAGTTTAAATGGGAACACACTCCAATATGTTATATTTCACGCACAAAGAAAGTGAAACGGGAGGGGTGAGGACCCAATCGCAGAACTGAGGACTCAGGAGACAGAGAGCTGAAGTTCAATACTTTAATTAAGCTCAGGCAGACAGGTGAACAGCTCAGGGCCCGGCACGCAGGAACCGGAGCCCAGGCGAAGCAGTGAGTCAGGAACAGGCGACGTCGGATCCGGGAAGGGCAGGCAGGCGGGTCGGAGACTCGGGAGGCGGGCGAGACAGAGAGTCAGGAACAGGCGAGGTCGGATGGCAGGTGAATGCTGGAAAGACGAGCAAAGGCATCGAACAATCTGGCAAGGAGTGAGTGTGAGGCTGGTGACTAAATACTGGCCTGATTGCGGGTGATGAGAGGCAGCTGTGTGCACAGGTGAATGGAGTGAACGGACGAGATGGGTGTGGCTGACAGGCTGAGTGGAGCGGGGCTGAATCAAATGGGAATCTGCTGGTGACTGACTGATAGAACTGTGACAGAAAGCTCAACAAATGTTTGTGAACATGAGCTTCTCTCTCAAAGCCAGAAACCACAGCAGTGGGGCTCAAACCTGTGATGTCATCGGGTCTCACGTGATGTCATCGGGTCTCACCAGGAGTCTGGAGCTTATGTGAACGCAGAATTTTTGTTTTCTTTATTATCTCAAAATGAGCTTTATTCTCTTGTCGAGTCCTGAACTAGGGTCTCAGAGGGAGCTGTTCAAGTTCAACAATGTTTTTGGACTGTTAGACCAGAGGAATACCATTTTGAACGACAGAGCCAGGTTGTTTCCCCCCAGATCTCTATGCTAAGCTATGCTAAGCTAAGCTAATTGCCTGTAAGTGGCAGCTTCATATTCATTATAAACTCCCTCCAAGAAAGTGTATTCATAATGACTCCTTCATGACTTTCTAACATGCTCGTGGGTACGCTGGGTTTCTCCACCTCCGATAAGTTGTCAAGGGCGCTGCAGCTCTTCTAACATGTCAAAACTGTAATTAAAGATGATTCATTAGTTTAAAAAACAACAAAGTCCCGGCGGAGGATACAGACCAGACCGTGACTCCAGATTCTTTGGTCAGACGACTTTCTAAGGTCCAGGGAATTTAACTTTCAACTTTTGGGTTGCCTTAATTAATGATAACATTACTGTAAACTTAATGGCTAATTAGGAAGTCAGAGGTTTCTCACTTTCTAATAAGCCATCATGTCTGCAGTTAATAAGTTGAGTTAATAAATTCTTAATGAATGAACTTTTTGTCTGTGCTGGTCGGGCTCTGAAATATCTCACGAACTATTATGAAACTTTCATTCCTGATCCTCAGAGGATGAATCCAGAATTACTTTTCCTCTTCCTTCAGCAATGGTTTTGCAGTTTTGAGTGAAATGTCTCAATAATAATTAGATAGAAAATGCATTTATGCTTCCCTCAGGATGGATTGAAATACCTGTCAATTCTTAATTTTTCCTCTAGTGCCGTCATCATCATCAAGGTTTTTAATGTGTGTTTTTATGACCAAATAACTGCAAAAATGGGCCTCAGCTGCACTTTGAGTTAAGTGCTAATTAGCAAATATTAGCACAAAGCTATTGGTGAACATTATACTGTCTAAATAGCAGCAGGCTGATGTTTTTACATTTATCTCAAAGCTTTACTTTGTCTAAATACAGCAAAGGTGGCAAACGTCAGCGTCCTTAAGCTGAAACCTTAAACATGCATTCTCTCTCCTGGCCAACAGGGGGCGACTCCTCCGGTTGTATAGAAGTCTGATTGTATAGTCTATGAGAAAATGACTTTACTTCTCACTTTATTTATCTAAACATGAGTTTATGGTCTCAATCTCTATATTTTCAAGTCTTCTTCAATAAAACATGTGATTCAGTAAATGCTTAATTTAGAGTAAAATAGACGATAAAGAAGGGCGGGTTCACCTTGTGATTGACAGGTCGCTTCCACAGCGTTGTGCAGTTTGGGAGTTTGCCGTGTTTTTCTCTGACAACTTTAAACATTTTACACTGTTTTCAATTTGTGAAAAGTTAATTATAACATTTTGATCGGCAACATTTTTTTTTCAGTGCTCGGTTGTACCCTCCACCCTCATGTAATTTATGATTGCAAAAAAAGATGGCAACGGCCAAAAATCTATCTATCTATCTATCTATCTATCTATCTATCTATCTATCTATCTATCTATCTATCTATCTATCTATCTATCTATCTATCTATCTATCTATCTATCTATCTATCTATCTATCTCTCTCTCTCTCTCTCTCTCTCTGCTGACTGCTAAAAGGACTTTTTAGGATGCTGCTGCAAAAGCTCTCTCTGCCCGACTCGCTGAATGCTTTCATAATGCACGCTTGGCATGAGTGTGTGAGTACGTGCTTGTGTGTGTGTGTGTGTGTGTGTGTGTGTGTGTGTGTGTGTGTGTGTGTGTGTGTGTGTGTGTGTGTGTGTGTGTGTGTGTGTGTGTGTGTGTGTGTGTTTAGATCAGTGTTCTGGTAAAAAGCTTTATTTTTATATTTTTGTCTCCCTCAGGAGACAGACGCTCTAATCTGGGCTGAAGTGGGACAGGAGAGGGGAGCAGAGAGGAGCACATAGACAAAAACACACACTCTGACGTACACACACACGCGCGCTTTTGCATTGTGCAAATCAGCACACAAAGATCTGTCACAAGTCGTGGACCAGCTGCAGCTAGAGGAGAAGGAGGACGGAGGAGAGAGCATCCCGCCACGGCCGTCCAGACTTTATTTGAAACGACTCTCATGAAAACATCACTCTCCACTACAGAGTCCACAAGACTGAGCTCAAAGAGTGTGTGTCCTCACAGACCTACACGTCTGAGCTCACAAGAGTGTGTGTCCTCACAGACCTACACGTCTGAGCTCAAAAAGTGTGTGTCCTCACAGACCTACACGTCTGAGCTCAAAGAGTGTGTCCACACAGACCTGTACGTCTGAGCTCACAAGAGTGTGTGTCCTCACAGACCTGTACGTCTGAGCTCACAAGAGTGTGTGTCCTCACAGACCTGTACGTCTGAGCTCACAAGAGTGTGTGTCCACACAGACCTGTACGTCTGAGCTCACAAGAGTGTGTGTCCACACAGACCTGTACGTCTGAGCTCACAAGAGTGTGTGTCCTCATCTGTTTGCCGCTTCCTCTGAGACGGGTGTGAGGGCCACAGCGGCCTAATTCATCCTGACGTGATCCATATGCTCGCATCTAATGGACGGAGTAACAACACACACTCAGACACAAGCCTCTTATTTAATTAATAGAATGGAGCCTCACATGTCAAGCTGGTAATTACTGTAACACACAGGAGAAGAATACATGTTCCCTGTACCCCTGAAGTACAGCTCATGCATATAATATGCATATATATATGTATATATATATATATATATATATATATATATATATATAACTCAGTGTATGTGGTGTGAGATTAAGCAGATAAATGTAGATGATTAATTTCCGCGTCGCAGCAACCCGGCGGCTGGAGAGGAGTCAGTCAAATAAGAGGCAAAAGTCAGAAAGAAGAAGAGGATGATGGAGGACGATGAGGGTGATAGCGCTGACTTTGACAGGCCCGCTGTAGGCTGTTGGCTCTCCCAGAGACTTCAAACATCCTCATTAACCAGCAGTCAGCCTACACACTTAACACGTGTGTGTGTGTGTGTGTGTGTGTGTGTGTGTGTGTGTGTGTGTGTGTGTGTGTGTGTGTGTGTGTGTGCGTTTGCATGTACGCGTGTGTTCTTAAACTGCTGTGATTGTATGTGTGAGAGAGCTAGATAGATAGAAGAAGAGGGGGGGAGAGAGAGAGAGAGAGAGAGAGAGCAGCGTGTCAGCCTACACACTAAACAAACCCATGAAAATTCATAAGGACCTGGCGACGCCTACTCACAAATACTAAAAATACTGGAGTGAGTTGAGCCTAGTCAGAGGAGAGGAAAGGGGAGGAAGAAGAGAGATGTAGAGATGAATAGAGAGGAATGAGAGAGCAGCAGCAGAGGAGGAGGAGGGAGAAGAAGACGAGATAGGTGTAGCATGAACCAGGGGAGAGTAGAGCAGAAAGAGAGGAGAAATAATAGTTACATCCACTGCATCCAACTTAGAACATCTATTCTCAGCCTCCAGCGGTCAGCACTCACTTTGTGTAGAAGAGAGTGAGAGAGAGTGTGCGTGTGTGTGTGTGTCTGTGTTTTTTTACATTTTCCATGGATATCTTGAGGAAAATGAAAATAAAAACGGTTTCATTTTTTTCTCAGCGTGTTGGCATTCAAGCCTTTCTGTGTTCTGAGTCCTTGTTCACACTGATTTGATGGCAATTGACAGCATTTTACTGTCAAAGTCATCCATCCAGCCGGGGACGGAGGGATGGAGGGAAGGAGGGAAGGAGGGTAGGAGGGTAGGAGGAACGAGCAGTTTGGATTTGGCTTTCGCCTTCAGTGCTGTTATGTAGTCACAGTGTACAGACGTTTTGTTCTGGGCGTCTGAATCGGGATGAAGCGGCTCCTTTCACAGCTCCGATGGTGGACTTTCTTCGGGCTTTAGTAAATGTTGACAGATGACGCTTGATTGACAGCCCAGACTCAAGTGTTTTAAGTTTAGGATTTGTATGTGTCTATCTATCCATCTATCCATCTAACTCAACTATGTGAATGTACTGTAAATGCATTTAAAAGAGTGGACGCACAGTGGAAAGTTTAGAAAAAAAAGAAACGATCAAAAATCAATGCAGCAGAAGAAGAAATATTGTCTTTCTTTTGTAAATACCTGCCGTCTACATTCCCAAGATGCAACATTACGCTGAAGATTCAGGTTTGTCATGCCTGTAACGTGTAGCGTGGCCTCGAACAGAGATGAGGAACGAGATGCAGGTCTGGGAAGGTAAACTCACTTCTTCTGACTCCGCAGCTATTAGTCTTACTTTACCGGGCTTTATAAAACTACTACTATTACTCACAAACATAATAATACCACTCACATATTAAATTAATCTAAAAATAGTTTTTTATGGCTATGTTTAAAAAAAATCAATCATCAGACATATACATGCCCTTCAAAGAAAACTATCACCCATTTAGTCTATTTGCCTCATGCTTGTGTTTAAGGCCGATGCCGTTAGGATGAGTGCAGTACCACAAGCCCTCCAGCAGATGGAGACACATACTCTGTTATTACATGAAGGCTGGGTGCAACGCTCATCCATGCAAATTAAAACAGACGGCTGGAATGACCTTTAGAAATATATCAGAGATATTGGTGGAGCCCCTAGCTTGCCATTAGTTAACATGATTTGTGGTTATGGCTGTGTAAAATAATGTTTATTTTTTTCCTCTCTTCAGCTGCTGGTTAGGTGAGTTTTGGTCGTGTAGTGACAAGATGAAGCAAGAAGCCAAACTGTTTTCCTGTTTTTCTTGTTTTCTCATTTAGCTGCTTGATGTTAGATTTGTGTTTAGTTTAGGTAAATATATTTATCATGAATGTTTAGCTGAGCTACTGCATAATGCGTAACAGTTTTGGAAATACGCTCAAGACTTAGACCAAAGGATTGATACCACTCTCATGCCGGTGTGGTAAATATGAAGCTACACAAAGCAGCAGGTTAGCTTAGAATCAGAATCAGGATCAGAATCAGAATCAGAATCAAGAATCAGGATCAGGATCAGAATCAGAATCAAGAATCAGGATCAGGATCAGAATCAGAATCAGAATCAGGATCAGGACCAGAATCAGAATCAGGATCAGAATCAGGATCAGGATCAGGATCAGAATCAGAACCATTTATTGCCATGTTTGTTTTCACATTCAAGGAATGTGTCCTGGCGGGAGGTGCATAACATTTAACATTTAATAATAAACATTTAACAATAAACAGAGTGCAATAAATGGGAGCATGAATGCTTATTTACAATTGAATCTACAGTAGAATATATAATTAAAGTTAAAATAAAATAAAGTGCACGGAATGTAAGTGTTATGTGAAAGTGACAAGTGCAGCGATAAAGTGGCGAGTGTATTTAAATAGGAGGTATGGGAGGATGTGCAGGGGAGTGACCACTTGTCTGGGGGGACCATGACTCTTGTTAAGCACTAAAAGTGAGTGAACATCTCAAACTCTGCTGCTTTCCATCCCAACCCTCCTTTCTTTAATCGGTGCCTTGCGGGTCTTCAGCCTTTATGGAGAAGCTGCACTGAAACACCGGAGCACCTCTTTTAATATCCAGGATAAACGGCTCCTCTGCAGCTCTGATGGTGGACTTTCTGCTGGCTGACAGATGATGTTTGACTGACGGCACAGTGCCTGTCAGTCAGCTCAGTTTGAGCAACAAAAGCAACATGGCTTCCCTGGTAGAACGCTATAAATCCCAAACAGAGAGCTATCACGCGTCCCTGCCTCACTTTTCTCTCTCTCTCTCTCTCTCGCTCACACACACACATAAATAGTGCTGCCAGGCTACGCTTATGCTAATAGCTATATGCTAATCAGGGTACTTCCAGGTGCAGAAATAGACACAGAACATTTAGAGTAAATTTAGCTTTAATAACCTGGCTAATCGCACCATTAATGTTGCATCCATCCTGACGCACACATGCACGGTGTGCAGCGTTGTTGTTATTCTAATAGTGAGTTTCCACCTGATTGCTGCTTGCTGAGGGATGCTGGGAGGCAGGAACAAGGAGTTGGACAAACTCTGCTCCGTGTGCATCTCCAGCTACCCTCTCCATGTGCGAGAGCTCGTAAATGTGAGAGCCGCAGCTCTCAAACTTCACGCCGTTTTGTTGTGTTTGTTTTATTTTGTCTCGTCTATAAATGATGAAGCTCCAGGCGGGAGAGAGGGAGAGGCACTCAGCCCTCCCCGGGGGGAGAGTGCTCGCTGCTGGGCATCGTCCCCTCAGCATCACCCACCTCCCCACAACCACAACGGGCCATGACGGATGAACGAGGACAGCTTGTGCACGTGTGTAACTAAATTAACAATCATATGAAACCCTGTTCTAATATGCACAGCGCCTTTGTGTTATTATTGAAAAGTATCAAGTTTGGCATCCATGAAAAAGGTAATATCTTGGTCATTACTCGCTGTAAAAGATGACGTTCGTCTTGTTGCTTTACTCATTACCTCCTGGAAACAGTAATTTGTCAGAGCTGTACCTATAAATTACCAGCAGCTTCATCTCTTCAAAGACTCCTGTTTACAACGGCACTGACCTTGTGGGTGAGCGTCGGCATCAACAACAATGTTTAGTGTTCTTGTCAGCTGCCGGCAGAGTAAAAAAACTAAAACTAAAAAAAAAGTTGAATGAATAATTTGCAGCTCAGAGGACATACATCTTTTTGTCAATTTATGTTTGTGAGTTGAGAGGAAAGTTTGAGTTTCGCTCAATTTATTTGACATTAAATCACCGAAAAGTGTCGAGGATGAGACAACAAGTACGAGACATTTTGTCTTTGTGGTGCACGATGTAAATATAAAAGTTTAGATGACTCACAATACACAATGCATACTTATATCATCAGCAATACAACAAGAAAAACAAGAATAATATAATGCTATATACATATGATTTTTTAAATTTACAATATAACTAACAGAAGTATAATTCTGCTGTTCAAAAGTGTGTTTGTTACTTATCTATATTGTGTAAATATTTTGTTCTGGAGGAGCATCTGAAAATATTGTAATGTTGAGAGTGGATCTTTGACCTTGAGAAACAACAGCTGACTAAACTCCACTAGCAGCTGTTCTGGAGCTTTCTATTGTTTGACATGATCGCCCTAAACAGATGGAGTCAACTTGTGAGCCAGCATGAACAAGAAGTCCTTAAAATGCTCCGAAAATTCAAATTTGAACATCTGCATTTTGATCCAGCTGAGCCAACATCTGCTGAAATCTCCAGTAACAGCGACTAAAGGACACTTTTCTCGAGATTGTTTTTGTCTTTATACAAACAGCCTCAGATGCCACCCTGTTGAAGGCAAGACACAGAAACCCTTTGGAAAAGCATAATAAATTGGAAAATAATTCTTAGTTTTGATGGACTTGTAGTGAAACTCACACTGAACCTCGCTGTATATTTTTTTAAAGATAGAAAGAAGCATTGAGTAAGCAATTTGTTAAAGTACTTGTCAGTGTCAGGTCTTTGGCTGAGGCCATAAATGATGTACTGGTAACCACATGGATGTTTAAAAATGAAGTAATCTACGCTGCTTTTAAACTCTGTTTGCTTACTTCATCACAGTGACAGGAAACAAAAGCCGGTAAGTCCACCGAATACAAAAGGAATCCTTGTGCGCGTTTGTATTGAATTATATTCACACCGGGAGTGAAAGTCAAACCGGAGCCTCGACAGGAGGCTGAGAGCACCACGTGTTTCTTCTTTGTGAGACTGAAACGTACCACGGGGCCTGATGCATGCCCCCCGCTGGCTCTGTGCACTAAATATGAATTAACTTTAACTCCTACCGCTGTGGCGACTGCAACAAATATCCATTCATTCCCCCAATAGTGTTTTCTGCTGATCCAAGTGTTGTTCAGATTAATGCTGCTGAAGAGACATAAAGCCGGCAGAGTTTTTGACTTTCCCCTGCAGAGTGACACAGGGGTTGTGTTGCTGTGTCTCTGTCCGTGGTGCTGATTGTGGATCTGTCAGCGGTGCAGGAGCTGTCCAAGGTGTTTGAAGAGCTTCATGCTGACTGTAATGTCTGCTGCCGGTGGGAGGCCCTCAGCCTGTGTCACATCTCGCTTACTTAATCACTGAGACATTATCCCAGCCTGTCTGCCGGGATACAGAAGCTATGGGAGCTTCGTTCTGTGCTGAGAGATTTAGACAGTGTTTCACTGACGTCTTACTCTTTGCCAAAGTGTAGTTTTTTTTTATACAGCTTTAGTGGTTCCTTGGACAATTTCATTATTTTCGTCATTGCCAGTGAGGCTGTACATCAGGTTGGCTGCTAGTCAGAAGATCGGTGATCATCCTGTCCACGTCTCAAAGAATTAGTAAGATCCTGAAAATCCAATAGTTCTGAACGTATGGGAACAAGACTAAGAGTCTACACCCATGTTAGTAGCTCTCAGAGGCAACCATGTTAGTACCTTGAGGTAAATGCTTATGTCAGCATGCTAACATGCTTACAGTGACAACGTTAACAAGCTGATGTTAAGCAGTTATACTCTTTACCATGGTCACCATGATAGTTACGTTATTTTTCCCCCTCCAGCCTAGTCATGCCTCACTGTGCCGTGATTGTCTAGCACTCGTTTCCTCAACTGTTTGGCTCATTTTGCTCACGGGAGAAATTTGCCTTCAGGACTTTCTGCCAGGAAGGATTTATTTTAACCCAAACCTAAACCTAACCGAGCAGGTGTGTGGCCTTAACCAAAGAAGACTTCTGGTAGAGGCAAATTTATCTCTCATGCCACAGCGTAGGAAAGCACATTGCCATCATCAGGCTATCGCCAGATAATCACAGCACAGTAATATGAGCCAGTACTAGCCAATCACAGCACAGCAGGGCGGAGCCAGTACTAGCCAATCACAGCACAGCAGGGCGGAGCCAGTACTAGACAATCACAGCACAGCAGGGCGGAGCCAGTACTAGCCAATCACAGCACAGCAGGGCGGAGCCAGTACTAGACAATCACAGCACAGCAGGGCGGAGCCAGCGCTAGCCAATCACAGCACAGTGGTGTGGCGCAATCTTGGGGAAAAGATAACGCATCTTAGTTTTGGAGACTTATTTGACAAAGCAACTGAGGTGAAATGGACTTAGTTAGTTTTGCAGGTATTTATTATAATCCAAAGTATTGGGGAAATATAATAATCAACCTGATGATGGCGCTAGAAAGAGGAACACCAAAGTCATTAGGGTTCGTCCTCTGGGTACCATGGATGTGGGGCCCAGATTTCATGCCAATCAAGGGCACCAAAAGAAAAGTCAGTAGGTAACGTTGGTGGAGGAAGGATATCCGTGTTGCACAATCCTAGTTTGAAGAGCAGGTCACCACACATCTCCATCCAGCTGCTTCTTTCCTTCAGCTGGAGTCACTCGCAAGTCATTTGACTCAAGAGCTGGAGGCCACTCTCCTCGTCCTCAGAGGATGCAACGAGGGTGCGAATGTCTGTCTGGCTTTCTCGGTACAAGTACAACGTGACCCGGCGGTCGGTTGCCCGGCCATCCAAATCCTTCCCCAGACATGCAAAGTTTTGTTTGCTATCTCTGTGGGGTCAGCCCTGGTGTGAGAACAGTAGTCGAGGAGCACAAATTAAAGAATGGTGCACGATGTAAAGCTGTTCGCTAACAAAAAAGGAAAACAACTCCGGCAGTAGAGACTATGTCGTTGCAAACCTTTTTCCAGTGGTCGCCTAAAAGCATAAAGACGTGTGACATATGAGTTAGAAGACCAACTAGCAGCTGATTATGTTTTCCATTCACTCGGCTCAGTGGGACACGTGTAGCTGTGAGAGAATGAGGAGCCCAGGCCAGTGGAGAGGCCAATGCAAATCAGAGACCTCTCAGCAAGCAGCACGGGCCTCATTGCATGAGATTGTGTTATTGATGTCCTATATTTTCCTTTTAATGGTTTGAATTCACTTACAGGGACTGCAGCCGCAGAGGAGCACATTAACAGGGCCATTATCATGTGTTTCTGTGAAAGTAAAAATCAACCATTCCATGTTTTAGAGCTTCCCTAAATTAGCTTAATTGTCACCGGGAAAATATAGGAAATCGTTAACCGAAGTACAGAGAGCTGAAAGTTAGGAGAGGAACTTTTAACTGGTTATGAAACAGTCTCCGTGTAATGCTTTTATATGACGCACAACATCAGCGAGAAGGGGTCGCCGGGTCGGATTCAGCAGAATGAAACAAAATCAAAGCTGCTAAATAACTGATGGACACGCACATTGTCAACACCGTGCTTGTATGTGACTTCCGTTAGCTGGAGCTCTTTGATCCGGCTCCAAAACTTCACTATTATGGCTGTTTGTGCAACGATTGTGAAATAATCTCATGCTTTTATAATGGAGACCGACCTCTGGCCTTATATCCACTCAACCTCATCTCAGAACTATGATTACTCATTGTTTTCTGAGGTTAGTTAATCAATACATTTAACTTATTAGCCACTTTCACTCTTCCTGCATCCCTAATCAGCTCCATCGTGTCCTTCACTTGAAATATTACGACGTCAAGGTCGTTCTCTGACATTGACTGTTTGTTCTCCTTAAATTGTCCTCAAGCATGATTTAAGAATTTGCACTGACTGGATGTTTCAGGATGAACCGATCAGCAGGTCAGCCGTCACCTTCCTCCTCTGCAGAGCGCTCAAACAAGCCAGTCAGTGGCTCGGTTCATTGAAAGAAGAGCAAAGAACGGCACTGAAGGCTTTTTTTCTCAATGGAATCAATGTTTTCCGCTCCTCTCCAGACTTGCGTTGCTAAGAGTTTGATTGACGGATGGTTCATCCAATCACCTGCCCAGAAAGTGCAGGCTCTCTTCCAAACAGTTTCCAGTGACGAGTCCTCAGATGGTTCTGTGTAACGAGCCATCTGGAGCGTCAGGTGACACGTATCCCTTAATAAAACATGCATTTAAAAAAAAAAAAAAGATAGATTTTCTTTTGATTTACAGTTACCGTTACCGCACAATCCCTCTGCGTCGTTACCCGTCAGTAACTCTCTCGCACTTCTCGCCTATTATCTTCACACTTTATGTTTCACTCACTTTACGGCCTTGGTGTCTAACAATACCACTCACAACACAATGCACTGCCCCACAAAGGCTGCCTGCCCACGGCCATCTAGAGCCAGCTGAACTCTGGAGGCCTCATCTGTGTGTGTGTGTGTGTGTGTGTGTGTGTGTGTGTGTGTGTGTGTGTGTGTGTGTGCGTGCGTGTGTGTGTGTGTGTGTCAGGAAAAGAATGCACTGCTATCCTCTGCCGCTGTTCTGCTTTTATCGTGAGTTGTTCAACTGCACTCTCACTCTCACTCTCTCTCTCACACACACACACGCACACACACAGACAGACATACAGCAGCACACAGACAGCCATGCATGAAACATAGTTTGCATTAAATACTTGATGAGGTGTGTGAGGCTGTCAGGCGTCTTTCTGCAGCTCACTGAGAATAGTTGTCACATCCAATGAACAATTTTGTCTCGTGTAACGTCTCCTGAGAAACAAATTCTCAACAACCTGCTTGTATACTACACTGTACATGTACATCCATTACAGCCCACCACAAAGTACAACAAAACTACTGTCAGCGCTTCAAAAGGATTTTCAAACACATAACGTAAATATGTTTGACACTCAAGTTTTTGACTTCAACTTCCTGTTTTCCACTGAAGCTGCTTTGTCCCAACATTTAAACGGATTTATTTCTTATCTTTGGAAACTTAATGATCTATGAAATAAGAATTATAAATAAAAATGTGTGTTTGAACAATGGTGGTTGAGAGACATTAAGGCCTTCAGATAGGACAAAATCTGATTTTTAAAATGTAGTATGGTTATGAAGTTGTTTCATTCATGTATTCTTTAAAAAAAAGTGTGTTTGGTTTTGTTTAAATAAAGGTTAGGGTTTTCACGCCTAAAAATATACTTGTAAAGATGTAAAGAACGGCATGTGACAGTCATTTTAAAATGTAGAAATAACAAATATAATTTCAAAGTAAAATACAGGCACACGCAGTGCTCTTGTACTATTTCCATGTGTCGGTCCTGGGTCGAGTTGAGTTTGTGTCCGGGACCCTGGTAAGCTGTTCATGTCTCTGCCCTTGAGAACGGCACAAAGAACGACTTTCTTACGGCCAGAATATGAAGTGAATGTCAGATCAGAGTCATAGCAGTGAGGTGGAAGAGCGTCCATCATCAGGTCTGAGTACCTGAACCTTTAGTCTCTGGTACTTACTGCTCCAGCTCCCGACAGGGAATCTCAACTCTGAGCCCTTTCATTCTAAAAAAGACGTTTCACAAGTACAGATAGTTTAATTCCCTAAAACAGCTTGGCACTCTAGTTTTTAGCAAACATGAATCAAATAGGAGTAAAAAGGACATTTTCTCTGAAGACACATTTGGTGCTCGAGTGAGTTCCCGTCAGTATTTGCTGTAGCAGGATGGTGTATGAGGAACTGACTCAGAATAAACTACCATTAAAAAATAACACGTCATCCAGAGCAACATTTTGGCTCATTTCGCTGGTTTTGATGTCGTTTTTGGACAGAAACGGAGGTGTGTATCACAAAAGGAATAGAATATGAACATGCTTGTGTTGAGGAATCGAGTCTTTGTCGGTTTTGGTCTTCTAATGGGATTAGTTGACGCAAAAGAAGAATAAAGAAGACGCCAGCTGTACCCTTTAAATATGACGCTACTGTTCCAATTTTGTGCGTAATATTTCTTTTAATTCGATGAATATCATAGGAAGAAATGAGAAAATAATAATAACTACATATTTACTTTTAGCTCCCCCTTTACATGAACACACACTATAACGCACTGCACAAGTCTCGCACACACACACACACACACACACACACACACACACACACATCGCAGGTCTCTGGAGCTGCCCCTTCAGGCCAGATTAGTTTGAGTGACTCAGAGGCAACTCTCCTGCTGTGTAATTGAACACAACTACTGTAGTCCCTCTGTTCACATACTTAAAGACACACACAACACACACACACACACACACACACACACACACACACAAGGACACACACAGGAACATAGACATGCATTGTGGTGACTGTGTTGAAACCCACACAAAAGTGTGTGGAGAAGAAGTGAAATAGGATTATTAAAGTGAGAATAAAACAGGGGAGAGGAGCAAAGGAGAGCACGGGGAGATGTGAGACGGAGGGGAGTGATGGAGAGAATAAAAGCAGGGGCGCCTTGTCTTTCCTTAAATACTCCTGCTGAGACGCTGCTGATCAAACGGAGAGAGAGGAGAGGTGAGGGGGCGCGTGTAGGAGGTGGAGGAGAGAGAAAGAAAGAGATATAGAAAGCAGAAGAAAGGGATGGAGAAGCCGCTGAACAGAGAGAGAGAGGAAAAGGAAAAAAGAGGGATGTATAGCGAATTACAAAAGCTGAGACGGCACGGACACAGATTTGACTTCTACGAGGTTTTGGTGCCCCGTCGGTTCTCCGGCTGTCAGGTTTCATCTCATCACGTGGTCTCTCACATACCTGTTACAGAAATGCTGATGACGTCACTGAAAAGTGACGACCGCCATCTTAGGGATCTACAGCGGGGGAGGCGGGGGAGGGGGAGGGAGGGCGGGGGGGGGAGGGCGGGTGGGAGGCGGCGTTTAGGAGGCCTCTGTACCTGCACAAGAAAGTGCACTCTGTGTGTACCTGTGTGCGTATGACAGCTCTTAAAAAAGACCTAATAGAGTTTGTAGCTCAGTGGACACAGCATCCTAGTGCCTACACACACACACACACACACACACACACACACACACACACACACACACACACACACACACACACACACTCATGCATACTGGCAGAATGGCCTGAAGTTCAGGCTTTAACTTAAGCTGACAGTCAGGACACACACTTGTCACACTCTGAGAGTAACATTCGGTGATATCGCTGGAAAAACAGACACACACACACACACACACACACACACACACACACACGGTTTTAACATTTTGTCATTAAAGCAGATTTTTGTCGAGAAGAAACCTGACGAAGGAGAGAGAACTAGAGGATGAATTCGAGCCGACATTTTTCCAAAACACATAATAACTTGAATCCTAAGTAATTAATGCATTTATAAACATGACGTTTTTTGAAGTTTTTTTCAACATGAAGTTTTTTTTGTCTAATACTGAGTTCCCTTTTAGCATCACATGAAGCACCACAACAAATTCACCAACTTCAACTGCAGCTTTCTACAACCTTTTTTCTCACACTACAGTTTCATTAGGTCAGGACATAACACATTTCCAGTCTTCTCTTTCTTTATCCAGTCGGATGAACACTGTCCCATCAAACGCTCCTCTAATAGGAGTAAACTGTGCGTTTGTTAGGAACTATTTTCCTCGGCGGATGAAGACACATGTGGTGCTCTGGTGTTCAGAAGGACAGGGCCCATGTTCATCCTAATGAAGGAACACGTCAACCGGTGAAACTCTGCGGTTCAATGATGTGTTTAATAGCTTTTTGTCATCCGTGGAGCTCATGGGCACAGAGGAATCAGTTATATCTGACACTGACGATACAAAACAGACCATCATCAGCTCATCAGGGGCCATATAGACATAGAGCGAGGGCAGGCAGTGTGGGGGCACTGGGGCCCGTCAGCTGGAGCTAAAATAATTAGAAATTCAATACAACAAGAAAAACATATTTTTGCCTTCTTCTTAAATGTGAGGCTTTGCTGCTTTGCTTTGTTTTATAATATTGTAGATTTTATATTTGGGGTGGTTTTTGTCAGTTGGGTGGACATAACCAGCAATCTGAAGACTACTGATCACATTAGGCTTCTCAATATTTTCTTACATTTAACAGTCAAAAGGTTTGATTCCTTTCAAAAACGTATTAGTTGGTCGTGAAAATCTTCATGATTATGATGATCATAATAAGTGGATTCAGTGATGGTGGATTGCGTCATGGAAGATGAATGAGATGAAGGGCTGTGGTCTCAGAGGAGATGCAGGCCGCAGTAATTGTCTTTATGAATCCGTCCATGTAGTTAAGTCAGAGTTACGTAACACAACATAATGTCCTTCACCTGGACTCGAGCCATCGTGAAGTAAATCTTAGGGCTCATTTGACCCTAATGGGATAATTAACTTACTTTATGTTAGTTAATGATCTAAAGTTAGATTTGTATGTGCCAACCATGAAGTCAACTCATTACAGTAATTAGCATGGACCCCCATGAGTTCATATGTCATGCATTTATTCATGCTTTAATTCATGCTGAGTCTTGCACTTGTATTAATGCATGAATTGCAGATAAGTCCCTTCCACATATATTAAAGTGTTTCTTTACGGAGAGTTTTCAACGGAGCGTGAAAGTCGGGAGCAACTTTCCTTCTTCACTGAGGTCTGACTTTGAAAGGTTTGGAAGTCAGCTGAAAATAAGCGGATATTAGCTCTAATACCACATTGCGATCACATTGTGATACTCACTTATGTATTCTGAATTCATAACTCAAACAGCAGCGCAGCACAGAAGCCTTTTGTTTAACCATTAAAGACGAACCCTGCTGAGGTGGACAACAACACACAAAGCCTGAGTTCAGACCCGGTGTTAGAGCTGAACAGAAAGAAATTACTGTTTCCACGCAAGTGTTTTATTATACAAGATCTTTTAATATGTGTAAAGAGTTAATAAACAGTATAGTATTTTGAATTACTGCAAATCCAAGAAGTCTGACTTAGCTGAGTAGAAAGCTGAGACTCAAATAATATCTGATTTTGTGGTTATAACATGTATTTTACATTTGTGTCAGAGCAGACTACATGTGACTACCAGGAACAGGCTCAGGGGCCCAATGTGTCAGGGTCCCAACATGTCAGGGGCCCAATGTGTCAGGGTCCCAACGTGTCAGGGGCCCAACGTGTCAGGGGCCCAATGTGTCAGGGGCCCAACATGTCAGGGGCCCAATGTGTCAGGGGCCCAACATGTCAGGGGCCCAATGTGTCAGGGGCCCAACATGTCAGGGGCCCAATGTGTCAGGGGCCCAACGTGTCAGGGGCCCAACGTGTCAGGGGCCCAACGTGTCAGGGGCCCAACATGTCAGGGGCCCAATGTGTCAGGGGCCCAACATGTCAGGGGCCCAACGTGTCAGGGCCCCCCTTGCTTTGACCTGCAAAATGTCCCCTAGAAAGACACACATTGATCAGGAAAAATAACCACAACCAGGATGAGACACAAAAGGACTATAAAGAGGCTAGAAAGCGACTACAAAGATACTCAAAATGACTGCAAAGGGACACAAAGCCACTACAAAAAGAAACAATGGGAGCACATCGTCTCATTATCAGCTCCTCACAACTTCCCCTGGAAACTATCTCCAACTTCTCTCAGAGGCCCCTGTGGGATTCCTGCAGTTTAGGGTTGACTAGATGTCAGATGAGTGAACACAGCTCTCCCCTCTGAGGGCAGAAGCACTGACCCTGGCACCTCTCAGGCAGGAAACCTCGGGGAAAACACTGTTAAGCCATTTCTAAATCCACAAAACACATTTACAAAGGATTATCAAATTCTCCAGACAGCTGTTATCTGTGTGAGGGAAAGCTGTTGGTCCACTGCTCTGTGGTCAGAAAAAGATTCAACGTATAGTCACCCCCTGAGTCTGGATATCAACAGTTGAGTGTAGTCTTCTTTACAGGCTGTTCCAAGGAGGCCAAGACCGATTAGTAATGCCCTTGAGGAACTGCAGGTGTCCAGTAGCTCACTATAGATTACATTACTTAAAAGGAAAGTCATATGTATAAATAAATAGATAAAGTGTGCCAATAAAATACATTTGAAAAGTACCACATGGTCCAAGAAGGACTATTGCACATGCAGTCCAGAGGGTTATGGGGGGAGAGAAGGGATGGAGAGCGAGAGGGGCAGTCAAGGTCATTGAGCCCCTCCCATTGGCTGAAGTGTTGTAGAGCCTGAGGGCTATACGGGGAGAAAAGGATCACCTGAATCCTCCACAGCCACTCTAACCGACCAGGGTGTTGTGGAGGGGATGACTGACATTGTCTAGGGCGGCCAGCACCTTACTCTAAATGCATCTCTTCACCACGGTCCCCAGTGAGTCCAGCCTCCTGCCAAGCACCGAGCCAACCCTCTTCACCGGCTCGTCCAACCGCCTCTGTCTGTCAAGCTGCCTCCTCAGCAGACCGCGGCATTAGAGTACATTTGCCACCACCGACTGAAAAAAAAAACATGGAACATTTTTGCTGCAGACGTCAAAGGACCGAAGGCTCCGTAGGGAAAAGAAAAAGAGCCAGTTTGGCCCCCAATGGGCATCCGAGTCCGGCTTGTCTTTCAGTTGCACATTTAAGGATTTGTAAGTATGCACCACCTCAAAACATCCACTCCTCCAGCGCTGACTGGCTGAAGAGGCTCCACCATCTTGGTCTTGGAGGCCCCTCATATTGCTTCAGTCGCCGAAGGCCTTCGTCAGACCCCCATACTCCTCTTCCTGCCCATTCCTGATAGACGCCACAATAGCAAGTCGCATCCCAGTATTTCTGGATTCAGAGTACACCACTGTGTACTATGTGAACAGGAAGGGAGCCAACCCGGTGCCCTCTGGAGCCCCAGTGCTGCTCACCGCCGCAGGACACAGTTACCCATCTTGACGAACTGTGGTCGTCCTGTCGGGCAATTAAGGAAGCGAAAGAGGGATCCACCCACATCCCCTCAAGCTCGCCTCTAAGTACGGGAGGATTGGATGGCCGTAAATGCACTTGAAAAATCAAAGAGCATAATCCTCACATAACCACTTGGCTCATCCAAGCGAGAGTCGGCCCGGTGGAGCATGTAGAGGTTAGCATCGTCCACTCCGGTGTGTCCCTAGTTCGTAAAATTACAAGGGGTCTAGTGTGTGTTTAACGAACTGCAAAAGAGAGTTTGAATGAGGCGCGACACTCTTCTCAGATGTTCGGCAAATTGACCCCTTCGCTTTGCCTGAGCGTCGTTATCACGGAGCCCACACTGTCACTAACGGCACGTCCTGAATAAATCATGTTTGCCTTTTGGATCACTGCTGATCACAATGAACCATCGCATCACCCGGCTATCAGGACACGAGACAGTGAAATAAGGAACAACACTGTTCCTGTAAAGCCGGCATGTGTCAGCAGCTAGAGTGCTAACGTTACAAATTGATGTGCTAACGTATTCTGCTAATGTTATCTACGTTTTTATGTAAAATCGTGACGTTTTAGGAACGTATATCTTCTTCTAACTTCTCCGGGTAACGAGTTTAAAGCACGGCTATAGACACAAATCCACAAAGCCAGCATGAAAATTAGGAAAATCTGAAACAATTGCACGAGACCCTGGTTGGAGCTGACTAACGCTGCGCTGTGATTGGCCAGTATACGTTCGAGAGGCGGGACTCAGTGAAGGGCAAAATATTGTACCTTTCCAAAACAAACACCACAGTGTGACAGTCACAGCTGCTTTCTGCAGCGAATATCCAGCTGTGCACAGATGTAAGAATAACAAGCTTCACGGACTCACACTTCCTCTGTCCAGAAATGGATGGTGAGTAACTGAATCTGTTCAATTTTACAGATGGACAGACTTTTCTGACACTGTTCACACTATTTGCAATATATCTGTATCGTGCAGGAACTGAATTACTGCCTCTTTAATCAGCTGGTGGTTCTGAGAAAGACGTATGAAGGAAGGTTTCTGATCTAATAGTTGGCCACAACGTGTGGTGGATGGCTTGTAGTCAACACTTGTTCTTTTTGACGATCCATCAGCCTTCAGCAGTGGGAAGTCTTTCTTAATACGATAACCACACGGCTGCATATACTTTGAAAGAGTTATTGCTCACTGCAATGGTTCCTCCTGTCTATTCTCACCACCTAAAAAGAAAACGGATTGCAAAAAAGTGTGACTGATTTAAGAGATGGGGACACAATCTAGAATTATTTTTTATTTAAATGTTTAAATGTTTTATGCGTCGTAAACCATCTCAGATAATTTACACCCCTCCATTATTAAAGCTGAGAAAGACACAACTTCTACGGGAACGCAAACTGCCTCGTTTTTGCTTTGGCTAAATTTCCCACTACATTTGCACACGTGTCTCTCTTCTCTTACATCAGAGATATCCGGCCTCTTCACAGCCTGCATTGAGAAGTGGAATGATTACAGCGAGCCATAAATCTTTCAATATACATAAAAGCACGTCAGTATTGTGATCAGCTTGAAAGATTCAGTACTCCTCCTTTAAGCACAACAGGACGTCAGCATGCATCTCATGTGGTTCATGCATCATGGCCGCTCACAGAGCAGGAAGTCCACTATTCTTCATCACCGTTCACATATTTAATGATAAATGTTAAGGTAAGAATCAATCAGGTATAAAATAAGTATCGGCATGTTTGATGTTGTTACATCATATCTGTGCTATAATGACAAAATTAAGTCTTTCACACTAATCACACTAATCTGTGATGTCTGGTTCATGCACTTTTTATTCCTCCTGTGTGATTTAATATCTTTTTCTGGCCTACAGAGTAAACTGCTCTGCGCTCCATGCTGTTAACCTCAGCCTCCACCTCATAGTTCAGCACCTATCAAATATGTCAGAGCTGTTTGTGGACCTCCGTTCAGCCTTTAATAGCATGCTTCCCCAAACGTCTGCAGGCCGAGCTGCTGCAGCTGCAGGTACCGCGTCCCATCTGCTGGCGGACTGAGGACTCCCCGACCGACAGGAAGCAACAGGTGCAGCTTGGCGGTCATCGCTCTGCCCACCTGGCCGCCAACGCAGGAGCTCCACCAGGTTGTGTCCTCTCACCACGGCTGAACCGGTGACTGCATCTCCTGCCACGCTTCTCTATCTGTGGAGTCTGCGGCTGCCTCCGCGGTCCCAGGCCTCGTCACGGACGATGATGAGGCGGCCTGCAGGAGCACCGTGACACAGCCTGGCAGCACCGAGTACAGATGACAGCCTGGAGCTCAATAACTGCTCAGTGAGATGAACATCCCCCTGGATGTGTCCTTAACCTCCTCCATCACTTTGAGGTATCAAAGGCACCCCCCCGAATCCTCTGCCCACACCAAACACAGACTTTTACCGCACCGGGGGAACAGCCAGGCGACTCACAGGCAGAAACAAGTGCACAGTGAGTACGGTAGAGGATGACCATCCTATGGCTCACTGCCTCTTCAGAAAGCTCCCATCTGGCCCCATTTAGTGAGATACTATGATATAGTCATGTTATATTTCTATTTAATACAGAACACGTTCTAGTTTCTACTTTTACTTGCAGCCTATCTTGTTTTAGTTTTATAGAAATTAATATAATTTTACTTCCTCTACTTATACGTACAGTATTAATTGATGTCCTGTTGCAAAAGCCACATTTCCTTATTGGGGATTACTTTTATCTTTATTTTTAACTTTCTCTTATTTAAAAATACTTTATCTTACCTTTAATGTGGAAATTGCGGCCTCTTGGGGTGACTCCCTGGAATCCGACTCACGTTACTTTGGACCAATCAGAACTAAAGCCCCAAATTCTCTCTCTTTCACCGGAAGCAGTCTAAAGTCTCTTCGGTTGACTATCTCCTGTAAATTAAAGGTTTCATTCACGTCTAACTGGAGCGACGTCCGCCTATCGCAGGTGAGTTGATTTCACTGCTAGCTTGCTGACCATTAGCTTTGGTGCATGTTCGCTAATTTATTGGAGCTCTCTTATAGTTTAACTTCGTATTAGCGGCTAACGCAACCTGTTTGACTGTCCCTGTCCACTTTAAGACTTCATAGTTAGGTTCAACATGTTAGTTTGCAGTGTAACTGGCAGCTTAATGTCCTAGTTAGTTAGTTTGTTCATTAAAAGTCGCTCAACAGCCACCGTTGATCGTATCCTGCACATATTTGATCGGCCTGTAGGGGGCAGTACTGCATCACTAGTGGATTTAAAGATATTCCTGTTAATGCGTGTTATTTACACGTGAAAGAAGTACTCTAAAAGGTCCTGCATTAGAAACTCAACCAAAAAGGTAGATTGTTATATATTCTGGAATATTATATATTATCTCAGTATGGTTATGCGTTGATGTGTACATCACTTTAATGTTGCCGCTCATAAAACTGGATCTTATTTCAACTACATTATATACTGCCTTAAAAATGCATATTGATTTATTAGTGGGTATAAATATATACTCTGAATCTGCAAAGTAACTAGTATTAGTAGAATAAAAAGTACAACATGTAGTGGAGTAGAAGTATGAGCATTATATGGAAATGCAAGTGCAAGTGCTTCAGAATTGTATAGCACTTATGTATTTACATTAACGAATCTGTACTTCATTGTACAATTGTAAGGTACTTGTACTTGAGTATCTTAAGCTAATTAAATTAATCCAACATAGAAATTGCAGGAAAGTTACACCTTCCTCACAGTTAAAATGCTCCTCCCTCTCCCAGGTCACGGTTAAGGCCAGTATGTCATATTAAATGCCAGACATAATATAGTGTGTGCAGTATATTATGCGCATTAAGAGCATAGTGCTCTCCTCGTTGAAGAATATAATTGTAGTGGTTTGAGTAGCTCCCAGTAGATGTCTCCTCCCGAGATGAAATTAAAATTATGCCCTTTCTGCTAACAAGCTTTCCAACTGACATTCACAGAGGAAATGGACTCAGAGCCTTTTGAATCTTCGAGCACTACCTCCCAAATGCTACGTCCACCGGGTTTTGGAGTTATCCTCCCACCTTCAGGCAGTAATCAAGTCAAGACCAGCGTGCTGGCGTACCTGCTGAGCACAGGTACGCCAGTGATCTGCCTCCTCATCCTCACATCCTGACACGTTTTTATAAACTCCTGCACTGGACCTTTTCAGCTCACACCTTTCTGCTGAATTATCCTCATCTCAGATTTCATGTCCAGCAAGGTCTTCATTTTTTTAACTTTACTTATTAATTTTGTCCACAGTGGAAAAAGCCAGAAACACACAACCTTGACAGATTTACACTGTATAAAGTTGTGTTAAACGAGTGAACAAAAATAGGGTTTTCGCCTTCAACTAGTCTGTTTCATGCATTTTTAACAGAGTCAAGTCTCTTAACGAATGTTAAGTCCAATATTCTGACCAATATTCCCATCCAGCTCTGTTTTGGTTGGTCCTGGGGGAAATATTTGTCTCTTTAGCTCCTAAATGCTCGACTATGTTCACCAGCTCGTCCCTGATGTTGTCAGTCTGCTGTTTGAGTACAGTGTCTTTTTTTAGCTTTTTTCGCTGAAAGTATCTGCGTGTTGCTGCAGCTGTAAATGAGGTTGATAAGAGCAGTGACGGTGAATGGAAACAGTAAAGTAGCGAGCTGTAAAAAGTCTGAAAGGGTCCGTAGAGCTTTGGGAAGTAGAGTTAGAGTTGGGAGATACTTATTTGTAGTTTCGCTGCTAAGAGCAAATACAAAGTTTCACATTGCAGCTTTAACAATTTTTTTTATATTTACTAATTCATTGTTTTATTTAAAATGGAAAAGATTTAAAAAAAAAACCCTACTCACTAGTTCTCTGAGCCCACGGTGGTCTTCAAATAACATGTCCTGCCTGACCAGCAGTCAAAAACCCAAAAGATAATAAAAATTAAAATGATTCAAAACGACACGTCCTGGTGTTCTCGGGGCTGCGACTCCTAGCTGTGCAAATTTAGGGGAAAAAACAAACTGCCAAAATGATTAAAAAAAGAAAATGATATAACACTTCAAGAAGCAGCAAATAATCCCGTTTGACAAGCTATCGATTGCAAATGTATCGAGTTTTATTCTCACATCACAACATGACACACAAGTGTTATTACAGGCTCAAAGTAAGCAATTAAAACAAGGCTCAGTGATTATTAAATTACTTTAGTAATCCATGCATGATTTAGTCCATTTTGCTAAAAGCAATGGTTGTTTCAAGCACCCACTAACAGCCGGCCTCTTCTCCACATTTCCACGTCCTTGACTTTCCGAGAGAAGCACCACTGGGCTGAAAACAACCTTTTTCTGTTTTTCGCAGGCTCCCCTTTTCCAACTTAATGGGGAAGAGAGTCCAGGGAGGGCGATCGGGCCCCAGAGGTGCCGCCCGGGTCGGGCCCCGTCGAAGGCCATTAGGCCCACAAAGTCTCACTAGGTAAAGCCTGCTGAAAGATTTGAAATGTACCACGACGGAATATCACTTCAAGCACAGAATATTGGAAAAATGGAGCAATTCTGAAGCGAGGGCAAGTGGGACAGAGTGTGTGGTTTTTTTCGTGTGTGTGTGTGTGTGTGTGAGTGTGTAGGTGTGTATGAGTGAGTGAACACGTAGAGGAGCTGATCCTATCAGACTCTTGTCAGGTCCTGTTGGCTTTCTCTGTACAAACCTGTGAGCGAGGAGACTTGTGCTGCACTTACACTTCTTCTAACCCCCTTTCAGTCTATATGTCCCTCACACACACACACACACACACACACACACACACACACACACACACACACACACACGCACACACACACACTCTGTCAGTCTCTTCTTGTTTTCCTCTGTCTTTCTGCATTTCTCCCTTTCTCACATCATTAGTCTTCCCATGTCTCTTCTTGCTCCCTCCCTGGAGCTCAATGAGGATTTAGGCCTCCTCTCCTCCTAGACTCACCTACATCCTTTCATCCTGTTCCCTCCTCTCATCCTCCTCCTCACTCCCCTCTCCCTCCTTTCTCTCGCTCTCTCCCTCTCTCCCCTCTCCTTGCTTAACCTGCTTCCTGAGCCCAAAAAATAAACCCACACACACACACACACACACACACACACACACACAAGCAAACACACACACTGTGCACACGCATTCAGAATCAAGCCCAAACCCATCTGCAGCCAGCAGCACAACATCTAATCCTTATGCTTGGGGAGGAGGGGGACCTTGCAGTCATCCCTGCTCTCTTTTTGCCCCAACATTCATTTTCTTTTTTCTTCTTCAATCATTTCCTCCGTCCTTTAATGCGGGGCCCAAAATCCCACCGGTAGGTGTTGCTTTGGAGTGCCTCCACTCTTTTTTTTTGTTTTTCCTGTGCCACGAAGGAGCAAACGGTCAAACCACAAAAGCCAATGTCACTCATCGGCACACCGTCAGATACAAGAAAGTGAAATAAGCTGGTGTAGTATTTGGTTGCGATGGAAAACCTGAGACCCCCCCCCCCCTCCCAAAGCTCCGCGTGACACATGACTGAAAGCAGCTGGTCCTGAAGTAATGACGCCTGGTGAGGCTGCGCTGGACGCTGCTGCCGCCCGGTGGCCGGCCGCCTGAACCGCAGCCCGTCTCCTGTAATGACCGTTTGATTCTTAGAGTTGCATCACGACCTTCCCACACACACACACACACACACACACACACACACACACACACACACACACACACACACCACCTCTACCTCCCCTCTTCATCCACCCCCACCACCACCATCACTACCACAACCCCTCCTCTTCTGGGTTGGATAAATATTGCTGGAAGATATATAACGTGTTGCTATGGTGATCAGCTCGTGTTTTTTTCTTTTTGTCATGGCATTTTGTGGAAGACGGGGACATGCTGGTGCACATGGAGCTCTGAAGATCTGGTGTGTGTGCATGTGTGTGTGTGTGAAGGGGAGGGTCTTCATTCACCGTCGCTCACCTACCGCAGAATGCACAAAACTAAGAGCCCTCGTCTCTGGGGAGAGCTTAACCTCTCTTCCTCCTCCTCCTCCTCCTCTTCCTCCTCCTCCTCCTCCCCCCGTCTCCTCCACCACCACCTCTCCATCTCCCATCACCACCCCTGCTCTCCGGCTGCTCCATCTCTCCGGGGACACGTTCTCAGTCTGCCTGATTGGCTTCTGTTTATGTGCATGTGCTAATGTGTTTGTGTGTATGTGAGTGTACGAGCATGCTGTCCTCCATCAATTAGGGCAAGCTGGTGCAGCAATTAACATCGGCCATTGTTTCTGTGCTGCGTGCACATGCACACGCACACGAGGGATAACCAGTGCATCATCGCCCGCCAGCTGTCTGCCATTGAAGACTCCCTAATGGTCAAGCCCACAGACACACAATCGCTGTGACAGAACGGACGTGTGTGTGTGTGTGTGTGTGTGTGTGTGTGTGTGTGTGTGTGTGTGTTTGTCCGTAATGGTTCACAAGACACACCGCAAACTCTCTCTTTCAGACCAGACGGCATCCTCGGAGACACCTATATGTGTGTGTTTATGAGTGCGCGTGAGAGCTGATACCAGCGCAGCCCAGATGGCCATCTTCGAGGGGTTTTCTGGAACATTCAGACACTTGTTGCTTCTCGTCATGTCTCTCTCCCTCTCTCTCTCACACACACACACACACACACACACACACACACACGCACACACGCACGCACAGTGCTTCTTTTGAAGTGTGAAACAGCTTGCGGTCAGCTCTGCTCCTCTTCCATGGTTAAATCAAATAGCAGCCATTAGAGCCTTCAGATACATGATGAAACAAAAACAACCCCGCAGTGTCAGCAGGGGAAAGCAAGAACAGCTATTCTCCCCGGACTTGTGGACGGTGCAGATCCTCATCCTCATCCTCATCCTCCTCTGCAGTGATGGACCGGAAGAGAACGGAGATCAAAGAGTGGCGTTTACTTGGAGGAGCCCCAAACCATTGACCCAAAAGCGCTGTTGACCTGGTGGCTTTCCTCGAGAAGGTCAAAGGCTGGCTTACCTCCTTCGCTTCAGCCGAGGTGGTTCTTTGGCTGTGATTTAGAGGAGATAGATAGCAAGAGCTGGAGTGTGTGTGTGTGTGTGTGTGTGTTTGTGTGTGTGTGTGTGTGTGTGTGTGTGTGTGGTATACATCTAGCCATGCAAAGAAAAAGGCATTTTGGGCTTATTTTAGGAACTGTATGAAAGTTAATTGAGGGCGAGCGTGGGTCAGAAAAGGCTGGAGGGTATAATGATAATTCTTTTGGCTGAAGGAGGAACGTCTCAAATATTTGGGGAGATCGGGACAAGGTCAAATTATTTGTTCTCCCCCCTGTATGTAGATATTTTATTCCTATGCTCAGTTTATTTGACACATTCTCAGTCTCATGTTCCATTATGATTTTGATGTTTAAAATTGAGTGTAAGGTTTAAAATATATATGCTTTGCCTCTTAGTAAATACTGTTTTAACATATTGAAGAAGCCCTTGTGAGGGCCAAGGTTGAGTAACACACCCTCACTTACAGACACACAAACAGGGCCGACAACACAACCTTTAGCAGAGGTCAGAGTCTCCTTGGTGCTCCGGGTCTGTCTTCATCATTTTCATTATTTTATTGTTAAAAGATGATTACTGTTTGTCACTGGGTGACTACAACTGCACACTAATGCTTTGAGTAACCTCAAAGGACAACTGTGATTCTATCATTTTAATAATTGTGTCATTGTGGTGTTTGTGTGTCTTAGTGTCTTTTATCTATTGAAACTCTTTATATTTCACTATTTATGTCACCGTTTCCTAATTTGCTCTAATTGTTTTAATGAAAAAGTACTGATCAAAAATATTGTTCTCATATTCAATATTTGATCATCTTTCCATGAACGTGGCATTGCATGTCCTTGTTGACGCTAAGCAGAACAAAGCGGTCTGTGTCGCCCCCTGGTGGTCGCATTGTTGAACTGCACAATGAAAAGTCTCAAAACGACTTTGAAGTTTGTTGACAAGCTGCTTTCACAGAACTCTATTCAGCGGTTACAATAACAAACATATACATTAAGATATACTTTCTACTTTCAGTAGATCCTTTTTTCTTCTGCTCTTTTTGACTGATGTGCAGAATATCTGAATATTGAGTTATTTCAAGGAAAGAAAAGGATTAAGAAACCGAGAATTAACTTTTCCAAGCAAGCAACGCAATAGATAATAGCTGAAACCAACTTTCTTTTTTAGACTGACCCAAAGTTAATTAAAAAATATCATGAATGAAAGTAAAGATTATCCTGCTCAAAAAAATCAAACGAGTAAAAACCCAAATCCAACTAAAACCCCAAAACAAACTTCGACAAACGCTTGTATTTTCTTTAATGTGAGACTTGTTATTGTACATGGACAACCCAATGGATTTGCACTTCTTTTTACAATATGTACCACATATAACAGCACCTACATGTTATTTACACACATTACACAAGATTGTATCACAAAGCAGTGTGTGAAATTAGCCAAACAAGTGTCCGAAGCTCTGCTGAACCACCACACCCAGTAGTCCATGAGCTGGTTTAGCAAATCCAAATCCCGTAGCCGTCATCCCCAACTAGCTCACAGGCAAATGTCCTGTTGTATAGGTTTAAAGCTGAAAGCACAAGTGTTGCAACTCTCTTCAATACAAGGGACAAATGCTGACAACGCACCGGTTTGTTCTTATCAAAGGGCCAAGTGTAAACAAAGTAGATCAAATACAAGCTTTGAAACTGCGTATATTTGGATTATTTGTAAACAAGACGTTACCAATTAAAAAACTGTTATTGGAAACTTGCAAATAAGAATGAAGGACATGGGTACTTAAGCAAAGCTTTGTTGAAAATACATCTTGCTTATTTCCCCCGACTCCCAATACTGAAAGTGTCAGCAAACTATGACTGCAATGATAGTTTCCATTATGTGTGTAAGTTGGGACCTGCTTTGTGATAAAACCCTGGTTTGGGCTGCAAAGAGCAACTAAAGAACAACAAAAAAAGGATGAATTTAAGTAAAAAAGGAAATAATTCGGCCAAGTGGTTGCTGGATTTGCCAGAACCCCGCATCCGCACACACACACACACACTCACCCACTGTTGCACAACAACCAGAGATACTGTAGCAGCTTTCTCGAAGGCAAAGACAAGTACAACACAGTAAGTGGCAGTTCTGCTGTCAGATACGCAAACACACACACAGACACACACACACACACACACACACACACACGCACACACACGGCGACAAGCAGTTAGACTCGAGCCACACAGCGAGGAGGTGGTTCAGCCTGCAGAGGAGCCCGGGTTTCAGTCCAGTCTGGTTTGGCCAGCAACCCACAGAGGAGACGGAGGAGAAGAATGCTTGAGGAATGAGGGGAGAACTGCAAACAGTAGGCACCAGCCTGGTTGGTATACTGGAAGGGAAGAACAAAAGGAGCCCGGCCACATAAACGATGTCTAAACGCAACATTCTGCGACGTGAGGATGTTAAGTGTGATGCATGCTCGCTGCTAGAAATCAGATCTACACGGGGCAACCAAAACGGGAAAAATTATATTTTCTAGGAAAACAAAAAAGAGAACAGAACACTACTATGGAGAGGGTGTGCGAGACAACAGAGGTGGTCAAGAAATAAAAGGAGGGAATAAATGTGTGGATTGGTAAAAGTTAAGTTTCTTTATTTATAGCATTGCAACTAAGATGAAAAGGAAGATTTCAAATGGTTGGCCAAGGCATCAGTCCTCATCAGCTGTCCAGTCGGCCACCAAGGAGAGGACAGAGGAGGGATTAGTGGTGTAGGAAAAGTTCAGAGCATCCTGTTACGTTTATGAGTAGGTGAGTCTGTGATGACATCACTACAGGGGGCGGGGCCTCGTTTACGATTGGCCGTGGAATCCAAATGAAGTGCCATCTCCTCTGCGATGAAGGTGTTGAGGTCCACGTCGTGAAGACCATTCCTACGGCGACTGAGGGACTGGGCCGGGTGAGTCGGGGACCCCGGAGGACCAGAACGCACAGAAATGCTCGCCATGGCACCGCTAAGGCCTGCAGTGAATAGAAAATAAATAGATATGAAGCCACGGGAAACTGCATGAACTCTGTGCTCTCTTTTTTTTTTTTTTTTAAATCATGCAACAGCTTCCTGCCGATTGTGGCATTAGTACGTACCGTGCAGTGCTATGGCCTCTCTAAAAGGCTGCAGGTCCGTCTCCACAGAGCTGCCCGTCTCTGGGGGTGATGGTCGGCTTGCAGACACCATGGAAACTCTTGGCGGGGCGCGAGCTGTCCGTGGAGGTGGGATTTTGCCACACAGGAAGCTGATGAGGTCCTCGCGCCTGATAGTTCTTCTGCGTTTCTTGACCCATGCGATCACGTCCTTATTCCTGCGCTGGTGGCCTAAGTGGATGCCCAGGTCGTAGCTCCGCTGGCGGGCCTCCATACTCTCTGACGACACACAAGGACAAAGGTCTTTAGTAACGCTGGACACCACAAACAAAGTTCACCCCCCCCCACACATTTAAATTTACAGACGCCACACTGAACTAAAACTTAAAAAACAGACAGTGCACCTCCAGACGGGGAACAGTCAAGTTAAGTTACTTGCCTTTGTAAAGGTTAGTGACAGCTGTGGCTGCGTTCTGGAAGGGCACCCAGAGAGAGAGTCCTTGCTGCTGACATACTCGATCTGCAAATTAAATTCAAAAGGTTAGTCAGATTGTCATGATAACTTCCCGATGTTACGGCTTTCACACTGCGGCTCGAGCTCAAATGTCTTCTTTAGAGAAAATGTAAGTCTTAACAGTCATGGGCCATTAAAATACAATTACACTTGAGGGAAACTAACCGGCAATAGTGTATTCAGAGGAGAGCGTTAGCAAATTCAGATTTGATCCAATGATGGGCCTGTAACACATCCATGGTCTTATTGAATGAAGGGTATTGATACAGAACAGAGGTTTAAAAGAAACAATGTATTCAAAACTACTAGTAAGTCTCCACACACAGGCACAAAAGCTCACGGCCTTCAAGTACAAATCCTTTCCTCATTTAAATCTTGACTCATCTGCAGGAGCTGTCCGTGGGGTTTCCTCTACAAATTACTTTTATTAAGATGAGCATACATTAGGGGAGCTCTGAAGCAGGATCCGGGGACATGACTGCACTTGACAAGTGGTCAAGGGCCTGTAACTGCAATTGGTCAACAAATCCCTCTTCAAACATTCATTTGACTTCCAGCAAACAACTCACTGATGAAATCCAACCAACTACGATGTCACCATTTGTAATACAGACATTTTAAAAAAAGGGGAGGCTCACGTCCATTTCCCGTTTCAGTGTGTGTGTTAATAGCAGAAGCTGAAAGGAAACTGGAAATGGACACAAACTGTTGGTGTCCCTCCCCTCTGGCAGGAGGCTGCGGTCCATCAGGACCAAGACCTCACGCCACAAAAACAGTTTCTTCCCGTCTGCAGTCGGGCTCATCAACAGAGCCCGGGTCCCCCACTGACTCTAATGACTCTGTCACCCCCAGACAATTCCCACCGGACACTCCCCTGCACATAGCCTTATGCTTAAATATGCTTAAATACACTTGACACTTAAGACTACTCTTGCCACTTTCACACAACACTTACACTCATGCACATTATCTTATTTTTGGTATTTTGATATGCTACTGTTTCAATGTAAATATTCATTCATCCTCATTTATTGCACTGTGTTAACTGTTAAATGTGTATTGTTAAATGTTAAATGTATGCACCTTCCCGCCAGGACAAATTCCTTGTATGTGTAAGCATACATGGCAATAAATGGTTCTGATTCTGATTCTGAAACCAAGTTATTACCAAGAAACACAACGTCAGTGTTGTGTTCACAACACTCCACCAAGAACATGTTTACTTTAATCCTAACGCCATTTTGTTCTGGATATTAACAAATCAGCTAAAGTACAATAAGTTGCGTGTCGGAATAAAACGTCTTTGGGACGTTAGTTTACGTGATAAAAACCCACCACACCACTGCGACAGCTAGCTGTCGTCCCGATAGACCATCAACAAACGAGCTGTTTTCTGTCGGACAACTCCTCCCTGTTTATCGCCATTTTGACGAGCTGGGGGTACAATTGTTAACGTGTTGGACAAAAATCATATTTGGTGTGAGTATTTGTAGCTTAAAAACAGGAGGAATAAATCTGGTTAAAGCAATGAAAAACACACAGGCGCGCGCACCGCGGAGCCACTCGGCTCGCGCGCGTGTGGCCCTCGAGGACCTCTTGACAGCCCGCTGTCCCCCTCTGACACAGTGACCGGCTGTTAGCGGCTGTTAGCTGCGGGTTAACGTCGGCTTCCCCCCCACACACACCACCAACAGACAACGGACCAAGATCACGACACCGACCAGATAACCGCATTATTTAAAATGAAAATGAAAATAAAAAAGAACAACAAACACACACGACGTGCAGCTGTTCCGCAGCGTAACAAGCTAGCTGCTATCCTCGCCAGTGTCCTTTGTGTGTGTGTGTGTGTCTCTGTCTCCTCTCCTCTGGCCGACTGCTAGCTAGACTTGGACCCCGGCGTGCTTCGTACGGACCTTTGTAGAGCTGCGCGACCGCGGTGGCCGAGTTCTGGAAGAGGTGCCACAGTTTCTGCTGGCCGTGTTCCGTCTCCTCCTCGGTGGGGTCGGCCCGGTCGGCCTCCGCTAAGCACTGCCGTTCCCACTTGGAGAACCAGTGCTCGGGGCCGTGCTCCTGGATCTCCGCTTCGCCCTCCTCCTTCTTCTTCTCCTCCATAGCTAACTAGCGGTTAGCTGGTAGCTTGTAAGCTAGCCGTCGTGTGAAATATAGGATTGTTTTTGGTTTCCGGAGATACTCAACTGTCTTTGTTCTGTACTCTACTGGAGAAATAGGTTACACAACCCTAACAGGCTATATAAAATAAAGAAAAATAACAGTGGCCGTTAAGGTCGCATTGTGAGCGTCTTAGATTCCGCCCGCACGCCCAATGTAACGCACACCAAACTAAGAAACACGATGACAACACCTAAGAATTTCGGGTGTTGGCCACGCCTATTTTCTCGCTGTACTTAGAATCGATTGGCTGCAGAGATTCTTGTGGGCGGTTCTTGGGGCTGAACACGAAGCCTGATTGGACAACGTCAAAAAACAAAAACAAAGTTGATCCCACCCAGGATATTCTCTCTAGCCTGCCGTACAGCATTCTGTCCAACAGGGGGCAGCCTGGCCATGGAAATGTGGGCCATAACGACATGCATTCACCTCTGTATACATATTTAGATACATATTTCCCCCTCTGGGGCCCAATGTAACCCCAGGAATCAGAAAAATAGGAAATGGTTTTATTGCCAAGTAATTGTGCACAAACAAGGATATTGTTTTGTTTGATCCAAACCCCTGGGCTGAGAGTCCAATACATTTCTAATTAAATACATTTTTCAGTTGGAAGAGTCATTTTAACGATTTAGTTAAAGGTAGTGACAATGGATGGATGTGGATGGATTTCATTTGCAATGCATACGCAGCACTACTTACCATATAAATATTATCATCTGTCAATCAGCGTGAACTATTATCACATAACTTGTGGTGCTTCTTAAATGCAGTTTTTGGGTTGAAAGTTCAATGTCACACTATCTTTTTGAACAGCCACAAGTCTAGGGGATAAGGGTTGAGGGAGTCCAAAGATCAGATGTTTATAACAGCAACCTACTGGATACACTCTCTGTCACCTGTCTCTTTGCCTCTTCCTCTGTCCGACTGCACAGGTCTGTCTGTCAGACTGTGCCTCTCTTTCTTTCTCTCTCTCGCTCATCAAATCCCAGTTTCTGACTCCTTTAATTCTCTGCTGGTATCACTGCTATTTTTGAAGATGTCTAAGGAGGAGCAGACTGTTTGCGGTGTTGATGAATATTTCCAGGAACGAGGGCCAACTGTCACGTTCAGCAACTTGCACTACTGTGTTCATGAGACAACGATGGGCTGCAAGAGAGGTCCTGCGAAATACATCCTCAACGATGTAAGGTAGGACATGGTACTTTCTTTTGAGTTGAATGCGTATACACACATATACGCAGAATTATGTGCAATTGACTGCATGTTAGCATGTCAGTGCTACCTGTACGACGTAACACTCCAGGTGTTTCCTCCCCGCTTTTCCCTGTTTTTATACTTCTGACAATAAGTACGTTATAAGATCAAGTGTTGTCCCGTTTGTGACTCATTTCATCAAACCTGTGTATCAGTATACCCATTTATACATTCATTTATTTACTTGTGTATGTTTTTATTGAGGCAAACTGAGACAAAAATAGAAGCCAGAGGGGTCCATTTAATAAATACATGAGTATTTTGGCTTTTAAAGCTAGAATATATCATGGTAATTGAACATAATTGATTGTAGATCATTTTAAAGTGTTCTCTGTAAATAAAATGACTTGACTTGATTTTCTGGTTGGTTGTTGCAGTGGCATCATGAGGCCTGGGATGAATGCCATCATGGGCGCCACCGGAAGTGGTAAAACATCGTAAGAAACATGTTCCTGTACACGCAAACACACAGGAACGGTCTCTCCACACACTTGCACAACCCAAACCAGCTGAACATGAGTTTCTTTCTCTTTTTGTCAGACTCCTGGATGTCATCGCAGGGAGAAAAAACCCTGCAGGACTGAAGCAAGGAAAGGTCATGGTGGATGGCAAAGCCGTGTCGTCTGAACTCAGACTCAGCTCTGCGTATGTGGTCCAGGTACACAAATACATGCAAACATACACACACATTCTTTAACATTATTGTATTTTGGACTCCTCCGAGTACTCTGTGCCTTCATCATTCATCTGCTTCCAGGATGATATCCTGATGGGCACTCTGTCTGTGAGGGAGAACCTTCTGTTCAGTGCCAACCTGCGTCTCAACCCGAAGCATCACTCCTCCTCAGATAAAAACAGCAGAGTGGATGCCATCATACAAGACCTTGGCCTAACAGACTGTGCAGGCACCAAGGTACAGCCTTACACACCAGCTGATAGCTGCTGCACGTCACTCCCTCTAAAGCAGTGTTAGAAAGACCTCTCACTCTTATATCTTACTCCGGTATAAGCAGAAGCACTTATTTAAAGATTGTTAGAAGAAAATAGATCATAATCCCTTCCCTAGCCTGACCTAAATGAGAGAATAGTGTTCAAACTATAAAGTGTAGAAATGGAAAAAACTATTTACGGGTAGCACACATTTAATTGTTCTCTGTAATGATGTCATATATTTCAAATGTAGCAAAGTGTAAAATACTGACATGAAGATAGAAAAAAAAATGCCAAAATATGTTCCTTAGTTACATTAACAGTAATATTTTGTATTTTTCACTGTTGCGGTTCAGTGTACCACTCAAGGGTTTGGTGTGTGTGTGTGTGTGTGTGTGTGTGTGTGTGTGTGTTTTGTGTGTGTGTTCAGATAGGGACAGAGTTTCTGCGTGGCGTGTCTGGAGGTGAAAGGAAGCGGTGCAGCATCGGGATGGAGCTCATCACTTCTCCCTCTCTGCTGTTTCTGGATGAACCGACTACCGGACTGGATTCCAACACTGCAAACTGTATCATCAATCTCCTAAACCGGTACCGCACATTCACTAATTACTCCTGCATTAGGAAACACATACTGCACATATTCATACTCCTTCACCATCTACTGCTGTATTTGTGTTTTCTGTAACAATATGAATGTAATCAAATCCCTTATGTGTGTCCAGGCTCTCCAGAAGAGGGAAGACTGTGATCTTCTCCATCCACCAGCCACGCTATTCCATCTTCAGACAGTTTGACCACCTGACTCTGATGCATAAAGGGGAGGTGGTGTACGCAGGCGCTGCCACCCATGCACTGGAATACTTCACAGACCTCGGTATGTGTGTTTGTGCGTTGGCTATGAAAGGTGTGGTACCTTGACTAGGAATGTGTTGTAATACAATGAGATGAATCCTTCTAGAGAAGGGAATTTGTATTTCCATGTGAAGTCATGATGCTGGACAGACAGCTACTTTAGCCTCTGTTGTCACAATAATCCACCTCCTCAATATGAAATGAAAAATAAACTACTACTGTTCTCCTCTACTTGTTGTGTATATAATGTGTTGTTCATGTGAGTGTGTGTGTGGTTTTTGTTCAGGCTACCAAATTGAGGCCTTCAACAACCCTGCTGATTTCTTCATGGACGTCACAAATGGAGAAGTAAAATCAACATTAGTGTCCCTTTCTGCAGGTACACCTACACAAAACACACACACACACACACACACACACACACACACACACACAAAGTTTAGGTATATTGCATCAACAGAGGCGTCAGGCATGCTTTTTGATGATTTGTGAGAAGAAATACATCCATGTGTCCTAATCAAATTGGGCTTAAATAGGTTGCAATGTTTAAAGTTAGAAATATAGAGAATGAGATGACAAAATAAACAACAACACTTCCAGCAAACCCACGATAATGACGATACTGACAGGAAGTCACAGTTGATTTCCTCCAAGAAATCATTACAGCATTTACAAGTTTCTTAAAATGTCAAACTACTCCTTTTACCAGATTTAGATTTCAGTCTAGCTGCCCAGATCCAGTTCTTTTACTTTTTAACTCACCTGGAGGAGATATAACGACTGCAATATCAATGTTTATTCTGCTGTCCTTATCTACAATATGATGATGCATGATGGCCTCTTTCTCTTTCCACACTAGAGGGTAAAAACCTATTGGCAAACTATTGGGTTCAGGGTTCTGGGTTTAGGATTCAGGGTTCTGGGTTCAGGGTTCTGGGTTCTGAGTTCTGGGTTCAGGGTTCTGGGTTCTGGGTTCAGGGTTCTGGGTTCTGGGTTTAGGGTTCTGGGTTCTGGGTTCTGGGTTCTGGGTTCAGGGTTCTGGGTTCTGGGTTCTGGGTTCTGGGTTCTGGGTTCAGGGTTCTGGGTTTAGGGTTCTGGGTTCAGTGTTCTGGGTTCAGGGTTCTGGGTTTAAGGTTCTGGGTTCTGGGTTTAGGGTTCAGGGTTTTGGGTTCAGGGTTCTGGGTTTAGGGTTTTAGGGTTTAGGGTTTAGGGTTCAGGGTTCAGGGTTCAGGGTTCAGGGTTCAGGGTTCAGGGTTCAGGGTTCAGGGTTCAGGGTTCTAGGTTCTGGGTTCGGCTTGGGCCCTCCTATGTGGAGCTTGCATGACTAAATCCCCGCTGGGTTCGGTTCAGACTCTCTTATGCAACATCAGGGCCATCGGTCAGAAATGAAAAAAATAACATTCAAAATGTTATATTTCTATCTTTCCCATTAATACGGTTTTACTTTGAATCATTCATAATCCACACACTGCTTGTGATATGTGGATTGTGGACTGAAGTAAAAAAAAAAACATCTGAATTTACATGGCATCATTTATTATATTTGCCCTGCTCAGGAGGCATAATGACTCAGTTAAACAGATATCATCAGCTTAACGGCCGACAGCTATACAGATATTATCAGCGTCTCATATCAAGGAGTGAATAGTGTTTGTGTCGTATTTATTTGCCTGTTGTTGGCAACAAAGACACAAACAGGAAGTGGGCTCCATCTCACGGTCTGCAGACATCGACAATATTTAATATGCAGACAGTTCCTCGTTGTCTCTGTGAGCTTTAGACTGCGTTTGATGGACTTTGAAGCCGTTTTTATACATTTATATTTAGTCCCCAGATGAAAGCGAAAGAAAGAAGGGTGGTTAGTGTGTCGGTGCTGAAAACACTGTGGTCGCAGGTTATATATTAATCCACGTAAACAAGCAACATTTGACTAGGAGCTCTGTCTTTCTTGTAAATTTTATTTATATTAACAAATTCAGAATTTTTTTTACTCGGAAAGCCGAAACATGGACACGCCTCTTGATGGCTCGACAGACGTTGCAAAGCAGTAACGGCCTTCTTTCTCTGAAGTATCGATATTTCCTAATTTAAATGTCCGTATTCTGACTCGGATCAAGTCCTTCCCAACCTTTTGTCTTCCCGCTTTAAACTGGAGGGACTTTAAACGGTTTCCCAGGGGTCTTAATACTCAGGCGAGAGGGATTTATATATTTTAGGTCTTCTACCATGATGAGATGAGATGTTCAGCCACATCAGAAAGGTGTTTTTTTCCGGTGGAGCCAGACAGTCAGATGTGAAAGTTGCATAAATGAATGATGTGTTTAGTGCACAGCCTCGTGGAGATTTAAGATGAGACTCATCAGAAGACGTTATTATGAGAGAGGTCTTTTATTATGGGATGGAAAACAACACATTACCTTCTGCCCAGATCCAGTTCTTTTACTTTTTAATTAACTCACCTGGAGGAGATATAACGACTGCAATATCAATGTTTATTCTGCTGTCCTTATCTACAATATGATGATGCATGACGGCCTCTTTCTCTTTCCACACTAGAGGGTAAAAACCTATTGGCAAACAAGTACAGCCAGTCCCAACTGTGCCAGAATATGTTGGAAGAGTTGGACCATGTGAACCAGAGCATCGCTGACGGGGCCAAAGGTCAAGACAAGGCCGCTGACTACGCCACCTCCTTCCTCTATCAGGTCAGACAACGCAATTCAGAAACACATTCAAACGTTTTGATAAAACACTCTGCTTACATTAAAAAAAACATATTTAAGGGAATTCAAAATCTCAGTTTCTATTAATTTTGTGATTAAACTGAAATCGAAATAGGTTTATGATGTTTATGATGTCACGTCACTGAGTTTAATGACTGTGCCAGCCAGCCCTCTGAATGAACTCTCTTTATAACTCTCATAAATACAGCCATAAAAAAACATTTCATGTCTGTCTGTGTGTGTGTGTGTGTGTGTGTGGTGTGTGTGTGTGTGTGTGTGTGTGTGTGTGTTGTGTGTGTGAACCACAGCTGCGCGTGGTGTGTGGTAGGACAGTGCTGAACTCCCTGAGGAACCCTCAGACCTCTTACGCCCAGTTGGCGCTGAACATCTTCTTTGCTCTTCTGGTGGGGCTCATTTATTACCAAATGCCCCTGACACTGCCCGAGGCTTTACAGAACAGGTACAGCACCAAAACATTACATTACATTACAGCACCAAAACATTACATTACATTACATTACAGCACCAAAACATTACATTACATTACATTACATACATTACATTACATTACAGCACCAAAACATTACATTACATTACAGCACCAAAACTTACATTACATTACAGCACCAAAACATTACATTTACAGCACCAAAACATTACATTACATTACAGCACCAAAACATTACTTACATTACAGCACCAAAACATTACATTACATTACATTAATAGCACCATAACCTGCAGCATAACAGCAATGCTCGTTCAAATCAATGTATCTGCTCTAAATTCACTTGGTCCTACTGTGAATGTGCCCCATTTCCTCATCTCAAGGCCCAAATACAACATCACTACTTATTGAAAATAGAAGATAATATCAAAGGTTTTTCTTTATTGAAGGTTTTCACTGTACATTATTACATGTCGTCGCCAGTAGAAATGTGATGACACACAGTAAATTTGAATATATCTATTTCAGAAGAGGCTGTGAGAATAATATCCTGGCAAGGCAAGAATGAAAAAATTTACTTTTCAAAAGTATGCAGGCTGTAGGGTTTGATTGCTGGATTACATTTGAAATGCAGTGAATGAGTTAGATAAGTCACAATGATGTCAAGATGAGGAAACCTTTATGATGCCGTTCCACCCACAAATTTAAGGGAATAAACCCAGGTCAGGGCAGATGAACTGACAATAAGATAACTCGCTCTCTCTCTCTCTCTCTCTCTCTCTCTCTCTCACTCTCTCTCTCTCTCTCTCTCTCTCTCTCTCTCTCTCTCTCTCTCTCTCTCTTCTCTCTCTCTCTCACTCTCTCTCTCTCTCTCTCTCTCTCTCTCTCTCCCTCTCTCTCTCTGGAGGACAGGAGTGGAGCGTTCTTCTTCCTTATCATCAACATGGTGTTTGGGAATCTCTCCGCTGTTGAACTCTTTATCAATGAAAGAGCGATATTCATGTGAGTGAAACACAAAAGTTGCAGACTTATGCAGAAAGTTCATGACTTTGAAGATGTTCAATGTCTAGATAGATTTATGTGGATCACGTTTCTCTTTTTAATGCTAATTAATGGATAAGGCTGGTGTTTATAAACCTGTGAAAACAGGGTTGCACACCAAAGACTACTAGCCTACCATTTTACTACATAAGGAAAACACCCACAACTATTTATATATACATTATATATGGAGGGTATGAGTTAGGATGAGTCTCACAGCCAGAGGAAAGAAGATGTTTTTCGCCTCCTTTTTTCTAAAATCAACCATCAGCTTCTTGGTTTTACTGACGTTGAGTAGTAGACTGTTCTCTGAGCACCACTCTTCAACATTGTTGATTTCCTTTCGATATGAAGTCTCATTGTTATTTGTTATTTTATTAAATTAGCTAACTTTTGAATCGCCAAACAACCTTCCGATGTACAGTAGGTGTTGTTATTCTCTAGACGAGTGAGGGCAGAGTGGAGAGCAGTGGCGACGGCATCCTCTGCATCCGTTGGCTCCGTATGCACACTGGCGAGGGTCCAGCTTGGCTGGGATGTTGTTTTTAAAGTGCTGGAGAACCCGTTTGTCAAAGCACTTAGTGCCACCGGGCGATCCTTTAGACCTTTTAGGTTCAGGAACGATGGCGGCGGTCTTGAAGCAGGTGGGAACACTTTCCAGTCAGTTAGCTAGTTGGCACATGTACACGACCAGGGATGCTGTCAGACACTGCAGCCTGGCTCATATTCACTCTCATTGGGGTTTTTCCTCACGTCCACTTTGGTTACTGACTCTGGAGGCAGGGCAGACCTGACAGCTGACTCTTTGTTGAGGAGATCAGAGTGAGCATAAAAGGTGTTCAGCTCATCTGGCAACGTGGTCTCACACATGATGGGGGCCATTTTGGATCAGTCTCTCTTGACGCTTCCACTTTGCCTCCTTGATGTCAGCTTTCAGTCTCGCTCTTACTTATCTCAATAATACTTTGAGTACTTTCTGGTTACCCTTTTTTCATCTGTGGCACTCAACCCCAAGTCCATTAATTTCTACAGAAGATACACATCTTTAAATACAGTTTGGTTTGACCATTTTCAGTTGCAAATGTATTAATTTATTTAATGCTATCGTGAGGTTTGTCTGCAGCAGGATGGTGCATGTGGGATTGAGTAACATAAACTACAGTTTGTCCATGGTAATGACGGAACATCACCCAATGCAACAATGTGCCTGATTTATATGTTTTTAACAGCTTATGGTAAACAAAGGAGCTCTACTGACGTAAAGGAATAAGATATACGTATATATATATATATATATATATATATATATATATATTATTTTTTTATTTTTTATTTTTATTTATTTTATTTTATATACGTATATATTTTTTATTTTTTATTTTTTTAATTTTAATTATTATATATAGATCAGACCCCGTGCAAATCATTGTTGATGTTTTTTTATGGGATTTATTGACTAGCACGAGCCATATGATATAAAGTTTTCAAAGTCAGTGAATCCTTTACAATCGTTTGTTTTTAACTGTGTCAACATGTTTGTACGAATGTGTCAATTTCCAGTCACGAGAACTCCAGTGGCTATTACCGCACTTCTGTCTACTTCCTGTCCAAGATCTTTGCCGATCTCATCCCCAATCGCATCATCCCCATCTTTGTTTTTTCAGCCATCGCCTACTACATGATGGGTAAGTCTCACACATGCCGCATACACTCAGAATACACACCATATTGTATTGGGTGCTGCTTTGTTCCTGTCCATTAGATGACTGGTTGTACCTTAACTTTAGGAGTTAATAGTTATTTACCCCAGTTGACATAATGAGTGGAAGCACCAAACTCTGGAGTAAATAAGGATAATTCTTTCTGCACAGGCTTGGCTTCACTCCAATGAGGTTCAAGCTTTGAGAAATAACATCTAGATGAGAAGGACCTGCCTGCTCTAGCATTGCATGTCTTCCTAATGTATCCTCCCGCTGTTGATCTCTTTGTATCGGGAACCTTTCATTTGACCTTTCAACGGGGAACCTGCTCAAAGCAATGCTCTGGGTTTTAATGCAACGTCCATTCCCGCCTTCATGTTGACATTTGTCCACCACCCTTTCAGGGTTGAAGCCTTCCTTTGTGTCCTTCCTGTGTTTCGCCCTCACCATGTCTCTGGTCAGCCTGGCTGGAGTCGGTCTGGCCTTCCTGGTCTCAGCGAGTGTGTCTTCATTTGCCATGGCTAACATCCTCATTGCTCTGCCCTTTGTCTTCATGATGGTGAGAGGTTGAGGCACATGCACAAAATATACATGCATGAGATTTATAGTAGAGATATTTTTCACGAGTGTTATTCCCTCTTTTCCTTCTTCATTTTTCCATGTTTTAGGTCTTTGGTGGTTTTCTTGTCAACCTCAACTCCATGCTGAGCTGGCTCTCCTGGCTGCAGTGGATCAGCATCTTCAGATATGGACTGAATGTAAGCGAGGGGAAATAGGCAGATCGAGAGCAGAAGGGCGTGGTTGTGAGAATGAGATCAGCGGGGTTGAATTTAATCTTTATCTGCAAGGAAGGTGCTCAGCCAAATTTATTTCGTATTAATGTATTTATTCAAACAATTCAAACAATCAAATAAACAAATAAACAAACATAATAGAGAAATATTAATATCACAGTGCAGGAAGAGGCAAAAAGCTGATCAGGCTTATTTGAAACCTCCACCTATATAATATTTAAATTTTTTACAAAATTACAAACATAAAATACTGTAATATGTACAGAAAATATAATATATGAAAATATGTCTCTCTCTCAGGCTGCATTCATCAACGAGATGTCAGGACAGTTTTTCTACAGCAACAACACCATGTGAGTGTTGAGCACGCACACGCACACACACACACACACACACACACACACACACACACACACACACACACACACACACACACACACACACACACACACACACACACACACACACACACACACACACACACACACACACACACACACACAGACACACAGACACACACACACACACTCTCTCTAAGCCTCTCCTGTCTGTTGCTGCAGCATCCCAGGGGAGCTGTTTCTGAAAAGCCAGGACATCGACTACTCCGTGTGGGGCTTCTGGCAGAACCAGGTGGCTCTGCTGGGAATCATGTCGGTCTGCATGTGCCTGTCCTACGTGCAGCTGCGACGAATCAACCGCTGGAAATGATTCCCATCTGTTTCCATCCATCCTCCTCTGCGTCTTCATCTTATTTATTCAACATGCTTTAAATTACACATCACCATCAAAAGTTCTTATTGTGATGGAATAAGATTTCAAATTATTATTATTATTATAATATTTGTTGAATGTTACACATAGAATCTTTCTCTCGCACGTGCACAAACACACGTGTTGTAACGTTTGACTCCCAGGTAGATAAGCCGCTAAGGACACCTGGTCGGTGCACGAGGGAATGTGCAGCTGGCCAACATCTAAGTACTGACAAAGCTGCTTACAGGCAGCGAGACCTCATGAGCCGCAGTAAAGGAAACATTAGCGGATTCTGGATTTTAAGGGGGACCTTTCAGTTTTAAAATAATCACATTTCTCAGTTCTACCGGTTAAAAATGAATCTGTCAGTGCATAAGCTCTAATAATGCCTTACAGAAACAGTGAATGAATTGTCATTTTATTTTTTGCATATTTATTTTCTTACAAACTTTACGCAAGTTTTACAAAACAATATACTGATAATTTATAAACATAAAACGGATTACAGGGCTTAGAAAAAGATTTGCATATGACAGAAAAGCTTTCAAAAACAATCCCTCACATTCCCTGGCTTTAAGGTTGGAAATGTATCTTGTTCCACTCTTTGATGACACTATCATATATATCTTCTTTGTTGTTGTTTTTTTGAAAACTTAACATTTTAAATAAAGTTGTTTCAGGTTTGAATAATGTTGGCTGCACAGGACTACTGGACTGATGTTATTTGGGGTTTACAGTGTCCATTTGATATGTATTTAAGCAAAGGTTTACTAATATATTACTTAATTTAAATAAACTTTATCCGTATCCTTGTTTTTTTTAATAGTGCAGTTTTTGAAAAATGGCTTAGAAACAAGATATTTGGGGTATCTGAGCCTGCAGAGTGCATTACATGCAATCAGTTTATAAAGAATCCTCCCTGTTCACACTGGACATTCATAAAGTAGTAAAGTTACAGATCGTCAAAAAAATTGTTTAAACATGTTTTCATGTGTCAGTTCAAAGCAAGTTTAAAAAACTGAAATTTATTGACAAAACACAGTCAGAACTTATCAGATGTTTAAATGTGCAAAGTAATTTTACTTCCCCTCTGACTTGAAGACAAACAAAACAGCACAAACACACAACAGTTCAACAAGCTGCCAAAATCCTTTGTGCGTCAGTTTCATAAAAAACGTTAACACAGTTACGATGGATGAGTGCGTTAACGGGCCCAGTGAGAGTGAAACACAGAGCCTCAGGCGACACATAACACAAGAACACACAGAAACAGTTCATTCTCAGGTTGGAAGATGACGCCGCAATTAGCAACACCTCCAGTGTCACCTTTAAAAACATTTCACGCCGCTCACACTCTTATTCCGGCCGTGCCCCACGGTCACCGGTGTGCTCTCTAACCCGCGGAGCCACTCTGTGCATTTCAGCACCACCCGCTCGTCCACGCCGTGGTCCTCCTCCTCATACTCCACGTCATCGTACTTGTGTTGCTCGTTCAGAAGGGAGATTTTCACAATGGAGCTTATGTCTCCCGGTTCAGCATCTCTGCTGTTTTTAGCGGCCGGTTGGAGCCTTTTGGAGACGTTTTCCCTCCTGCGTCCGGGATCCACGGCGCTTCCACAAACGCCTCCTCCGCTTCCGTCGTTTCTGGGCGCCGATTGCCGACGTCTCTCGTCGATGTTCCTCCGCTGCAGCAGCAGAACCGCCTCAGGCGTGAGAGTCAGTGTGAAGCGGACCTCCTCCGGGTGCCTGGCCCTGGCCTTCACCTCGGCTTCCCTCTGCACGAAGCCCCGACTCGCGTGTTTGAGCTGCTGCGTCTTCGACAGGGACTCGCCCGAGCTGGAGGCTGGGAAGCTGCCCGTTTGGGATAGAGGCAGCAGCCTCTCCCTTCCCTTTGCGTCCAGCTCTGACCCCGACGCCGCTTTGGCGGTTGGCAGGAGACTCCTGGGTTGGCTCTTCTTGCCCAGCTGCTTGAGGTTGGAAGCCAGTTGCTCCTTCACCGAGCCGCCTTTGTCTTCTCTTTGGACCTTCGTCAAGGTTGCTGCAGAAGAAATGTTGCTGATGGGTCTCGCCTTCGCAGTCAGGCCCGACACAGAGCGCATAATCGTCACAGGCGGGATGAATGGCATTTTGGCAACGCACAGGATCAAATAGGAGAGGAGTTCAGTTTTGCAGTCGAAGGGCCAGAAGAAAAAAAGAGGGCACTATGGAGGAAACCTGTTGACCGAGGGAGGAGAGATACTGCGATGCATCCTCGGCCATGCAGGGGTCAGCAGTTGGGATCCACCAGCGCTCGTCTACCTCGGGACAGCTGACATCCCGACAGAGTCTTATACCTGAGCTGCAGGAGGGCGGGTATGACCTCAGGCGAGGGGGAACGAAAGCCTTCGCCGCATCTCAAATGCTCATTACTCGGAGGCTCAATGATCTAAAAACGACCCACGCTTCTAATCCTCTGGTGTCACGTCAGTGAGGGCATGTTTACTACACACAGCGACGCATGCAGGCCTAATCCACACAGGATGTAATGACGACTCTAGTGAAAGTCAGGCGGGGCTCTGGGCAGCAAGCAGGCGACGGTGAAAGATAATTCTTGTCCCTGAATAAAGTAGTTTGACTCCTGATTGAATAAATTAATAACTCAAGGTCCACTTACTAGCTTTTTTTCCTCTCCAGCATTCAACCAAAACTCCTGGTCTTTATCGGCAGATGGAAAACGTAGTGAGGGAATCTTTAAATGCTCTAATTTTTGTCAAATTATACACAATCTGCTTGTCCAGCATAGTTTTCTGTTGCGTCCTTTCATACGACAAAAATGAGAAAAGACTGCCACAGAAAATTATTTTATTTTATTACATAACATGATTAAAATATAGTTTAAAAACATCTATAAATTCAACATGACAGGAATCAACACATTTTTATATATATATATAACATACATCTATATTTTACATTATCCTGACTGACTTGTGCATACATTCACATACGCATCAACCTGCTAGTTCATTCACAGCATGTCCTCCGGTGTACATGGAGGACCCGATGGCAGCGAGGACACGAGTGATAGGCGTCCTTGAAATAGTCCACAAAAAAAGGAATCACGCAGCATCCAAGCACCATCCTGCGAGACACAAATATACGTCAGTCTACGTCTTTGGCATATGCGTTTTGATTAATGCTGGGCAATTAGAGTTACACCAGATTTAGGCATTAGAATGTCTCCTCACCCGCATAACACTAACAGGAAAAACATGAGCCACACGAGGCCCCCGACGCGGTAGTTGACGTGCGTGGTGACCTGAGTCTTACAGTAAGGGCACGTCGTCAGGGCCGGGTAGCAAAACAGCTCAGATTCATAGCTCACAAACGTCAGCCTGGGAGTCGATTGAGGGGGCTCCGGAGCTAGAGAAAAGACATGAGGGTTGAAAATGAATGCTTATTTTCTAATTAAACTTAAGACAATCCTTATCATTTCAGTCCTGGTTGATTTTCTATATGAGAGCAAACAGGACGTGTGCAACAGTTAAAGTCTGCCTTCAAAATTCCATACCGACATGATTTATTTCTTCAGAATTGTGATAATTGTTCCATTTGTGCTAGTATACAATGGAGGAAAACTGTACAGCATTTGTTTTTTCCTGAGGATGTAGCATCAGACATCCAGTTTGAAAATACTGCAAATATTTAAAATACTTTCATCAGTGGGCTCAAGCACCATTGTGTTACATCCTTTGGTGATACAAAGATATTACCCAACAGATATATATTTCAAATGAAAGTCTTCAAGATTGCCACTTCACCATTACAACGATTTCCTCTCAACTTTTTAGCCACGCTATGAGTCCTGAACATTATCTCATCAGTGCCGTTTGAGAGGTTGGATTTGCATGTAATGAGCAAAACTAGCAGTGGAATTAAATCAGTAAAAGTCTCTTCACATACAATACAACAGAAACAATGGACGCACCACTCTTCCCAACTTAACTGAGTCTAGAAGGGAAGGGAAGAACATAGCTGAATCGTGAACAAAGAGAATGTGACCTTCAGGCCTACACTATATATCCAAAATGGACGCGGATGTGAAGTGAGCATGTACCCGTTAGAGGTGTGTCGGCTCCGGAGGTGCCGACAACGCTAGGAAAAAAGAAGGGTGGTGGTGAAGGTGGAGGAATATGGTAGATCCTCTCGTCTCGCCCTGGGTGGCTTTCATCTGGAAAAACAAATTCAGGCGCTTTATTTAACACTTTAAAAACTCATCATTTCAAATCAAGTAAATTACAAGGGTATGTTACCTGGTGAGAAGTACGGTGGAGGTGTAGGATAAGCCTCATCCTCTTTTGTTAAAGTATCCATTTAACAATTTGATGATGTACAACAGTACAAAAGACTGAGACAAAATGTGTTTGAGTGTTTGCAGCCAGCGGCAGGTCATCTAGGTATACCAGGTGCAATGGAGAGGTGCTAATTGAAATCTCCTCTGATTGGTTGGAGAAGCTATTACCCACAAGGCAATAGCAGCATGCTTTTAAAATGAGGCAGAAGTGAATTGGAGGTATTTGTTTAAAAAGGGACACTACATTGTTATCTTTCTGATCTTTTCTGCACATCAAACGGAGATTGCTCGCCTGTAATTTGGAGTCTCCACAATTTCATTCACTTCCTTTGATTCAAATTATTAATATAGAATTTCAGGTACGTGTGTTGGAGTGGCCTAAAGTTAACACTACTTGTACAGCAGTATTTTTACAAAATAAAAACACACTTTGAGTTTGATTATTGATGGTTAGCTTTGAAGTAAAACTGAGTGCTGTGAAAAGTTTAAAATCATCTGCAATATTTTTTTTAACCACCATCTTGTTTTAATCAGGTAAAATTCTGATCATAACTAACCCTCTGGCAACCCATAAATATATTGACACACTCTTATTTGCATGACACACAATTGCTGCTGTGAACTGAGTAGGTGTTCCTCCCATCCTCTGTGTATTGTGTTCAGTATTCCATGATGGAATAGTACATAATTCAAGATTTATATCAATTTAGACACAATGCCCCCCAAAAAAATCACCTTAAAATTGAATTGAACAAAGACACAAAATCAGGCCCCTTTTTAAGGCCCGTATCTGATAATAAACAATTAGTATATATATATATATATATATATATATATATATATATACACACACACACATTTATAATTTATATTTGTACATAGTAACTAAATGTTTATGCTGACCTCTGCTGTACTTAAAGCTTTTATGCAGTTGATTCTGATTTTATATGTGACGTTCAGGCTCCGTTGGGAATAATTTCCCTATTCCCAGTTCATACTAGTCTGCCACTGCGGGTCAACCGTGGCCACTTCCCTGTTGACTGCCAGGGGGTATTTATCCACAGGATGCACTAGATGGTGGTGTAACCGGTTTTGAACACTTTGGGTGTTCCCGTTTGAAGCCACCAGAGGAGCTCTCGCGCACTCGTCGACGTGAAGCGAGGACTGATGATGAGGCTACGCTAGCTTTCAGCAAGGCATCCACGGGGTTTCGCTGCCAAGTTTCGCTGCCGGTCGTATCCTACCGGCCGTCTTGACATTCCCCTCCACATCCCTGGACGAATTCGTGTCGACTGACCAGAGTCCGCGAATTCGGCTCCATTCCTGAACGCACATTTTCCCCGCTAGCGTCACTAGCTCGCCGGCTAACGGAGAACCGGGACCGACGAGGTAAGTTAGCAGCGGAATGTACGGCTAATGGTGTCGCTGTCATCGGAAGTAATGGCATCTCCTCCGAGGGGGGGAAGGAACCGGAGGCTGGCATAGGAAAGTGGGGCCGTCTGGTGAGCGTTTGGGGAGCAAACACGTTGATATGTGTCTCTAAAAAGAGCCGCTTGGCTGCTTGGGCCTGTCACACACCGGCGAGCAGGAAGCTAGCTATTTGAATAACTTGCTAGTTAATGTTTTGCTGTGAACGATTTGCGAAGCGAGGCAACACACCGAGTCAGCAATGTGGAGGCAGTGAGCGGAGCAATTCAACTTAAATGAAAAGAAACACGTCATGGTCATGAAATGTATAGTTTAGTGAATCTAAGCTGGGTAGCGTTAGCTCGGTCATATCATTTTTTAGCTGACGTTGATTGACTGATTGGGTTTATAACGCCCGAGCTAACTAGCGGCATCATTGCAAGGTTGCAGTTTAGTTAACAGCTGTCCCGGTTAATTAAATATACTTTTAGATATGCTGTCATCTGTGGGGCTTTAACGCTGTTGAGTCTGCTCAGAGTTTGTGTCGCTTGTTGCTAAACTTAAGTTTCGCTGTGTGACTTCGCAGAGTTCTCCTTCAGGACCGCACCCAGACAAGATGTCCCTTCACCAGTTCCTGTTGGAACCCATCACCTGCCACGCGTGGAACCACGATAGGACACGTAAGGCTCCAATATGGCCCCCCCCATCCCCTCCTCCCACTCCCTCCCTTTTATTTGAGAATACCATCACCAGCTTGTTCCCCACATACCAGTTCAGAAAGTAGGCTACTTGTTATGGGATTGAAAACAAATGACAATAGCATGTTTGTGTGAGTGCAACTTCAGCCACAAAAACATTGTGTCAGGATTTGTCAACTAAGAACAACATTTGGTATTTGGCAGATAACAGAAACTGGTTTAGCTTGTTTTCTCTGTATCCTGTTAACCTGCTCTTTTGTTGCTGCTGTTTCTGCAGAAATTGCCATCAGTCCCAACAACCATGAAGTCCACATCTACAAAAAGGGTGGCAACCAGTGGGTTAAGACTCATGAATTGAAGGAGCACAATGGACACATAACAGGTATTACTACGACTAAACCCACAAACAATTGGACAGGTGTGCCTGTTGCTGTAATCAGGGCATGTTGTCACAGGTCACACTCTGAAGGCTATATCTGTGTAAAAGCTTATTCAGCTCATGATTGTTCAGTTATTGCATCTCTCTTTGTTGCGTTGTCTCGTAGGTATTGACTGGGCTCCCAAAAGTGACCGTATAGTGACGTGTGGAGCGGACCGTAATGCCTATGTGTGGTCCCAGAAGGAAGGGGTATGGAAGCCCACACTGGTCATCCTCAGGATCAACCGAGCCGCCACCTTCGTCAAGTGGTCCCCACTGGAGAACAAGTTTGCAGTTGGAAGTGGCGCCCGACTCATCTCCGTCTGCTACTTTGAGTCTGAGAATGACTGGTGAGACTATTTGTATTGCACACAAGATTACCGGCAAATTTATATTTCTGATTCTTTTGCCAAATTGTTTTGATTGGTGGTAGGACTCGAGTTACTTTTGCATTCCTACATGTAGTGTGTTGTCACTTTTCTAGGTGCAGTATTAGGTTAATTATTTTTGTCCTTCAGTAAAAAAATAATTAACCAAATTAACTACTTACTTTGAAACACACCTTCACGCCTGTGGCTGCATTCACACCAAATCATGCGTTGCACTATTAGCACAGGGTTGTGCTGAGGTGTGCGACTGTCGCTTATATGACTCATTTAATGATGACAAACAAACTGTATGACACCGAATGTCTTTGTACTCCCTCACTGCAGGGTTTACGGTTACATAATTTGCCAGAGCGTTTACATTTTTCTTTGGCATCCTCTGTGTTTCCCACCGTCGCACCCTAAAGCTCTACCCACATTCAAATGAATAGCATTTTGCAACGCATGATTTGGTGTGACTGCAGTCACAGGTGTGGCACTAAGCCTACACCTGTTTATTGTCAAAGTTCTGTATTTCCAAAAGACTGATAGAGATCCAGGTTTCACCCTGTCCATTGATTCAGTATTTCCAGACGTACAAAGTCTCCGTCGCTCAAACCAGGGCTGCTTGATTCTTAATTTGTTTTGTTTTGCATAGCTGGAGCTTTTGTTTTAACATCAGACAATGAAACAAACTGCTTTTTTTTTGCTGAACTACACTCTCAAATTGTTCCCGTCTCACATTTGATGTTTGATCTATGTATTTATACATGCATATCAGATAGAAGTGCTATTAAAATGTATTTTTCAAACGCTCCAGGTGGGTGAGCAAGCACATCAAGAAGCCGGTCCGCTCCACCATCCTCAGTCTGGACTGGCATCCCAACAACATCCTGCTGGCTGCCGGGTCCTGTGACTTCAAATGCAGGTGAATGTCGTTAACGCTGAACTTTCTTGTGGGATAAGAGATGAAGAATAAATGATTGAAAAACCTGTCGACGTCCTCCCTCCCTTTGGCTCTCTGCTCTATTTAATTATAATGTTTTTTGCTTCTACTCCCTATTCTCTTTCTGGCCTCCAGGGTGTTCTCAGCCTACATTAAGGAGGTGGAAGAGAAACCAGGCCCCACACCCTGGGGCAGCAAGATGCCATTTGGGGCTGTGCTAGCAGAATTTGGAGGAGCGGGTCTGTATCTTTGTCTTTTATACTTGATAATAAAAAGCCCTTTTAAAATGACTAGAAGTAACTCATTGAACTAAACCAAATCTGTCTTTTTTTATCCACTTTGTCTGTAGGTGGAGGGGGTTGGGTCCACTCTGTCTCTTTCTCAGCATCTGGTAACCGCCTGGCCTGGGTCAGCCATGACAGCACTGTCACTGTGGTGGACAGCTCCAAGACTGCCAGGTATATTTATTTCTACCTATTGATTATGGTTGTACCCAGAGGGTTTCTCTCATTACACATACCATGAGTCTACTGAACAAACAAATATTGTCTTTACATTCAGTGTTCCACGCCAAACGTAACACTGAAGGCGTGATGCTTGTTGATTGTTCTGCCTCATAAACTATTTGCAAAGTCGTATTTTAAATCCTGCAATGTTACCATCAATGTTTACTGTAGTTACACTGCCTTTGATGTAGCAGCGCTGCATTTTCTTTGGCTTGGTATGGCCCCTTGTGGTTCAATGCAATAGTGAGAGAAACAACCATGCATTATCAAATATACTGTGTAAACTATGTGAAATATGAAGGGAAAGATTAGTAAAATATTATGCTTACTATACTACAAATTATGTAGAATTTGACATGTTTTTGTAAAATATTTCCCTGGATGCAAATTAAAATATACTCGTGACTGGAAGTGAGGTGGAGATGATGATTATTGAAATTTAGGTGATATATTCCAAAAAGATTGACGAGTGGGCTGGGAAATTTCTGCAACTAATACAAGAGGAAGTGGGCCAGGTATATATATATTTTGTTTTTGTTTTTACAGCAACTAAAAACAAAAGGAGATAAAATGTTCCTCCTCCAAACCCAAACGGGGAGATTGAATGGAGAGATTTCTCTTCTCAAGAAGGGGATGTGTGTAAACGTGTCCCTCCAAAAAATGACTAAACTACGTAAATGCTGTTATTTCTTTCACCACATGACAATGCATCTTGGTGTATTCTCTATTTTATTATCTGTACATAAGCTACTTATCTGTACATCAGCTACTCACACTGGCAATGAGGCGGTAAAGGTAAACAAGCATTAACATAATGACAGGCTGCTGTCGACAAATTGCTGGTGACATGAAATGAGAGGGCGGTGCTTGAGACTGGACCAAAGAAAGAATAAACAAACATGTTCTCCCTGGAAACCTGCACACACTGCAGCGCTCACAGCCCAGTTCTGTCTGTGGCCACACACACACACACATTGTTTCTAGTACACTGCCTGTATAATCTTTTACATCACTGGATTCTCAAGTTGCTAATTCATTTGTGTGTTTAGTCCCTCACAGCTGAAGACGGACTTCCTTCCTCTCCTCAGCGTCATTTTTGTTTCAGAGAACAGTCTAGTAGCCGCGGTAAGAACACAACATTTACCACGTGTTTCCACTCCCAAATATACGGTACGGGACGCCATTGTAAATCCGTCGTCTGCGTCTTAAAGGGCCACGACTGTTGCCCCATGCTGTTCCGCTGCGACGACGGCGGGGAGCTGACCTTTGTGTCGAAGCTCGACCTCCCCAAGCAGAGCATCCAGAGGAACATCTCCGCCATGGAGCGCTTCAGGAACATGGACAAGAGAGCCACCACCGAGGACCGCAACACTGCCCTGGACACGTTGCACCAGAACAGCATCACGTGAGTCACAAGGAGGGCCAGATGCCTTCACAGCTGTTTTTATTTTAGGTTTAGATATTTACAGATGTTCAAAAGTGTGATTCAGTAATTGAGGAGTTTGTTTTTGCGAGTTTGTCTCTATGCTTTAAACTGTGTGTACGTACGGTCGGCGTAAACGGAAGTGGGGGGGAGGCAAACGACAATCATGCCTCTGTCCAAAGGTTATAAAATCCACATGCCTGCATTTAAAGCTGGCTGTTATCTTGTTATCTTAGTTTTTATATCCCTACAAAAGCTGAATTGTAGAAACGACTCCACGTGTACGTTTTATCTCGGTCGGGGGAATTTCGCAAAATGTCAAACGTTTCCATTTAAAGGGGAACTTGATTTTCAACTGTCTTTTGGATCGTTGCAATGCTGTTGGTATGTGCAAATGAACAGCGTTCGGCTTCCCTTTGTGTTAAGTACACACTCTTGTCGTGACAACATGGTGAAATCCATTCATCCAACTCATCCACCCTTTTTTTTTTTTTTTAAGTATCTTTATGTGTCTTCATGTCTGCTCCTCAGCCAAGTGTCTATCTATGAGGGAGACAAAAGGGATTGTCGCAAGTTCTGCACCACAGGCATCGATGGAGCAATGACCATCTGGGACTTCAAGGTAAGAACGCACACAAATCATCAATCCTCTCCAGAGATGCATAGCTCTCCAGATCTCTCGGCTCTAACTCTCTCGTGTGTTTCTGTGTTTACGTCCTCAGAGTCTAGAAGCTTCTATCCAGGGTCTCCGCATCATGTGAAGAAATCTTGTAAATGAGTGAAGAAACGCAGCAGGCATCACTTCTCCCCCCCTCCCTTCCTCCACCCAACGCCCCCCCCCCCCCCCCCCTCGCTACTGCAGCCAGTAACACACACAACTGACCACCTAATCGAGTGTCTGCTGAAGCACTGATCAGACCACAACACACTCTCACGGGTGTGTGCAAACACACTTGCGCGCTCACACACACACTAAAGTACACAAACACGCATTACACTACACGCACACACTGAGCTGACGTGTGACATCACTGTTGATTTATTTCTTTTGTTTTTAAATGAAGGTTAACCAGGTGTCAAAGTGGAAACGGTCCTCTGACACGTATTAAAACGTGACGTGAAATGTGTGTTTTTATGTTCTCTAACCTCATGTACCAAAAGTTGGAACACTAAAAGGTGCGTTTTATCCAAAAGTCAGACCGTACTTCACCTTCGGATCAACTTCCAACACGACCTCTGAATGTCAGTGTTTAGTAGAACGGAGGACGTGACGCTTCACTTGCTGGCGCGGCGTACATCTTTGCTCCAGCAGGTGAAGTCATTGTTCAGATTAGGACCCGGGTTATTGATATTCTGAGGTCGTGTTGCTGGTCGGCTGTGGAGCGCTGTACAGGATCTGACGGTGGAGAAGGAAAGCAGCTGTGTGGAGTCACGGCGGGCCAGCACTGGGCTCTGTAGCTACTACACTAAAGCCACACCAGATGGAGGATTTCAATGTAACCGATCATGAGGTAGACATGAAATAAAGATGAAGTCAATTTGAAGTACACAACTCACTCGACTGTTCTCTTCCTTTCGTCTTTGCCAGACTCGATGCATTTAGTGGATTTGCAGTAGTAGGGTTATTTTGTTTTTAATGTGCATTCATTTTGGATTTATTACAGAAAGACTTAATTGACACGAGGAGGTGGCCGGTTCATTTCATTACTCTTCAAAACAGCCATTGCTTTCTTTTGTTACTGTGTTGTGTGTGTGCATGTTGAATAAGTCTAGGTGGCTCCGTGAGGCTGCACTTTGTTCACAGCTGTGCTCTGAATGCTGACAATAGCAATGCTATCACACTATTTAGTCAGCTAGAAAAATACCAGGATGTACTGCGTCTGGTCGCATTTTGCAGGTTGCAAGCCAGCATGCTTATCTGGCTAAATATTACCCACAATCCTCTGCGCAGCAGATCTGTGAGCATGAGGGTTCAAGGTGCAATGTTAAAACAAAGTATAATAATGTTCACGCTTCTTAACGTAGTTAGCTAATGCTAGCATTAGCTAACTAGCATTAGCTAGTTAGCTAATGCTAGTTAGCTAATGCTAACATTAGCTAACTAGCAGTAGTTTAACTGGCTGGTGGGACGTCATTAGTTCATAACCTCATGGTGCTGCTAGTAGATGAATTGTGTGAATGAAATATTTCAGTTTGGACCAAAGCCATTCTTCCAAAAGGCTAAAACAGCAAAATCAATTTTACAAAGTAACGGTACATGAATTCATATTTACAGTAACGATGGTGCGTTTAAGTGTTACTTTCTGTAAGTGCGATATTAATGTTGTCCTCTAGGCCTCTGCCTCATCCAATCAAATCCAATGTTTCTTCTTTTTGGACATCCATAGAATGTGACCCTAACTATATATCTATATATAGATAAAAATATCATAAAATGCTAAAACTATATAGTAAGACAGAATTAAGTTAAGAGTTAAAGTGTATAACCTAAGACAACATCCATGCCTGATTTTAAATTTCAAGAGAAAAGTGAGGGGATCTTTTGGGTAAAGCATAAACTTGAATTTTGAATATCTAAACTGCCTAGATTAAAGAAATTATAACTCAAAATACATGAAAAAAAACAAGAGCAAATCCTTTCTATAGGAACTTTTTCCTCCTGACGCTTTCCTCCCCCCTTCTGCAGTTTAATCCCTCCCCTCCTCCTTGTTCCTCTTTCTTTATGCAGTGACCAGACGTCCCTCCCCCTTCTTTTCCGTCTCTTTCATGCTTATTTTGGCTTCCCCCTCACTTTCTACTTCCTCCTTTTTGTAGCACCCTGCATTGTGTTCACGCCCCTCCCTCCATTCTCCTCCTTTTCCCCCCTTTTGTTTCTCTTGAAAATGAAAAGTTTTCCTCCCATTTTTAAACTGTTACACCCATGTTTCTGCCTCAGGCGTGGGCCTGCGTAAACTTCCTGTATGTCTCCCCTCCTGAGCTCCACTGTGCCCTCCTCCACTTCCCCCTGTGACCTCTCCTCCCTCTACTCGGCTTCTCTCTTCCTGAGCTCACTCTGTCGTTGGCGTTCGCGTTGACTGGCCAGAGTCCGCGAGCTGAGCGCCCTCATCTTGATTTGATCCGTCACCTTCCTCTGCCTCACTCTTCTCACTCCCTCCCCATCTCTGCCGCTATTCACCCATTCATCCCTCTCTCTCTCCAGCCCTCAGGGTAAGTAGCCTAGACAATATTTAACAGTTGACTGAGTGTGTTTAGACATGTCAGCAACACTAACTCACACACCCACACACACACTTTGTAACAGGGGAAAAAGCTAAAAGAATGGAACAGGCGCTCAATCACACACACGCACGCACACACACACACACACATACATGACACTTACACACAGACTCGTGGATGTTACGTCAACTTTCCTTTTGAAGTAGTGCTTGTAAAATGTGTGATGCAGATGCTTGTCTTTATTTCCTGGGTGTGTGCGCTCGCTGTAACGGGTAGAGTTTGTTTGGGGTTGTGTGTTAGCCTTGACCTGCATCATTCCTCTCATGCCTGAAAGTCTGGACGTCATTAACCCTGAAAGAGATATGTTCAGTCTGTCTTTCTGGCTTAAAATCAGCTGATTGTGCGTTCTGTTGGGAATCCTACATTTAATGACTCACTGCCAGACTGAGATATCTTGTATCAAAAGTATTTAATTACTAAACTAAGCAGAGCAATGCATTCCGGGCATTTATACGTGCACGGTCCTGATGGGGACGTCTGACTAGTTCCGAGGTCCCTGAAACAAAAGGCGCTTAAACAGAGTGCCCAGGGTGTATATTGGATTCTCCTTGTGGAGCCCATTGGTCAATCCTACAAAGAGGCGGAGTCCTTTGCATAGTTTACAGTCTTCTGGTTGGAGCACTGGGTATTCTCCACCCACTCTGGCTCTTGAATCTTGGATCCGGTTCGACTCTCTTCCGCTATCACTTCCTGTGTCATTTGGTATTTGAGTTTCAAAGTAAAACAAAGATGGAGGAAACCGGATGTTGTTGCACTTCCTATCAGGACACCCCAGCTGTCGTTATGTTATTATCTCTATGTGTTAATGTTGACTGTGCTCTCTGATATATATCTAATTATTTCCAACAAATCCCCCTTTTCACGCCTGCAAGGCGTGACAAGCTATTATATAGTACATGAAATAGACGCAGACACCTGACATATAAGTGGCATCCTCATTTTATATATTGGGCGATACAAATGTGTTTAACCTGAGATTTCAACTTTCTACAACAGTTTCCACTGTTCAATGTGCCTGAGTCTAAAGGAGGAAAAACGTACTCCCCCTTTTCACACCTAAAAAGGTGTGACAAAAGTTTTTGCTTCCATGTTTAATCTTACAGATCTAACTCTATGACCTCTTCCATTTCAAGTTCAAAGTCGGGTGCCAAAAGTGGATAGGTGCCAGCTGTATACGGCGGGGGCGCTTCCTCTTTGGAGAGAGCGGTGGTGATAAGACGACCTATCAGGGTGCGCAAACAGGGAATACAACAACAACCACAGGCTACTAATATTGCGACAAATACTGCAATTGAAATCATCAGTGACATCATCAAATTCTTCCACTTTCCAAACATATTTGTCATCCAGTCAGAAAAAGGGTTATCAATACCTGAGGCATCATGCATTTCCTTAGACAGAGCTTTCAAACTTTCCAGAGCCTTAGTAACAGAACCATCAGGAGCAGTATTATTGGGAATTATAGTACAACACATGTCTCCAAACATAGAACAAACATAGATCAAACACCCCCTTTTTTGGCCGAGAGCATGTCGAGGGCCATTCGGTTCTGCAAGGCAATCAGTGAGGTGGGGGTCAGCTGCTCGGCCAGACCTGAATTGGCATCTCTATTAGAATTGGTTAGGCGCAACACATTATAATGGACAAAATTAATGCAATCTACATTCTTCTTTGCTAGGTTTGGGGTCAGCCCCCCTTCCTCTGGCCAGCCCCTCTTCCAGTCCATTGATTGGACAAGACTTCGTCCTTTTGGTGTTGGTCAACTCAAACCCCCACTTGCATAAACAACAGTACTCAGGACTTCAATCAACCCTCTCACATTCCTGAGCACGTCCTCCTTATCTATCTGCTCCAATCTTCAGGCTGCGTAACTGTTTGTGGGCTCCTGATGTTTTCAGGATTCCTTCCACAATCACTCAATACATTTGTGTAGTACATACAATGTCATCCATTCGATATTTGATAATCCATACAGAGTTATTTATTTGTCTTGACCCTCCAATGTAAACTCTCTAGCTCTCACTAGGAGCACTAAAAAGCATTATTTTCTAACAATCCCCCCTTGATAAACAGATGCATCAATCAAAAGCTTATTTCTTCATCTTCAACTCTTAATTGATTCCCTTGAATGTTTTTTACTAAATGCAGCTTCAATCAATCTCTGCAGAAGTCCATGGATGCATCTGCATCCTCAGGGGATCACGCCTGTAGTGGCAAGACAAAGTGTGGTTATTATGTACAGAAATGCATTTCCTTTTCCAAACATACTGTCCAACCAGCTTGTGATGGGATCATCAATCCCAGCATTCTCTGCAAGGTTCTGACTCCATGCCGTAAAACCAGTCAGCGCTTCGGTCACTGATCCATCAGGAGCTGTGTTGCTTAGGATGAAAATAAAACAGGCAAATCCAAACATTTTACAGACTCCGCCTTTCTCAGCATCACAGTAAAATTAACAATTCCTTTTGGCTATTGTCAATAGTTGTTAACCAGTTTCTCCTTCTAAAATCAACACTGAGCTCCCCTTGATAAACAGACACTCCCTAGGCCTCTGGGTGTTTGATGATTTCTTCACTGGGTTGAGACAAGTGCCCCTATTGGTTTCACCTCCCTTTGTAACCAGACTTCACCACAGAGGAGATGGGTGCCCGCTTAGGAGTCCTCAGCAATGCAGTTTTCTGCAGACAACCGGTGCACCTTCTTGCTGTAGGTGTGATGAATCCAGGATGCTCTCTCTTTGATATGCGGACAGTTTCTTAGATAACTTCAACTGTTTTGCTTATAGTCATGTTTAAGGATTTAGGATTACAAATGCTGTTCTCACCAAATGGTTCTATCTTTTTGCTCTATCAATTTAGTTTTCTACTTTCAGGTGCTAGAATGACAGATCTGCATGCTCCGAAAACACTCAAAAAAGTCACTTCACATTCCTCTACTTCTAAGTTCTAAACAGCTTTACATCCTGAATTAACAGTCTGTTCAGCTTATCTGTGTGTGTGTGTGTCTGTCTGTGTGTGTGTGTGTGTGTGTGTGTGTGTGTCCTTCTCTTCTCTCTAATTCTCTCTTCCCATACCTGTCTCTCACTTGCGTCTCCACACCTCAACCAACCACATTTGTACTTCCCACAATCCTTCTCTCACTTCCCTTTTCCCTCTTATTCTTTGTTCAATCTGATGAACCAAATATTGACATCATGTGACTGTCAATCTTCCACTAAAATCATTCTTGTCTTTCCATTCTTTCAATTTATCCTTCTAAAACTTCACCATTACTGTTTTACAACATCTTTTCTAATTAATTGTTCTTTATCATTATTAGTTCACTAGGACACATCTGTTGCATCTCAAATGACTTCCTCATGGAACAGAATTCTCACCGGGTGAGGTTCCCTCTTGATCTCACACTCTTACTTCATCTAACTTGTCTCTCTTAAGTTCCCTTCCCCCTTAACACCTTGTCTCCTTTTTATGACTCTTTTTGTGGGGTTGACAGCGATACCGTTTCTATTGGCGGGAGAGACTTGCATGTTTCATTAGCCAAACCGCCAATAATAAACTAACGACTGTGGCAGCGTGGGTTTTCCTGCCAACCCTATTTCTTTCAGGGATTTACGTCCCCGCCCAGACTGAGGATTATCTGGGTCACCAAAACACCGCCTCAAATTACGATGCATGGCTCAAATCAGTACGTACTTCCACTAGCGTACGGGATGGGGGTTCAGCTGGGGCACAATGTGTCAGGTGGTGCCAGGGAGCGCCTGATTTACCCTTGACCTGGACCGAGTGTGAAGTAACCTCCTTCACTTCGTACGGTTCAGTCCACCTGGGGTCAGTTCACTTCCTCTTATGAACCTTGACCCTGACCCAGTCCCCTACCTTGATGGTCAGTGGCTCCTCCCGGCCTGTCGATGGCTTCTCGTAGGCTTTCGCCACCTGGGTAGAGAGGGCTGAGACCAAAGAAATTAGTTCATTCATATAGGCAGATTTCTCTATCTGCTCCACATCTAGCGATGGCATATGACCTCCATCGCTAGGTGGTCCTGGCATTCGGATGATAAACGGAGCCAAACGAGTGTGTGATGCCTAGGCTAGCCTCAACTTCCTTCAACAATTTATTATTAAAGTGCGTGCCATTGTCGGATCTGATACGTCGCGGGACCCCATATCGTGGTATGAGTTCAGTTTTTAGCCATTTGACTACTGTCTTGGCGTCTTCATGTCTAGTGGGAATAGCTTCCACCCATCTAGAAAATCTATCTACCATTACCAACATGTACCTCTTTCCCTGTACTACATTCTCAGCTCCCATGTCTGTATAATCAATGCTTATATCTTGGAAGCAGGCGGTAGGTACCGGGAATGAGCCCATTGGCGAAGTGAATGGTTTCTTCACGTTGAAGGCCCCGCACACACTGCATTCTGCACAGTATAATGACACCATACTTTCCATGTGTGGATGCCACCATAACTGTGAGACATTGTCCAATGTCTGTCTCTTTCCTTCGTGTGTGGGGCGGTGCGCCTCTGGCAAGAGTAGTTGGCATAGCCTGGCTGGTGCTACCAGCCTTCCATCATGTGCTCTCCAGAGTCCATTTTTGTCTTGAGTGGCTCCTTTTCTCGTCCATTCCGTCCATTCATACGCTCCAGCTTTGGTTTGTATTTCTTGGATGTCTTTCGCTGTCAGTCTCGGAAGTGTTTGAGGTGTTTCTGGTCTCAGTATCATCTGTGATGATTCATAGCCTCCTGCTCTTTTGGCAGCCCTGTCTGCTGCATCATTTCCAGCACTTACTCTGGAATTCACTGTGTCATGACCTTTGCATTTCATAATTGAGACTTTTTGGGAAGCGCCATTGCTTTCACTAAGTCCTGGATTGCCTGCTGATGTTTGATTGGAGCTCCAGCTGACGTGGTGTAGCCTCTTCTTTGCCACATCGGGGCATCCACGTGTGCAGCTCCATGTGCATAAGCTGAGTCAGTGAATATGTTGATGGCTTTGTCTGCTCCTATTCTTAGAGCTGCGGTTAGGGCCTTAACCTCTGCCACTTGTGCTGACGCTGGTTGAGGCAAGATTCCGGACTCCAGCTCGACATGCTGGCCATCTGTTGTCTGCTGTACCACCGCATATGATGCTTGGTTTGTGCCATCCTCCTGTCGATAGCAGCACCCATCGGTGTACAGCCATAATTCTGCAGTTAAGTCTACTGCATTGTCCAAGTCAGGTCTGATTTTGCTTTCCTGGATTGCAAGTTCAGCACATGTGTGTGGCTCTCCCGTGGTTCCAATGTTGGAGGCCATGTTTCTTTCGCTTGTCACAAACGTGATGTGTGGCTGAGTACATGTCTGCTGGAGTCTGGACTTGCGTGTGGCGCTGTAGGAAAATTCTTTGCTGGTTAAAAAGGCAGCCACTCCATGGCATGTGTGTACCTGTAGAGGGTGGCACATCACCACGTGTGCTGTCTTCTCCAATGCTTTTGCCAGGGCTGCAACATATCTTGCACATGATGTCTGACCGCTTTCAACTGTGTCCAGTTTTGATGAATGGTACATCAGCACATGTCTGTCTCCCCCTTTTTTCTGATACAGCACGGCGTTAAGAACGCTGTGGTGTTCAGAAACATCCAAATGAAACGGGGAGCCATAGTCCGGTGACATCAGTGCGGCAGCTTGAGCGAGGGCCTGCTTGAGATCAGTGAAAGCTGCTTCAGCTTCAGAAGTCCATAGCAGTGAGGCAGTCAGATTACGATTTCCGGCCTCTGTCAGGAGTATGCGAAGGGGAGCGGTTCTGTGTTCAGGGAAAAGGAAACTGAACCAGAGCCCGTTGGCTGTCACTGTGGTGGGTACTGGTGGTAGTCAGTCCATTGCTGCATGGCTTGATTTGCTGCAGTCGGAGGCCAGGGAGGTTGTGGTGGAGGCGGGCCTGAGGATCCCATTGGCTGTATTGGAGGGCTCGGACAGTTACGGGCAAAATGACCAGGTTGTTGACAGTTGTAACAGTAATAAGTGGCTTGATTACTTTCACCTCCTCTACCTCTTCTTCTGCCTCCTCCACGTGGGCCTCCACGTCCTCTCGGTTGCCATTGTTGTGGCTGCTGCCACTGCTGCTGCTGCTGTGGCCATTGTTGCTGCTGCTGCTGTGGCCATTGTTGCTGCTGCTGTTGTTGTGCTTGCAAAACCTGTGTAGTTACCATGGCGTTAACAGTGGGATCTGCAGGGCTGGATGTGGCCTCCGGGGTTGACACCAGTTGCTTCTTTGCTTCTTTTTCTTTTTCCACCATGTCAGAGAACTGTTTTCTCAACAATTTGACTTTTAAATTTTGCATCTCCTTTTTCTGCGTGTTATTGCCCTTGCGATGCTTCTCATGGTGATGGCGGAGATGAGAGGCCCATGTGGTAACATTCATGGCGTTAAGACTCACTATGTCAGAGCAAGCTGTCTTAACTGGTTCAGGTAAGCCTCCGAGGACTTTCTGTCTCCATAATTTCAGTGATGAGGTGGAACCATCATACGGTTCTCTCATAGCCCGCTGCCACAGCTTTTTAGAACGGGCCAGGAACTCATCAAAACTTTCCCCATCCTCACACTTCATATTTTCGATTAGGCCTTCATCTTCTAGTGTGGGGAACATGTCATGCAGTTGGTACCACATACATGCCGAAAATTGAATGTATGGCAAGGTGTCTGGTTCTGTTAAGTAAATCCCACATGCTCTGAAAACTTTTTTGGAGTCTTCACATCCCATCACTCTGGCAAGCACTCCCCTCAAGTCTCCCAAGCAGAGGTCATTTCCCTGTGTATTTGCATCAAAAGCTTCTTTAAATGCTTCCGCCCCTCCTATTAGAGAGGGTAATTTAGAACAAAGAGTTTCCAAGTCCCCAAAGGAAAATGGCGTATACATCAAAGCCCCTCCCTTTTCACCCACTGGTCTGAGTGGAAACTGCCTGAAAAACTCCCGCTCTGAAGTTGCTTCAGCCTCTCTTCTTTCTCTTTGTCTCTCAGAGCGTCGAAGTGGGGGAGGTCCTGGAGGTGGGTGAGGGGAAGATGGGCTGGGTGATTCAATCTCCCCTATGAATGTTCCATGCAAATCCACCACCCGGGTAGGGTTTATGTATTTTTCTCCGCTTTTACTGTCATGCGAGAGATAACTCTGTAGAAGCTGCAGAGTTACATCAAAGTGGCCTGGGTTTTGCTGCATAAACTCCGTACTAAATAACCGCCCCCCTCCTTCTCCTCCCTCTCTGTGAGCAGGCCAGGGTGTGAGGTCAATGAGAGGTTCAACCTCTCCTGCTGCATTCTTTTCCTCTACTCCCTTCTCTGGGATCTTGCTTCCTTTGTTGTCCCGCATCTGCAGAACCTGGATTTGTTGCTCTAACTCTTGTATTTTTTTTTATCATTTTCACTTCTCCATCCCCTTCTTCTATATCTAAAATGACGCTTTTAACTTGGGCCTGTCTTACTGGGGCCTGCATGGCTGGTTGGAAGAATGGGTTGCTACTTTTTATGATCGGTTTATCATTACTATATGGGGGAGGGGACGGGGCCGTTGGGGTCTCTGGAGTTGGCAGTGGGGGATATATGTTGGGTGTAGTCTTTTCTTCTCCTTTGTCCTCCTCTTGTTGAAGAATTGGCCTCCACATAGTTGAAAAGAACAAGTTTGCCACTCTGAAATTCTCTTCTTCCTCTTTTCTTGCTGCTTTCTTTGGGTGCACCGTGAAACGGCCTTTTTTCAACACTTTCTCTTCTTCTTCATCACTTTTTGCTTGTGAAAGTCTTTTCTTACTATCTTTAACCATGGCAACCAGCTGTCTTCTATCTGGGCTGCCCACCTCCGGTATCCACCCCGCCTTTTCCCATCTATTCAGCAACATTCCTCCTCTCCCTTCATCTCCTTTCTTTGTCCTTCCACTCTTCCTCAACACATCCAACACTTTCACTCGATACGGAGTATCCATGATTTTATTCTTATTCTTATTATTTATCGTATATTTTATTTTCTCTTTTTTTTTTTTTATCACGATATGTTATTTAAATTCAAAATACTTCAATTAACGCTATGAGTACCACTACGATCAGTCCCGCAAGAGCACCACACTGCACGATCAACAATTTTACACTCAGCAACTTCAAGCTTGTCTTCTATTGTTCAGGTGACAACGGCGGTCACAATATGAACGGAGGCTCGTTCAGGAATCAACCCAAGCACCTCACACTCGATCTCGTCACGAATATCATTTATCAAACTTGCTTTGTAACCTTCCCTTTTTACTCGTGAACACTGCTGTGGTGCGTAAACCACCCGGTCGACGTTCCCAGAACTGTCTTTATTGGACCCGGTCAATACCACTCATCAGTCCCTCCTTATAATGGGAATCACGAGAGGTTACTTCTTACTTGCAATCTTCTCTAATTGCTTCTCTTATTCTTCTTCTCTTACTCCAAGGCCTGAGTTCATCACATCTCTTTTCTCTTCCATTGACTATACATCCCGTTATTTCTACGTCTTCCCCTGTCAAGGTTTATCGTTTGTAGTACAACTGGCGATGTGACTAAGTGAACGCCGGCTACCCCGCTGTAATAACCCTTCCCTTCTTTAAGGTTTATCGTTGAGAACCCTCCTTCCTGATCTAGAAAGTTTACCGGTTCCTGTTCTAGTAGGTTTTTCGGAGAACCCCCCTCTGTTAAAGAAGTTTATCGGTGAGACACAAACGGCGGTGCTCCCGAAGGAATCACTATCTCTTTATTTACTTTTTAACACTAGCAATGTCCCCGTAACTATATCGTTCCCTCGCAAGGTTTTCAGACCCTATTGGTCTTCAGATACGACATAAAACGGACCACAATGTTTCTAAACAGAATTATAAACAAAACACATTGCTCTGCTCTCCACTTGATACAATCAATTTAAAATTTGCAGTCTAACGGTCACATACTTACACTCAGTACTTCTGATCACTTAATTTGGTTTTCATATACTACAATATGCAGAGTTTAATTAAATTGGTTCTGCTCACCATTTATTTATAGAGCGCGCTCGTGATCAGGTTCATGAGGTCAGCATGGAGCGTCTATGGTCCTTCCAATAGAGTCGGCAGTGGAGACCGAATGTCAGGAACATTGACCTGGAGTTAAGGAACCCACGCTCCCTGCTCCGTAGGATTCAACACTTTCAGTTTAGATTAAACCATCCTCTGCTACCAATTTGTTGGGAATCCTACATTTAATGACTCACTGCCAGACTGAGATATCTTGTATCAAAAGTATTTAATTACTAAACTAAGCAGAGCAATGCATTCCGGGCATTTATACGTGCACGGTCCTGATGGGGACGTCTGACTAGTTCCGAGGTCCCTGAAACAAAAGGCGCTTAAACAGAGTGCCCAGGGTGTATATTGGATTCTCCTTGTGGAGCCCATTGGTCAATCCTACAAAGAGGCGGAGTCCTTTGCATAGTTTACAGTCTTCTGGTTGGAGCACTGGGTATTCTCCACCCACTCTGGCTCTTGAATCTTGGATCCGGTTCGACTCTCTTCCGCTATCACTTCCTGTGTCATTTGGTATTTGAGTTTCAAAGTAAAACAAAGATGGAGGAAACCGGATGTTGTTGCACTTCCTATCAGGACACCCCAGCTGTCGTTATGTTATTATCTCTATGTGTTAATGTTGACTGTGCTCTCTGATATATATCTAATTATTTCCAACAGTTCTTTTTATTTCTCTTTTACCACCGAACAACTCTTGAGAAATGCATCGTGATGACTAGTTCTGTAAACCCAATTATAGTTCATAACTTTGTCGTGTGTCCTTCCGTATAACAAGAATCTTCTCACTTCTGCTTTTCTAGACGTGACCGTTATCTGCCGGCTCACCAGACTCTGGTTCCTCCACAGCCCTTCCTGGTCTGTTTCTAACATCTGATTGGCCATGGCGTACCACAGTTTCCTGCTGGAACCAATTAGCTGCCATGCCTGGAACAAAGATCGTACCCGTAAGTCTAACTCGCCATCTCTGATTGGTCACTCGGGGCTTGTATTTCAGTGTCTGCTCCAAACTGTTTCATTCACACACATCATGGAACATTTTTACTTCAACTAGTGTCTGTGCCAAAGAACAAATAGTGTAATAGTCAGTGGTTTGTGATTGGCTCCCAGGTGGGAGAAGGTATTTCCTGTTTCCTGTAACAGTAAGGGTGGCCTTTTTCTGAGAGGCTCTTGTTCTCCGTTAGCTGCAGGAAACCAATGCCATATTTGGCTGTTTCGATCAGCGCCTTGGTTTCTGAGCAAAGCGGACGTGAAAAGGCGTCTGTGGTCGAGTCGTACGCTTGTAGTTTCACTCAACTTGCAAGCTGAACTTAAAAGTGTTCTCGGCTTGCAGGCTGAACACTCACCAAAGCAAAGAAAACGCACACTGAAGCGCCCACGCTGCTGCTTTTAGACAAACACTGCATCTGACTCATCTGCTGACTAAAACATGTGCAGGCTTTTGCCACGACGTTGTGCGAAGGAAGGTTGAAGTTCTTGCACATTGTCTATTTAAAGACGCCATGTGTCTGCGTGCTGCCTGCAGGCAGATGCATGCTGTATTTCCTCTGTTCTCATGCAGCCAGTCAGCTGCTCGGCGTTCCACTCCACCGATCAGCCCCGCGAACCTCTTCCCTGCACTCACGCTGTACTTTGGCCTCACACTGATGCGTTTCCTGTTAATACGTGTCACTGATTTGCATTGCTTTTAATGTGTTTCTGGGCCTCAGAGATCGCCCTGTGCCCCAACAACCACGAGGTCCACATCTACAAGAAGGATGGGATCAAGTGGAACAGGATCCATGAGCTGAAGGAGCACAATGGGCAGGTGACAGGTGAGACACCGTCACCCCCTCACAGACGCAGGGATTTACTTTTTCCACAAAGTTTAGAGACATTCAGGTAAAATGGTTCGGTAACTGAGTCCACTATTGATTTCCAGTAACACGTCTTTTAAAATTTCAACCGTCCTCTCCAGTGGTACCTAATAAACAAAGAGGAGGATTTAAATAAATAGTTAATTGTTCTCTTGTCGAGAGTTAGACACAAAGATCAAAACCACTTCCTGACTTCATGAAGCCGGAGCCAGCAGCTGGTTAGCCTAGCTTAGCGCAAAGATTGAAAACAGAGGGAAACAGTTAGCCTGGCTTTGTCCAAAGGGAAAAGATTCCAGCAACCAGCGTTTCTGAACCTCACCAATTAACACGTTAGATCTCGTATCTTTATTTCTTACAAAGTGCAAAAATTTAAGATTTTTACTTTGGTTTATGGGCTGTTTCCTTTGTGCTAATATAAGCTAATCATATTAGCATACAGACATCAAAGTGGACCTTTTATAGAGTCACTCTATACCTTCCATCTTCCATCTCACTTCTTAAAAAGGAAAAATAAGCACTTGCAATGTGTCTCTCCAACCCGATCCTATATAGATGTCCAGTTTTTAGCTCTTGAATGAATGTAATGTAAATAGTTCCCAACCTTCTCATGTTGCCTGTGGTAAGAAAGCACATTTCAGTGCCAAACTATAAACCATAATGCATGCACAGATATATATATAAGTGTCTTCCTCCTGCAGGTATCGACTGGGCTACAGACAGTAACCGCATAGTGACGTGCGGCGCTGACCGTAACGCCTACGTGTGGACCCTGAAAGAGGGCGCGTGGAAGCCCACGCTGGTCATCCTCCGGATCAACCGCGCCGCCCGCTGCGTCAAGTGGTCGCCTCAGGAGAACAAGTTCGCCGTGGGCAGCGGCTCACGCCTCATCTCCATCTGCTACTTTGAGCAGGAGAACGACTGGTGAGGCCCTCGGGAGGGTAGCTTCCTGCCTCTGATTCACACGAGAGGTTGCATTTGATTGTTGTGAACCAACACGCTTTAAATGCTGTGATTTAAAGGTGGGTGTGCAAGCACATCAAGAAGCCCATCCGCTCCACCATCCTCGGTCTGGACTGGCATCCCAACAACGTGCTGCTGGCTGCCGGCTGCTGTGACTTCAAATGCAGGTATGAGGGAATCAAAAGAGGAGTGCGGACGTGTTACTACTCTTGTGAGGACATTTTAGGGACTGCTCTGTACATCTGGAAGATATTGCTTTTCTATTTTTGTCCGGATTTCTGTGGGGATTTTCCTCATTTGAATCGAGGCTCAAAGAATGGATTGTGTCCTGTGTTGTGCAGATTTTAAATAACAATCTGAATAAACACACTTAAAATTAGACTTAAATCAAAGTCTTAATTATAGGGTTCATATGGTCATGGAAAACCTGGAAAAGTCAATGGTTTAAAATGATTATGGAAAAGTCCTTTTTGTTATATCCATTTTTTATATTCATGTGTTCATGTCGTTCATTTACGCTGAGTTTGAAATAATGAATATGCTTTTAAAAGAAAGACGCTCAAAATATAAGCAGGCATACGCGAGTATATCTATACATGTTTATTCTTTTAATCAAACTATTGTCTCATTCTTTTGTGTCATTTAAGGAATAATGTATGAATTGTTCAAATACTATATTTCCATTGGTCAAAATGTGTATGAACCCTGTAATTATAAACTAGGCTTAATTTCTAGCCTAATCTAAAGTCCAACCGTATTCCTAATCAACACACAAAATGATGTCATCACTTTTAATGCATTTAGCTGATTTTCATAGCACAACATAAAGTACAACATAAAGACACCACAGAATTGATAATAAATCAAATGTATCTGCACCTCCCTGTATTGAACAACCATTGTTTTCGCCCTCTTTGCCTCCTCCTCTCTTCCCTCCATCTTGACCCTCTCAGGGTGTTTTCCGCCTACATCAAGGAGGTGGAGGAGAAGCCCGGCCCCACCCCCTGGGGCAGCAAGATGCCGTTCGGGGAGATGCTGTTTGAATCCGGCGGCTCTGTGGCAGCGGGGCAGACCGGAGGCGGCGGCTGGGTGCACAGCGTCTGCTTCTCACACTCCGGCAACCGCCTGGCCTGGACCTCCCACGACTCCACGGTGTCTGTCGCAGAGGGAGGCAAGACCGGCACGTAAGAGAGGGCGGGGCTTGTGTGTCTGTGTGTGTATGTGCGGGTGCTTGTGTGCACTCTGACCTTTGTCGTGACTCCGCAGGGTGAACAGTCTGAGCTCTGAGTCCCTCCCTCTGCTGTGTGTCACCTTCATCACGGAGAACAGCTTAGTAGCAGCTGTGAGTATTCAATGCATTAACATTCATTGTGAACACATGAATCAGTTTTATTGTATCCACATTTACTTATTTTGTGTGTGAGTCTGAACGATAATTATGAAATCCAATCAACAAGAAACCCGATGCAAAAAATAACTGTGAAACTAACTGACTTATTGGAGGATCCTGCACTTTATACAGCCAACACATGTGATGAGCCTAAACCCAGAGGAAATCAGTGTTATTCTTTCCACATTATCTATAATGTAAATATGGCGGCTTTACTGTTTTTGGTGGAAACTCCCATCTATGAAATGAATATAGATTTAATTCACAGAGAGCTTTTTTCTGAGTTTTATTGCAATAAATAAGATTCACATTTTCAAACGTGGAACTCCAACCTCGCCGAGCTGGAAAGAATGAGAGATAGTGAATGGAGTTCAGATAAAGAAACATATTCAGGCTTGGTGTGCAGACGCATTCCTCAAAACTTCAGGCAAGGAATTAAAATGTGACAGAATATGAGAGAATGTTATTTATTTTATTTGATATCCTTGTCTGTCCTTGTAAATATGCTCCAGTTACCGCCAACTCTCCGAAGATTTGTTTTATATTTGAATATTACTGCTGATCTTTGTGAATTGGACTCACATACATAAAAAGTGGAAGAATTCTCTCCAGATATACGACTTTATTTAAATACCATGAGCGCTGAATCACTCTTTGCTTGGCAGCACAGTTATAGGTGCTTTCAGCCTCTGTGCAATCCTTTTGTGAAATCACTCCTGATGGTATCGAATTAAGCAACGGTGCATTTTATTACACGTGCAGAATGTGTTATTTCTTCTACTTTAGTCTTGTTTTAAGGCCACTATATGTGTACAGCTTCACTTTGGCGCCTCACAGTGGTGGTTTAAAAACAAGCCATCGTCACAGATGGGGACGAATGCAACCGATTCACCAAAATAATTTGAAAGATTCTCCACATAATGAGCTTTCTCGCTATATCTGGATATAAAAACAAAACAAAATCTCAAGCGATATCCGGTCTCATATGACGACACTGATGTCATAGAGCATCCATCAGCTCTTCCTCACGTGTTTCTGTTCCTCCAGGGCCACGACTGTTACCCGGTACTGTTTGTGTACGACGGTGCCAAATCCAGCCTGACATTTGGTGGCAAGCTGGACGTTCCTAAGCAGGCGGCCCAGAAGGGCATCAGCGCCAGGGAACGTTTCCAGAACCTGGACCGCCGGGCCTCAGAGAGCCAGGGCACCGAGAAGGACCTGAACACCCTGCACAAGAACAGCATCAGGTGAGGAGCAGAAAACAGACATAAATTGATATTTATTAAAGGGCTGATCATTCATCATCATCATCATCTGTGCATATGATGTTGCAAAAAAAAGCTTAATTGAAAGAGTTTGACTTTTTTCTAATTATATTGCAGCCAAATCTCAGTGCTGGAAGGCGGACGAAACCATTGCACTAAGTTCTGCACCACCGGCATGGACGGAGGACTGTGCATCTGGGATGTTAAGGTAACACACACACACACACATGCACACACACACGCGTGCACGCACACACGCACACACGCACACACACACACACACTGCACAGATTACACAATAATACACTGAGGTGCTCAAATGTTTGTATCTAGGGGCTGGGAATTGGAATTCAATACATTTTAAGGTATTGACCGAAATAACCTAGTATTATTATCAAAACTCTCCAGTCAAACGATACATGGATTCAATCATTTTTTTGAAGTTAAGCGTATTTAATATAGTTGCTATTTCAGTGTGCCGAGATGCCACTAAATATTTGAAAGTACACCTGTGGTGTCTGATAAACATAAATACGGTGGTGATGGCATTTTATGCAACTGAATGCTTCAATTCACATGATGGGTATCGAATTAATTACAAATAATAATAATAAAGGTATAAAATGAAGCTCTCTTCTGGTATCTTTCAGAGTACTGGTGTCATTACTTTTAAATGATACCCAGCCTTATTAGTGTCCTGCTGACATGATGTTTTCCATGATATTATAATAATATATGTCACGCCTTTTCTTTCCAGTCTCTGGAGTCTGCAATGAAGGATTTGAAGATAGTCTGAACGGAGGTTTCCATCACTCCGCCCGACGTATATTAGCTTCTGGAGATATGAAGGAAAACTGCTGCCTTATTACACAAAGCTTCTTGGCCTTATTTTAATCAGGTATTTTCTATACAAGTTAAACGACCGGACTCGGTTCAAATAGTGTTTGTAATCCCTCTGAAGCTTTGCTGAGCTCGTTAAACTCCACACTGTATACACAGGGACACCGCAGGTCTGCAAATGGTACATTATGAGTTAGATAATCACAGAGAGATGCTTAAAGCAGGCATTGTATATTAACCATGATGAAAGGCTACAGAATGTGTTAAAGCTTATGCTGGTCATAATATGCATTTAATAAAGCTGTTACAGTGCTCAATAAGGCGTGGTTCATTACAGGTGTGTCACATCGCTTATTGTTTTTGGGAATCTGGAGGTTTTAACGACATGAGGAAGCTCCTTCTTCTTAGAAACAGTTGAGAAACCAGCTCAAGGGCCACTTACTGAACAGATCACATGGTCTTCATCAGGATGGTTTGAAGTGGTCGGAAGCTCAGAACATGAGAGAACATGAGACCTGAAGAAGAGTTGTTATTCTTTATTAACACGCAAAGTACACATGGATGGTTTTGATATGTTGTTGACTCGTTTCAATTTGGCATAATAGTAAAGGGATTTAACATTTTCTCCAGCATGTAGTTGGTCCAATGATGAGATACAAATGTACAGAAAAAACTTGTAATAATCAAAATGATACAAAGGCTCTTTTAGTGGCTTGTCAAAAAGGTAATTGTTAATTGTGTGGCTTAACTTAAAAACTGCATGGAAGAAGAAAATGTACAAAAGAGACAAATGTACATCCACCCTTTAGATTTCTAGAAATAAAGGTGTGGCTGAGTTTGAAAATTGGCATAGTTGCTTTCTAACTAAGCTAACAAGACAAGACACCGTCTCAACCAACCCAGTTTTCCCATATACAGAATTAATAGTTTAAAAAAAGTGAGCTTTACAACAGTGAGAAATAAAAGAACTGAACAAAAGAGGAACAAAGGGGTTGGGCCTAACCAGAAATATCAACATCTGTAAATTTAGCAATGAGAAACTTAAAAAGATACATTTTGTGTAAAATTCTGTAAAACAAAAGCCACGCCCTTCTCCAGTTTGTTTCCCTCAATCGTTAATCGATAACCCAGATGACATCACTATGACATCACGGGGGCAACGGGGTGGGGTAGTTTTGTCAGAATTGACAAGGCTCCTATATAAACGTATACTATATAAACTGTTTCACTAACCTAAATGATTTAATCGACCCGTGTCCCTCTCAAGTAGTGTGTCTCTTTAACTGAACAAAATAATACAACGTAGAAAACATCATCATATTATATCATCAACCGGCCCCCAACTCCGCGCCTGCATCGCCCCCTGGAGGTGGAGCCGGGGAACTGCACGCACAATAACAAACCGGTAAATCTCCTCAGCCATGAATCGGTCCCCGAGAAAATGATGTGGCAGCCTCCAGTGATGGAAAACAACCCACCTCACCGAGTCGTGATGAGGTGAGCCGGCGGCTGGAGCTCCTGCAGAGACCCAGAGAGAGAGAGAGAGGGAGGTAGAGAGCAAGATAGAGAGAGGGAGGTAGAGAGCAAGATAGAGAGAGCGAGAGAGAGAGAGAAAGAGAGGTGGAGAGGGAGGGACAGAGACCACCAGCATCAACATCACCACTGAGCAGGGAAAGCGGCTCTCCTCTCTCAGAGAGACGATCCCCGACGCCCACACTTCCGGACTGGAGCCTCTGGAGGCAGCTGGGTCGGGATGCATCCGTCTCCCGGTGCCGCTTGAGATGAGGATTCAGGACGACGTGCTCCCCGGTGAAACGGCGCCGCTCGTTGCGTTACACTAGACCTGCCCGCTGCGACCGGATCGGAAGTGATCGGCGGCTCGTCGCTCAGAAGGGGGATTCAGGCTTTAGCCATACTGTCTGTCTGCTGTCAACTGTTGCTTATTTCCACTGTAAATGAATCTTATAAGGTAGGTGGAGTCACGTTTTATCTGTTATCCGGCTGATGATGCAAAGTGTGATTGGAAATATGAATCATGTTGCCACCTGATAGAGGATGAGGATGCAGAGGATGAAGGGTTTGGGAACGAGCTGTTTAAAAAAAAAAAAAAAAATTTAAATTAAAAAAATCAACGTTTACATTTCAACATGTAACGTGAGTGATGATGTGATCATCGTGCAGCTCAGGGTGTATTTTCCTGACGAACATCATTATTAACACACACACACACACACACGTCCCTCCCTCCTCTGTCTTTTCCTCCTTTCTGTGTGCACAGTCTTTCTTGAAAACACACAATAGGCCACACACACACACACACACGCGCACCCTCTCTGATAATTGTACAACAGGGTCTGCAGGGTCCAGGTTTTCATGCATGTGTTTCACAGGAAGAGGTCAAACGGAGCAGACCAGGCCTGCAACTGACCATTATGTTCACCACCAGTTAATGTGCTGGTTGCTTTCTCCATTAATTGATTGTTTTGTGTGTAAAATATCAGAACAAATATATATAATGTCCATCACAGATTCCTAGAGCTCATGATGACGTCTTACAGTCTAAAGCCCAAAGATAATCAGTTTACACAGATATAGAATAAAGAAAATAATCATATCTAAGAAGCTGGAATCAGCATGTTATGGTATTTTATTCTTGAAAAATTATTAATGTTGTATTGAAGACTAGACGAAATATTATTATGATTTGTCCTGCACGATTACACACAACTGAACACATTACTATTATTCTTAAAGTTGCAAGGTAATCACAATGCTAAGTTTTTACCTCATTCACACTTTTACACTAGACCTCAAATACTTCATTGATATGTCAAATGACAAACAAACAATATACTCATAGCTGATTACAGTTATTTAATCATGGAAATATTGCAAATATTCAAGCTTTTCAAATGTAAAAACGTGCTGCTTTTCTGTGTTTTATATCATTTAAAATGTAATATTTTGGCCTCACTAACACACCATTTGAAAACTTATGATTGCCGTTTTTCACTAATTATTTAGAAATTTCATATATTAAACATTTCATTTAAAAAATGACTCACAAATTAAACCATTTTTCTTCATTTGTACACCCAAATACGCAATGAAGTCCACTAGAATATACAATAAGATCAATAATTGTTCTTATTGTTTTATCCTAAAACGTCAAATAATGAGAAATGTCTGTCACAATGTCCCACAGCACAAGTTGAACCCAAACATATTTAATTCATAATGATATTCAGCTATAATAAAAGCAGCAAATCCAAACATTTGAGAAGGGTGAGCCAGACACTATAATACACTTTTTATTTTTGCCAGTGACTTAAACGATCCATAAATTATTAAAACGGTTGTCGACTAATTTTCTATCTGTGGACTAATCAATTATTTAACTAATTGTTTCAGCTCTACTGGAAGTTTCTTTCCTTTTTATTCAGCGTTATACTTGATACGCTGACCCACTGGCTCCACCATTGAACAGGCTGTGAGATTAATTCCTGTTCACCGTTAAGTGGACGGAGGTTTTTGGTTTTCACAATAAGAGCGCTCCTTCTGTCTGGCCTGCTGCCGTTTGAGAGGAGCTATCGTGATGTTCCTCTCCGTCCACTTAGTGCGTCCCTCTGCCTTGGCCTCTGGCCTGGGAATTATCAGCCAGCTTGATAAAGTCATTAATGACCCGGCCAAGCCTGCTGGGCCTGGCACTGACACACACACATGCACACACACACACACACACCAAAGAGAGACTTGTGAGGCCAGCGTTGCATGCAGAGCGAGGAACCCTTTTATTTGGGACAGGGCTTTCTTTCTGGGATGGGTCAGTTCATATTAATAACTCTGAAAGAGTGTCACTCTAAAACCAGCTGCTGCAGACGGAAACACGAGGCCTGCTGGTTTGAGACGTGTTTCAACCATCTTCTTTACATGTGAGGTGGTTTGTTTTTTCCCCCTCCTCCAGTTTTACCTCCAGATCAGCGATTTAAAAAGGTTTAAAACAGCTGACGCGTAGGAGGAGAACATCATGTTCTACCGTTTCACACTGTTGCACAACACAGGGATACAAGGTGGACGAATCCCAGTGTGATATCCATCCACTTGGACTGGAACGTGTGCAGCATTTTAGCTTTGTCACTGAGAAGATGGCTCATAAATGCACAGCTTAATGGATATGAATATATATACCTATACATAACATATACAGGTTATATATTTACACTCATGCACATTCCATGCACTTTATCTTACTTTTGGTATTTTGTTATGCTGCTGTCTCAATGTAGATATTCATTCATCCATTCATCCTCATTTATTGCATTGCGTTAACTGTTAAATGTGTATTGTTAAATGTTAAATGTATGCACCTTCCCGCCAGGACAAATTCCTTGTATGTGTAAGCATACATGGCAATAAATGGTTCTGATTCTGATTCTGATTCTGATTCTGATATATATCAGTATGGATGATGCTGTTTTTTGGCTGTTTGGCTGAAACATCTTGAGGTTCAAAAGAAAGAACTCATCATCCTGCTCAAAAAAAAAAAAATAATAATAATTTTAATTTGAGTGGTTGTATTCTCTTTGAAGACTTCCTGTTTCTTATTTTGAGTCCCTCCAACCTTAGAACAATATGTGTGTGTGTGTGCGTGCGTGTGTGTGTGTTAGTGAGATGGAGACATTGCTATATCTAGGTCTCTTATGAAATCTGGCTCTGCAAGATGCAGCATAAAAGTAGGGAGGGGTCGTGGTATGTGTGTGTGTGTGTGTGTGTGTGTGTGTGTGTGTGTGTCTGCGTGGACGTCTTTGTCCATTTGCCTTCCCGCATGTTAATTTAATCGCGGCGAAGCAGAGGGGAGACATGGTGAAGAGAGGAAGATGGGAGAGATGAGCGAAGAAAGATGAAAGGAACGAGGAGTTTTCTGGTGTGGGAAGAAAAAAAGAAAAAAGAAAAGACAATCCCTGCTCGGTGGTTTCCATGACAACAGTGACATCACTGGCGGGGTTGCTACCTCCTGAGCTGTTCTCTGTTTGGGTGTCTGTTCAAAATGGATTTGAGTTACATTTATATACATATAGTGTATGCGTGTGTGTGTGTTTTTGTGCTGTGTGTGTGTGTGTGGACATGCAGGCATATCTGTACATGCAAATTGTTCATGAAAGAGATCATCAGGACAAACCCTCTCCGTCGGTTCAGTCGATCCGTGGTTACCCACTGTTGCCAGGCAACTGCAGTCATGGCAACAGGTTGAAGCATGATCTGGTGTTGCTAAGCAAACGGACAGGACGGAGTGAGATTTTATGAAATGGATACAAATGTTAAATATTGTTACGCTTTAGAATCACAACATCAGTCTGCCGTTGTCATTGTGCGTTGTCTCCCTGCTGGTCAGGGTTATTGTCTGGGGTCTTCATAAAAAATCCATGTCCTTTTTACTTGCACTATAAAAGTCGAATGTAGTATGTATTTGTTCCTAAATAAGTAAAAAGAAAAAAAAATCCATGTGGTTTTAGAAAATTCAATCCAGCCTATATAATTCCCTCAAATTCTGCTTTTAGGGACACTCATGGATAATATTGTTGTATTTCTTTTCATTTCTTTGTTTTATTAGTTTTAGCTGCGTCAGTGTGTGTAGAGTTGCTCCTTGTTGCATGTCGGCACAGCTAATGTCTCGTTGCAGAGTTCAGTTCAGATATTAAACATTTTATGGAGAGATGTGTGAACTTAAACCTGCGTCATTCTCTTATGATTTCAGGTTTATGAACAACCGTGTTCCTCCTAACAAGAGATACCAGCCCACAGAATATGAGCATGCTGCCAACTGTGCCACGCATGCGGTGAATGCACACACACACACACACACACACACACACACACACACACACACACACACACACACAGACCACAGACCGTGATCATTAATACTTGCACAGATGAAATGAAGATCTTGCACTATTACATAACAGAAAATGCCAGCTTCTTTTTTTTTTAAAGCTACACCCATGCACAACATTTCCTTTGTATCCTGTGTGTCTGGGTGTCTGTCTCATGTTTCATTTGTGTGATTCATTCATTTAGTTATGGATAATCCCCAGCCTGCTGGGCAGCTCCGTGTTGCACTTCCAGTCGGAGGACCAATGGGAGCGGCTGTCGGCCTGGGTGTACGGGGCGGGGCTCAGCTCGCTCTTCATCATCTCCACCCTCTTCCACACTGTGGCCTGGAAGAAGAGCCATCTGCGGTACAACAACACTCTCACACACAATACTTAGACTGGAATATATTTATGGTTAAAAAATAATAAAAAAATGTAAGAGGACACTGAACAGCTTCCTGCATGGCCCCTTTCACTTCAGATACACATGTGCATCCCTATAGATCTGCGTTTGAGAATGAAAACACACTGATGCTACATGTAGAAACAGTGTCACTCAGTTGTCATGAGGCTGTTTGGTCTCTCCCTTCAGGTCTGTGGAGCACTGTTTCCACATGTGTGACAGGATGGTGATCTATTTCTTCATTGCTGCCTCCTACGCCCCTTGGTAAACAAACTAGCCCGCTTTATGTGCATATGCAAATCTTTTACATGCGGCGTTTGTAGTGATGTGTTCCTGTTGCGTCCAACAGGCTGAACCTGCGGGAGCTAGGACCCTGGGGGTGTCACATGCGCTGGCTGGTTTGGGTCATGGCCTCTTTTGGAACCACCTACGTCTTCTTCTTCCATGAGAGGTCAGTTCATACGTCCATCTGTTCATCTCTTTATTTATCAATCTAATCAATCTCAACTCAAAGGTCCACTTACTAGTTTTATTTGAGCTTACAACTGCATGGTCTTCATCGGCGAATGGAGATGGCTCAGGTTTCCCCCCCCCCCCCAAAAAATTTATTTTTATATTCTGTGTGAAATTATTCGGATGTTTGTGAGGTAACTTGAGGCTACGAACAAGTGGACAAGTTCACACACCAATATCCTTTTTAGACGTCACCGCCGACTCACGTCCGTTTTTCTCGTTCCTAATGAGATGTTTGCTGAGCAGCTTTGTTAAACATTTAATTAAACTTTAAAACAATCCCTGGACAAACATTTTAAATTCTTGTCTGTTTGATGACGACAATATATTGAGTACGTTTTTGTCAGCTGACCGCTAAAGTCTTTGTCAACACGTACGTTGACAAAGACAACACGTCTCACATTAAAATGCATTTATTTTGAAGCACATGCAGGAAGTACCAGCGGTAGCTTTACATACGTTCATTTAATTTAGGTAGTAACCCGTTTACTAAGGACTGTAAAAAGACGTTGGTAGTCTTAACGTTAACCATTTTAAACAAAATCAACTCACAACATTACATCATATGAGTGAAGATGAGGACAGAGGAAGCGAGATGCAGCATCCAAATAATTGAACACAGAGTCGTCTGGGAAGGGTCAACGGTGATGGAGTCAGTGGAAACATCTAGGCCATCCAGATTTATTACCAAACAGCATTCTTGTACAGATACGGGGCTAATTGACCTCTTATTGACACAGTTGAAAACTCAGAAACAGCCAGTAAGTGGGACATTGAGTTGAGACACATTTTCCATGCTGAATTATTCCTCTCTGTGCCAGGTACAAGATCACAGAGTTGATCTGCTACACGGTGATGGGAGTCTTTCCCGCCCTGGTCATCCTCTCAATGGTGAGCATCGAGTCTCACCTGCAGTTTTTGAGTTTTTTTAAATGAATTTCCTCATTGAAATGATGTGTTTAAATCTGAAACCTAATACGATGTCTGCTTCTTTGCAGCCGGAGCAGTCGGGGCTGTGTGAGCTGCTGGTGGGCGGAGCCTGCTACTGTCTGGGGATGGTCTTTTTTAAAAGCGATGGCATCGTCCCATTCGCTCATGCCATTTGGCACCTGTTCGTAGCTATGGGAGCGTCCGTACACTACTACGCCATCTGGAAGTACCTTTATGCCCAGCCGCCAAATCAGGTCCAGACATCCAGATGACATCAGGGCTGACCTCAAGGAAGTAACTCTTGTGTTTGAGCAACTTCGAGGGGATGATGCGAGCTGCGTCCCAATTCATAGGCGGCTTCCTTTGGAAAGCGAGTTGGCTGAACCTCCTCCCCAAATACACAGTGAAGCGTCACACTGGCAACAACTAGCGGTGCATTTAGGTGATCCTCGTCATACTCGTAATGCAAAAAAGGGGTGGGCTTTGAGCTAATGCTAATGTTAGCTTGCTAACATGCTCACAATGAAGATTTTAACATGCTAGGAAGGTGTGACCAGAGTAATGGGAAATGTATCCACATTAATTAAATTTATCTTTAATATTTATATAATTTACGAGTTGACGAGGACATTTGAACGCACCATTGCAGGACACCATTGGATTGTAGGACCCTGTGGAGGATACTGGACATTATTTTTCCAATTGTTTCAGCCTGTTGTAAAAACTCTGAACTCCAAACGAGGCCGCCTGTGAATCAGGACCCAGCTTTTGTTTTTATTTTGAATCAGTCAACAGTTAATTTTTTAAGGAACTTTGGTTTCATTCCAAAGATCAGGGGTTGAATTACTATTTATGGAGATCTCTCTCTACGTGGTGCACGTCCAGATTCAGTGTTCAGAGGCTGAATTGAAGGCATTGTCTTATTGTCAGGAGGAGGACAATGTTTACAATTAGCTGACTCGACTATCGTAATAAGTTTCAGGACATTATTTAAAGCATTATCATCATCATCATCAACAGAAGGTTTTGGTTTCATTATATCTAGGAGGTCGCAACATCAGTCATTTACTATTCGATAGCATTATTACTGTTTTTGTTACACTGTAGTACACTAATATGGTTTAACATCAGTTGCTTCAGTCAGTGATTTACTCGAATTTCCAAATATATTTATTTTTTATGTTGAACATACAGATCTTCATGGACTTTTCTTGTGTGCTTCCACATTTACCAGACTCTACACAGTAGATTATCGAGCATAATTATGGACTTCTAATAGTTTACTGTGGTTGATTATAGGTTTAGTAAGTGAAGATGTCATTTATAAAGTATATATTTATTAATGACGTGCAGTATATGTTGACTTCATCTTTATTTTTCTTCTACTGTACCTGAAGTGTCAGCTGGTTATCTTCACCATCTACAACTTAATGAATGGGACCATTAGATAGAGTTTGTAAACGCCACATGGTTGAACCTACGAAGGGGAAACCTGTTGAATTTAGCACTGCCAGAAGACTTACTGCCGTACCTGATAGCACACTACTACCATATACTTCTCACACTTGAAAGGAAACTGAAGCTATAGTATTGTTGAACAATCTGGCCCAATATTAAGGCATCTCAGGTGTGTGTGTGTGTGCGTGCGGTGTGTGTGTATGCTTGTGTGTTTGTATGTATACTATCAGACTCCATGAATCCAAAGCCTGCAATGGGCTGAGTCTATGTTTACACGTGCACGCATGTACCTTGAACACATAAAAAGTATATTTGAAACATGTATGTACTCTTAGTGTTAAGCTGTATGTGGTTGCACACGGTGTATTGGGCGAGCTCGTATCGTACGATCCATGTGGCCGGAGGACCAAAAGGTCCTGGCGTCTAGTATCCATAGGTGTAAAAGAACTTTTTCCAAACCTCTGCTCCTGTTCAACATCTTTTCGCTGCAGTTTTGTCTCTCAGGATCATTTGGGCCGAAAAAGCCTTCGAAGCCAAATTCAAGGTCCTCTAAAGCTGCTCCGGCTGTTCGGGCGCCGTCTGCAGCTACGAAAAATGCCCACGTAGGGCAGAAATGTTTTCTGCAAGCTGCACACTTGGGTTATATTTATGAAGCAACCAAACAGGACAAAGCTTTAAGGCAGATATGCATTGCCATACCAACACAAAGGATATTACAGCAGCAGGATTAGTTTTCAATAAAGAAGTAGAAATCCGACCAACCCTCTAAATTTGCTTTAAAAATCCACTACGAACACTAATTTGATGCAGTCGCTCTTGAAAAGGCCAACATTACCATATCTTACAACGTTAAAGATATTTCTTTGGATCACTTATTCTTTAAATAGTCAAACTTTACTAATATTATCAAATAATTATAGAAGAAATCTGCACATTTTTAACAAATGAGCAGCTGTGTCTCCTTTGCTGCCTAACTGCCCCTGAAAGGGTTGTCTCAAATATACTTCATAATACTCATTCTTCAAAATTACTACAAGTTTTCACAGTTATAACTCACCAACCAGCATATGAATGCATCATTAAACTGTAGAGTTCAAAAGAATGATCTAGTGACAAAAGAAAAACATAAATTCAAAGAACCCTATTAATTACTTTTTGAGACACCTGACCAACAAAAAACACATTTTGTTAAAAAATAACCTGGAAGTAACACAAATATTTGTTGTCATTGTTTACCCCTTAGTTATTTAAGTCATTAGGGAGTGATAATTTAATGGATTGTCACGATGGACTGGGAATTACATTTGTCACACTGTGGATATCTTCGTTTGGAATGAAATTTGTCAGATATACTCTCAAATATAAGAGTACCTTTTAGTATGTGTACTCTAAGTGTTTACTTGAGCCTCTGAGAAACACCAAATGATTGAGCGTTTACTATTTACGAGGACTCGGGGGGTATTAGAGACTATTATAGCCAGTATTTTGACTTGCTCTGCAGGCAAGTTTGGTGACGCTGAGATGAAGTATTTGAGGATTTTACGTTTGTTTGTCTTGTCTTGGATTTAATATCTGTCTCATCCAGTCATACAATGCCCACCTGACCTTGTATAGAGTTTTGTAAACTCTCCATGAAGCCTTCATGGACCCTCTGTACATTGTTTATAGACGCTCTGTGATTGTGGAGCTGCTGACTCTGTTCGCAGTGCTGCTGGTGTTTTATTTATGGTCGTATACGAGACGGATTATATTATCTCATATTCTTTCTCTCTCTAGTTTTCATATTGTTTTTGTGTGTGCGTGTGTGTCTGTGGTGCTTTTGTGCTGTGATAAGCCTATATGATGCCAACTATGCTTTTATCTTTTCTATTTCTCTTGTAATAAAAAAAGCCTTTTCATGCATTTTATTCCTGTATTCAACATTTTGTAACGTTTCACCTCTTTGGAAAAATAACTTTTTCCTCTACAGAAGCTGTTTATTGCTATCTAGTTCATATCATACAATGAAATATAAACCTATGAAAAAAATGCTATTTGCATACATTGCACATGCACTATTGACAGTATGATCTTTGGATGTTTTAACCTCTTTTCACCTTATTTTGTATTAACTAAACTTTGATGCATTTGATAAGATTAAGAAGTATTTTTAGAAGGTAGTCATTCTTGAACATTCACTAATTTTCCAGTTAATGAATGAAACAGTGACATGTAACTATCATAAATTGTTTATACATATATATCCCTTATATGGTAGTACTGAAAATTATAAAAATTAAATAAAAATAAACAAAAGTAGGTCCTAATTATAGATAAATAGTTATTACTTCTCATGAATCTGTACACAAACCACTTGTGTATCGATGATCATTTTTGTATAGTTTGATCAATTACATTTCCTGTAGAATTACTTACATTATAATATAAGTAATCATAATGATTGCAGACAAAATATAGGCCTAAAACCATGACATTTTGATTAAAAAAAAGCTTTATAAACTCAGATTATTGTTATGATTCTTTAACATTCATCTCATTATATTGCATCAAAATTGTATGGTTACACTATATTGTGTTGATTTACATAAAATACATTTATTTCATGATTGTATTTATTCAACATGAACTATTTGTTATCCCCGTGATCCCACCGCCTCCATCGTCGTGCGTGTACCGCGGCTGTCCGCCAGGCGGCGGTGTGTCCGCGCACTCGGGTGCCAGAGCAGGTGAGCCGAGGTGAGACAGCGCGGAGAGCTCGGCTGTTTCCGTCGCGGCCCGGCAGTGAACCGCTGTGGATGGGGGAATGCGGCTGCCGGAGGCAGCAGGCATTGCTGGACACTCGGCAGAGATGTGCGTACGGAAACCGGAGCCCTCAGCGGTTGGCTGTCGTCCAAGTTAACGGGCTGTTTTGGGGGTGAAGTGTGTGGCGGCCACGGACGGCTGCGTGTCGCTCGCTTGGGTTTCTCCCCCACCCCTCCCCATCTTTATTTTTTTTCCGGGGATTTTCTTATTTTGTAGGAGAGACGGAATGAGAGAGAAGCCAAAGGAGGATTCCCCAGCACTATGGAGCCACGCATTGCAGGCAGCGTGAGTACTAACGCAACAGACACCCAGCAGCCCTCGGGGGACTGGGCTCGTCGCTGCAGGAATCCCACAACTTTTCAAGGGTCTATTTTATTCCGGGTTAACAGGCAGAAGCGACACATTTTCTCTCATTCTTTCTCTCTTTTTTTTTTTTTTTTTTCTCCCACCACACTCGCAGTTAAACATGTAATTGTCATTGAGCGTTGTTCACGTGTCGAAAACAGTGTTCCCGCTAATTGGTAATTAATTGCGCGTGATGCGCTCGGCTGCAATCAGCAGACGCACCTGCTGACCGCGTGAGGCCGACTCGTTTAGCTTTTAGTGCCGCGCCTGACGACTCATCTGCGGATTAATTTCTGAGGATTTTCTCCTGCCTTTTGTTGCTCCGGCGGTTGCTACTGACGACCACTGAGCCCAAAGTCGTAAACAGACCCGCGTAGGCGCAAGTTCTGTATAATTTGATGTGGCCTGTTTTCAGGTGTCAAGTTTTCCCCCCTCAACGCACCGCTTATTTCTGACCTTCTGGCAGTCTAGACAAGGACAAGACGGCGAATGAGAAGGTGGTGGAGAAGTTGAAGTCTGTGTGACATGAGTACCAAAACGTGACGCCACGTCCATGCCCCACAAAACCCAATCCACCAAATGCAACATTTAGGCCTCCGGTCTATCAGTTTCTTGTGCGCACGCAGGAGGGGTTTGTTGGTCCCAGGATTGAGTTAACTGCGGCCAAGTAGCCAGATTACTGTGGATTAACAGGCATTTAAAATAGTCACGTTATCCCACCAGTGCCTGCGGAGTCAGCTACAACAACACCTTTTAGGCTTCGTGCCAAATATTCGCTGAAAGGAAAATATATATATATATGTATATGCACGGTGGGATTTTTCAATCAGAACAGACAGTCCACGAGGCGCTGCTTTCATCTGCTGGATGTGACAGTTGCTTTCTGATGTGGCCTGAATGAAAGGTCCTCATCGGTCAAAAGAGGTCATGCAAAGCAAAGAGTGAAGCGTGACTCGCCTTCTGCATGGACTGGAAACACACCTGTTTGTATGAGATAAAAACAATGAAATGCAGAAATATTATATTATTTAGGTTTATTCGATCAATTGCATCCAGTTTGAGATTATGGGAGGAAAAACAGTCAGTGCACTTAAAAGGGAAACGATGCAACAGAATCAGAAACGCAGATATATAATGTTAAAGCTTGAATGAGTGGCCGGACATAAGGTTAATATGCAAACATGTATTGGTTACAGCTTTTCTAATGTGATGGTTACACAAAAAGATGAAAATGTGGTTGTTTTGGACTGTTGATCGAACAAAACAAGCAATCTGAAAAAGGCGATCGCCTACTTTCTGTAGTTTTAGAAACAAATGATCAAAATGATTTATTAGAAAAATAATTGAAATAAAGAAAATCTGGAGTGAGAAATTGTAAAAACTAATTTGTGAGATTTAAAAACAAACTCAGATTAGCTTTCCATTTTCTTACTATGTTTAGTAATATATTAAACACTGGAGTTGAATGTCATATTTTGCATTGTGGGTCCTAAAAGATGAGACACTGCGGTTGAATTGATCCAGTCGACTCAGAGTCTGAAGACGAAGGTCAGTATGTGAATGCATAACGATGTTCCACTACAGACACCTCTGGGTTTAAAACAAGTTCTTTACAAAAACCTATTCTTCATCTGCAGGTTTTGCCCAGAACTCAGACGAGTTCTACGAAATAAATCATTTAAAAAGCTCAAAGCCACGACGATATTATCAAAATCTGTAAAACAAGTTAACCTCAGGACTCAACAGGAACTCTTCCGTTTTCCTCTAAACCAACATAAACATCGTCTTTGTGCTTCTCCAGTGTGAAAAGGTGACGGTGAAATGAAAAGCATCTGACCCTCAACTGTATCATCCCACCTGGTCAGCTGCACATCGGAGTGACGTCACGTGACAGCATCAAGGTAACGCCACATGCACAAACACACACGTTGTCATTGTCTGTTCATGGTGAATACTTTTTACATAGATTTAGGGGAGATGTTCTTTACCTTCCAGATCTACAAATGTTTCACAAGTAAGTGTCAGGTGTAGCTGTGAGTCCAACGTCACCTTTTTTTATGCATGGGCTTTTCTTTTTTTTTTGCGTGCGAGCGTTTTGAGTGTGTGTGTGAATGTTTGAATCCTTCCCGATGGGCTCAAGAGGAATATTTAAAATGTGTTTCCTCGCTCGCCAGTTGTGGAGTTTGCGAAGCCAACAGCAGCACCATGTTCTACGGCTCGTCCTCTGGGGCCAGTATGTCCCTACCGTCCAAGAGCCGCCTGAAACGCCAGAGCAGGACCTTCACACAGGTACACACACACACACACACTCACACTCACACTCACACTCACACTCACACACACACTCACACTCACGGTCATTTCAGAGGTCAAATTAAATGATGGAAACAAACGCACTCAAGCAAATGTTAGTACAGTTGTTTTTGGCTCTGCACTATTTCTAACAATACAATTAACTTAAAGGGCCAGTTCACCCAAATTACAAAAAACAAACATTTATCCCTCACTTGTCTCGAGTTGTATTCAGCCATGTAGAGAAGGGTTAGCTTTATTTGGGGAGGTTTTGCAATATCTAAAATTGATTGTTCAGTTTAACTGCTAGCAAGGAGCATGACTGTAGGGCGATGTTGGTCAGTCGGAAGCCGCCCTCGTCCCTCAGGATGAACTGTAATAATTGTAATTTGTCCAAAACATGTTGCCGAACATGGTTAACGCTTGGCTGCGGTCGAAAAGTCCGAACCACTTTTCTTTGACCTAGATGGAAAACGCCCTGAGGTCAAGGAAATATGTGAAGGAGAACTCATAAGGACAACCGCGGTGTTAAGACACTTCCAACTGCACTTCCATTAAATCACATTGTTGTTGATGCCGTTTAGGGAGGTCGTTCTGCTGCAAGGAATTGTGGGATGGTGTTGCCTCCTTTGTATTCCTTCAAAGGAGATATGAAAGGAAGTGTTGAAGCACCTTTTCTTAGCATTCAGGGAATCCGACAAGCTCCTATCATGGCTGCCACTTGGATACTTTGGGGTCATTTCCCTCAGATAGAAACCTTCCCAAAACAATTCCACCGAAGCCATTACTCCCGCAAAACGTTGTCACTTTGAGCACGCTGTTGTTAGCATTTAGCACATTTAGCTCAAAGCTGTGATTGGGTAGACTCTTCTTCCAAGGCTTTGATGCCTCAAAATGTAATTTGTGATTTTGTCGAACTGATCCTTTAATATAAAATGATAGAAATGCACACTGTGACAAAGTGGGCCTAATGTGCACTCAGTATTGTTTGTCTGTCACCAGGTCCTGTACCGCACTCTGAGTTACAGGGACCGGGTCCCAGTAGAAACCGGAACAAACACCCGCGGGGACCGGCGCTCGACGACCGAACCCCCGGAGCGGCCGCCGGACGACCCCGCCGAGCTCTCCACGCAGAGCTCGGCCCCCGGGGTGCTGAAGATCTTCGGGGACGAGATTTGTGCCGGCGCCAACTACAAGAGCGTCCTGGCCACCCCGCGCTCCAGCGCGCAGGAGCTGGTCAAGGAGGCGCTCGAGCGCTACTCTCTGAACAAGAACGCGGCCCACTCTTACGTCCTGTGCGACGTGATCGGCCGCCTGGAGGGGGGAGGCGGCATCGGGGGGGCGGGGTGGCGGACTGAGTGCCTGCGGGCGCTGGGTGACAACGAGAAGCCCCTGTTGCTGCAAGAGCTCTGGAAACCCCGAGAAGGACACGCTCGCAGGTTTGAGCTGCGCAGGAGGGCAGAGGTGGAGGAATTCAACGCCAAGGAGAAGGACACCATCACTGCTGGTGAGGACACACACACACACACACACACACACACACACACACACACACGTACACACACAGAGCAGCTGGTCTGATTCCTTTCTTGACATGTCAAACTCAGCAGAAAAGCACAGCTCGTTACCCCCTCTGGTGTGTGTGTGTGTGTGTGTGTGTGTGTGTGTGTGTGTGTGTGTGTGTGTGTGTGTGTGTGTGTGTGTGTGTGTGTGTGTGTGTGTGTGTGTGTGTGTGTGTGTGTGTGTGTGTGTGTGTGTGTGTGTGTGTGTGTGTGTGTGTGTGTGTGTGTGTGTGTGTGTGTGTGTGTGTGTGTGTGTGTGTGTGTGTGTGTGTGTGTGTGTGTGTGTGTGTGTGTGTGTGTGTGTGTGTGTGTGTGTGTGTGTGTGTGTGTGTGTGTGTGTGTGATAAGAGCTTTCGTCACAGTTATTATCCTGCAGACAAGATGTTGTTTTTTTTGTCACGTGGAAGTGCTGTTCTGTAAAGACAGGGTTTCATTTGAGTTTTTATTAAAAGCGCACACAGTGCAAATGAGCACTTAAAGAAAAACACACACGCACAAAACAGTGCAGTGGAAATGCATGGGCAGCTGGTCGATTGATTGAGTGAAAGCTGAAGCCGCTGCAGCCGGAGGTGTGGAAGGGCTCAAGTGTTTTTATGAATGACACATTTCCTACTACAGAGACGATATCAAGTACCTGCAGACAACTCCTGTATCACACCTGAACCGTGTACACTCACCTGATGTAGACGTTTCCAGGAGAGATGCACTCTATTCTGTAGATGCATTTCAAGAGATAATGTGCAAAACAAATTACACAAACTCTGTTGTAAAGCTACTGTTATGACTTTACATCTGCAATGCAGTAATATGAATCTATGTCTGCATGAAGTGACCTTTATGTAGAGTGGTTTACTGATGATGGATGACAAGTTTACACACACACACACACACACCCACCCTTGTTTATCCTATTGAAGACATTTAGTTATTGTACCACCGTGTTCAGACAGTATTTTCAGCCTCGCAGACACACATTTCCCTTTGCAGCCACACTGTTTCTCTCAAAGCTCACCAGGGTTTACTGGTTGCTATGTCAACTTGTATGGCAGCCAGAGAGTCGTCAACAATCTTTTTTTTTTTTATTGTTGCACGGTACAGTTGTTCGGTACACTTTTTTCGACAGGCCACAAAACAATGTTAACCAACCCTGTAAGAGCCGTGAAAAAGGATACGGTTGGTGCTATTCTATAAAATGTTGTATTCTGTTTTCTAATGGACAACAATCACCATGAAAAGGCCAAAACTCTTGAAGCGTCTGTTTATAAAAAAGAAAAAAAGGCCCTTGAGTGACTGTATTTGTGCATATAATTAGCACATTTATTATGCTCACTTTTCTTTATATGGCGGGTCCCTCCTTTCTTTGTGTTTATTATCACTGGGAAGCCCCTATCCACAGTTTCCCATGAAAATTGGTAATTTCCTACAACAGCTGCTCACTGTAGATTTGACATTACTAAAATAACATATAGTGGATAAGGATTAATATGCATTTTGTGTGCTTGTGATCATTTACAGCAGGACTCCTTCAAAAGCTTTACTCACAGTACTTAGAGACATCACAACACAAGTATAATCACAGCAAATAATGCCTTTTGGGATAGAACTGGTTTATCAATTTATACTAGGGATGCACCGATACCGATACCGGTATCGGTATCGGTGGTCGATACTGCGTTAAATACTCGTACTCGCATCGGTTTCAATGGCCGATACCAAGAACCGATACTCACTCAACAGTATTTCACTACAACAAACTGGTCGCGCTTTGTGGAGAAGCAACCCCGTGGCGGAGCCGGAGACACTCTTCTCTGTCTCAACTGTCTCAACAGTCTCAACTTCTGAGCAGCCAATCACGCTATCCAAGTTGTTTTGCCGTCCAATCAGATGGCCAGTTTGTCTCAACAGCAGAATCTGGAGCCGCCATCTTGGATCCTCGCTACGCAGCGCTCACTTCTTTCAATAGACAGGAGAAAAGTGAGACGCGAGTACAATACAAGACTTTATCGATATTGTGCTTATTAACCGGTGTTGCATACGTGTGTATGACATATTAGTGCTCATATTAGTGCTCTTGTTAGTGGCTGACAGCCCCGGAGTTACTTGTAATCAGTCCGTCCCAACGCGACGCAAATGTTTCGCGCGACCAGATTACATGTAAAGTCTATGCACAGACGCGTGTGGTTGCGACAGACGCAAATTTACGCCGGCGGCACGTTAGACGCGAGAGTTGAAATTTTCCATATTTAATACATCTATAATTGAGAAGCTCTGCGCGTCATCACCGCCGTCCTGCCGGTTTGAATCAAACGGCTGCTGATCCACCTGAAGTAGCGCTGGCAGCGGCCTCATTCAGACGCTGTTGTGCGGCTACGGATGATATTATTGTAGCCGAGTGTCTGTTGTGTGTCTATATTTGTAATTCTAATAAAATAAAAACACGCTGCAGGGTAACTTGAACCACTTTTTTATCTCCTTCACACACGTATATCCCACAATTCCACTCCTCTTTTCCTTTCCGTTTCTCCCTCCACAATAAAAGCACCGGAAACATAACTTGCAACACAGCTTCCTATATAATTGCTCGATCCCTAATATTATCGCTTACATTATGAACCCGGACACGGGGCGTTTTATGGTCCGACATTAGAGGGACTTCCACAAGAAGTTTAAAGCTTGGGATAGCCTTCTGTTAATTTTGTACTATAGGCTTGACATAATCTGCAGAGGATAAAATAAAATCTGCCTCCAAATTAATTGCACTTTCATGGAGACCAAATCTAAGAAGTATCGGTATCGGTACTCGGTATCGGCAAGTACACAAATAAAAATATCGGTATCGTATCGGTTTGTAAAAAATGGTATCGTTGCATCCCTAATTTATACCTATTAATACAAATATTTTCATTTTCACACTAACCTTTTTCTCTTTTGTGTTGTAGTGTTTAGAAAACTCGCACAAACCCCCGGAGTCTCTTTCTCTTTACGTCTCTGTCCTGTTTTCCCTCCCCTGGTGTATGGCGAGCGTGCATGCACATGTGTGAATTGTGTACTTTTACACACACTCTTTGACTTTGAGATAGCACTTTAAAGGTACTGTAGGATTTTCATTAATTACATGAACATATCACAGCCAAATTTATTGTAATATCAACCCTCAGTCATGCAATCTACATTCACGACTCTGCTGATTTCAGTTATTATAAAATAAAAAATAAAAACAATCGACCTAAATGAAGGCACCAAGTGGATTATAGGTGCTATAATTTGGGATGTAAAAATGCAGCTGTTGCTTGACATTGAATGTGATATCTTAATAATTTGACATTGATATGTTCGAGGGGGAAATCCTGTACCTCATACCTTTAACTATATCTCTCCTTACTAACTGCTGATGTTACTCACTCGAAGCACCACAAACTCTTCTTTTGCTTCACAGTGCATGTGCGTCTTGTGGTGTGTGCGGATGATGATGGTGTGTGTGTGTGTGTAAGGGGGTTATTCTGTGCTTGGTGTTTTGGTGAGGGGGTTGTTTTCTCAGCCTCCCCCCCTCTCCCTAACCCCTCCCACCCTGCTGTAGGGCCCAAAACCTCCCAATTCCTGGCGGCTCTAATGGGTCGGTCCGGGCTGGGCAAACACAGGAGCTCCCCCCTGCGGTCTGGTCGAGTGGTACAGTCCAGCTCTAAAGGTGGGGACTGGCCTCAGGTAGGGTGGCTGTCAGTCATTGCCATGGATACCACCTCTACCTGCGTTGTCACCAGCGCCACCCCCCATTGCCAGTGATTCAACCAGTGTGAGTGTGAGTGTGAGTGTGAGTGTGAGTGTGAGTGTGAGTGTGTGTGTGTGTGTGTGAGTGCAGAGCCATCGCATGGCCACAAGTTACCCACGAGGACTCAGTTCACCTTCCATCAGGTTCAATGTTACATGTGCTGCTCCATCCAGCACCATCTATCCATCTGGTCTGTTTCCACTCAGCTCACACATGGCTGTCTATGCACTACTGTACTGTACTGTACTGTGCTGTACAGTGCTGTACTGTACTGTACTGTGCTGTACAGTACTGTGCTGTACTGTACTGTACTGTACTGTGCTGTACCCAGGTTTCACTCATGAGTCAGACATACATGCCAACAATGCACATGTCATGTTTCAGCACACTTTCTTATTTCTTACTTTCCCTCTGTGTCCTCACCCGCCCCTACTCCCCGCTCGGCCTCCCCCTTCTGATCCTTTTTCTTTTCTTATTCTCCACCTCTCGTTCTCCCTCATGCTCTTCTCTCCCACTACTTGTTTCTCTCTCTCACTCCTCCTCTCTGCCTCCCCGCAGACATCAATGCTCAGGCTCGTAAGCTCCAGAGGAACAGGGCGAAGGGGACGCTGACCCTGCCCCGGTCCAGCAACTCGTCCTTCTGCCGAAGCCTCAGCGAGACCAGCCTCAACCAGGTGGGGCCCAGTCAGGGTGATTGGTTGTCATTGTAACTGTTGCCGATGAAATCCTAAGTGTGTGTGTGTGTGTGTGTGTGTGTGTGTGTGTTTCTGGTAGCTGGGAGTGGGAGATGAGCCCAAGCGTTACTACTCCACCCTGCCAGGGCCCTTAAGGGGTCGGGACCGTGACGCCGCCTCCAGCGGCCGGAGGAAAGAGGAGGGGAAGCACTCGCTGTACCAGTCCCCACACCTGCTGCTGCTGCAGGGATACAATCGGCAGGTGAGGAAAGGGAAACATGCATGTGTTGCGTTAGAGACGTCCAAAATGTCAGCTGATGTGATGTTATTGGTGGTGTGTGTGTGGCAGGACTGTTTGGTGTACCTGCTGAACAGGGAGCAGCACACCGTCGGCCAGGAGACTCCGTCCGCTCGCCCCAACATCTGCCTCTTCTCCCCGGACATCCTGCCCCTGCACTGCCGCCTGCGCCGGGTTCCGGCGCCCCGCCGGCACGCCGCCAACAACAACAAGGGGGAGGAGCTGGGCGAGAGCCAGCGGTCCTGTGTGGCCGTCGAGCCGGTGCTCCACGCCACGGTCCTGGTGAACTTTTCACGCTGCGAGCGCTCCACCACGCTGCGACACGGCGACCTGCTCTCCTTCGGAGCGCATTACATCTTCCTGTACAAGGACCCCACGGGCGCCAAGCCCTTGCCCGCTCAGACCTTGGCGCGCCTTCGCTCCCTCGGGCAGCTTTACGACGCCGGGCCGGAGGAGGGGGAGGGCGGCGCCCAGACTTGTAAGATGTGCGGCTCCGTGTTAAAGGACAGAGCAGCGCAGGTGTCCAGCGTTCCTGCGGTCAGGCGCAGCTTCAAACCTCACCTGGTGAAACCCCGCAGCGGGGGCACGGCGGCCGGAGCGCCCCATAGTTTGTCTGGAGTGGATGGAGGAGGAAGAGGAGGAGGAGGAGGAGGAGGGGGAGGCCAGAAGAGAAGGCTACAGCTGGACTTTGACCCGACTCATGAAGACCAGCTCTTGAACAGGATTGTGTCTCTCATCGAACCTGGAGGTCTGTGATTTATGTTAATAATATTATAGGCCATTTCACTTATGCAATGTTTTTATCTCAGTAGATGTAATTTCACTAAAATGACATCTACATCTATTAATCTAGTGAGTCAGATTTCATCCAGTATTTTCCTTTTTGTGTTTGTGTAGTCTGAAGGTATTTATAGTAAGAAGTGTCCATGAAAAAAAGCAACGCCAGAATCGGTGTCCTTGTTACTCCAGATAATCCTCAGACCTCAGTGTCGGCTGTTTTCAGCTGTTTCTGAGATCGAAAGTAGTTTTTTTTTTTTTAAATCTGTGAACCGCAAAAAAAGTAAGAAACCACGAGAGCTACATGAAAAACTGTATAGTTTTATAACTTGAGTGTACTGAACCTGTGAAGTCCTCCCCAGGAGACGACCACAAGCTGACACCTGCCTACCTGCTGTGTCTGTGCATCCAACACTCGGCTTCCACCTTCCCACCTGGAAGCTTTGGAAAACTACTGCTTAAGATTGTCCGACGGATCCAGACCATCGCATGGGTCAGTGCCTGTCTGTCTGTCTGTCTGTCTGTCTGTCTGTCTGTCTGTCTGTCTGTCTGTCTGTCTGTCTGTCTGTGGTACTTTAGTCTCTGCTTAAGATGACCTCATGTGGAGAGAAACTGGTCAGTCAGTTCAGGTGAATAGTTAAACAGGGTTGCATATCACATGTTTTGTACTGTATTACACACACACACACACACACACACACACACACACACACACACACACACAAATTGTCTCCATCGCAACTGCCACCACAGAAAAGGTTTCAGGATATAGATATATAGAAAATGCTGACATGGAATCAGAAAGGCCTCCATAGCTCGTCATGTTGCGTCTTTATCTGATTTAAATATACAGACTTTTCCGTCTGCTTGTCTTCTCCCTAAAGCTTTATATTTCATTTTTATATGAATGTATACACTTTTGATATTAGAGTGAGGTGGTCAGCCCCTGTTTTTAAATCCCTGCTGATAAACCCAGAATACGGTGCAGCTTACTGTGTTTTGCTCTAAGGGTTTTCTACCTTTTATCCTAAAATAGGTGTTGGAGGGGAACGAAAGGGGGGTCGCCTCTATAAATAGAGTTAAGCCTTTATCCAGTCCAGTGAGGCACCAAGTAATTATCAACATGCGTCAGTGGGAGCGTTAGGTTTTGTAGTAGTGGTATTTCTTTCTGCAGGTTGGAGATGGCGTCATGAAGCTTGGTTCTCCTACGCACATCCTAAAAGTTTAATGAGCTTAATTGCTGTGTGTGTGTCTTGCAGGAGAAGACAAAGGAGCTGGCTCAGAAGCAAGCTCAGCAGTGAGTATCGCTTTCCAACAGAACGAGAGCGTATGTGCTCATGTGCCGTCTTTGAGTCGGTATTTTGGTAGTCTACCTAACTGTGTGTGTGTGTGTGTGTCCATGTAGCCAGGACCCGGCCACCCTGTCTCTGCTCAGCATCTCAGACTTGATCCCAGACCTGCAGACCATCTTCTTCTGGATGTCCAACTCCATCGAGATCCTCTACTTCATACAGCAACGAGCACCAGCGTACACACACAGCATAGAGACACTGCAAGGTGCACACACGTGTACACACACACACGTGTACACACACACACACACACACTCGAAGCGTCTGAATGAGGAGTCATCACTCACTCTGACAAACCGGAGACAGTGATGGAGCTACATCTCTCCCTCCCCCGCCTCTTAAGTACGCCTCCATCTCTGTCGTCTGTGTTTAGGGTCAAAGGAGTCGCTGCTGTCTGCGACCATCTCGGCCAACGAGGAGGCGATGACCATCTTGGAAGAAGTGATCATGTACACTTTCCAGCAATGTGTCTACTATATCACCAAGGTAACCCTTCACCCCAGTAATGACACTTATTTAAATGGGCTTGATGGCAACTCATTAACACAGAAGACCTCACATGCACACACAACGTATGACTAGATGAGGTTATTTCAGATCACTTTCATCATAATAACTGTGTGTGTGTGTGTGTGTGTGTGTGTGTGTGTGTGTGTGTGTGTGTGTGTGTGTGTGTGTGTGTGTGTGTGTGTGTGTGTGTGTGTGTGTGTGTGTGTGTGTGTGTGTGTGTGTGTGTGTGTGTGTGTGTGTGTGTGTGTGTGTGTGTGTGTGTGTGTGTGTGTGTGTGTGTGTGTGTGTGTGTGTGTGTGTGTGTGTGTGTGTGTGTGTGTGTGTGTGTGTGTGTGTGTGTGTGTGTGTGTGTGTGTGTGTAGGCTCTGTATGTGGTGTTGCCAGGTTTGTTGGACTGTAATCCATTCCCAGTCGACAGCTCTGAGCCCTGCTGGAAAGGAGGTGTCGGGTTTCCTGAACCTGTACGCAGGGTCCTGCAGGTGAGCACATTGTGGTACAGTCGGCGTTGTTAGGGTTATAATATTTATATAATAATTGATTTTTAATCGTCATGTGTCAGAAACTGTTTTTTTTGTTGCCTGTATATATTTGTTTTTAAATCCTAATTTATAGATCCCTACGAGACATGTTTTAAGAAAAGAAATACGCTTTGAATAATAAAATATGGTTCTTCCACAAGACATAAAAATGATCTGCTTAAAAAATAACTTGCGTTTACTCTTTCTCCCTGATTGAAAAAATTTAAAATTGAATCTATGAATATACAAATATTATTTGTTTAAAAGGTTAAACTGCTCAACGGATGTCTTCACTGAAATATCCATTCAGAAAACATCAAGGATGTGAACATGCTTACAGAATAAAGTAAAAATAATAAGATTTTGTCATGGCCTTGTGGAAAAGACAAACATGTTTTGTGAAGGTGACGCAAAAATGATCTTGTTTTGGTGAACTAACAAATCTGTTTTCTGCAGAACAAAATGCATAGAAATGTGCAAAAATGCAATGTGACATTTATAGGATAGTAATTGTTTAATAAATGTTGATAGAGATAATATAACGTGACATAACTTGTGTTTCTAAAGATTATCAACAACATGGGTATAAAATAACTGTCAACCTGAAGGGGAGATGTTCTGCAGGTCGGAGGGGGTCGTTGACCTCTGTCTTTATTTTGCTTCATGCAGCAAGAAGTCAAGGTCACGACGGCTGAGCTCTGGCTTCTTGTTGTATTTCTAATTCAAATTATTGTGTCTTATTCTAACAACATAATTCATTTGGACCTTTCTGACATTCGATTAACCCTTTTAACCTTTAAGTGATTCACTCGAGACAAGTATATTTCCATTTGATGGAAAAGTGCAGCCATGGCTCTTTAGATCACATATCTTCAATAAAGAGATGGAAACTGCCAACGCAGGATGAATATACATAAATAAATATAAAAAATAAAATTTGACATAGGCAACGACAGACTGTCTTTTCATAGCAACAGTATGTGTTATGCTCACCTGTGTGTTTATATATGTGTGTGTGTGTGTGCAGGTGTTTCAGAACGGCCAGGAGCTTTTGCAGGGCTACCAGGTCCATCCGGAGATCCAGGCTCAGATGTTCGCTTACCTCTTCTTCTTCTCCAACGTGTCGCTGTTTAACCAGCTGATGGACAAAGGTAGGAACAACGCACACTCACACACACACCTCCCTCAGGATGTGTACAGTTGTTGGTGTGTGTGTGAGCGAGAGAGAGAGAGAGAAAGTGAGTGTGTCCTTGTGTCCTTGTCAGCATTTTGACAGACTAACACAGATTTGTCCTCTATGCCCTTTTCCTATCTGCATTCTGTCTACCCCCCTCCTCCTCCACCTCCTCCTTGCCTTCCTTCCTTCCTTCCATCTGGCCATCAGGGGGTGAGACAAAGAAGAGTAGAGGTGGGATTGGAGGAGAGAGAGAGGCGATAGAGTAGAGTAGGGGAGGGGGGGAGGATGGGGAAAGGTCAGAGTGAAGGGTAAAAGGCTGGAAGGCCACTTAGTTGCTGTGATAACCTTGATAATAGTCTAAATACAGAAAATAGCCATTTACCCCCGGCTTCATCCACGTGTCCGACCACCCATCACTTCCAACCGCTCCACGCCCTCCCCCTGTATCTCTAGCCACACACACACACACACAAACACACACTCACACACACGCCATATGTCTTCATTAGCCAGTGGAGACGGGAGGGGAGGGAGAAGGAGAAATACCTTTTTATATTCATGCAGAGGCTCCCCTGTTCCCCCTCCTCGTCTCCACCTCCCTCTCTCCATCCATCCGTCTGGCTTTCTCTTTCTCTCCCTTCGCTCCCCCCTTTATTTTTATTTTTTTTTTTCGTCGCTCATTGACATTTCTCCACTGCCGGTGTCCATGGTAACAGTGAAGTGAGTTTGCGGCAGGTAACGCTGACGTTTGCACCGAGCGCTCTGCAACACTCACTCTGCTGGCTTGATTTCACGGCAACTCAGAAAGAGGTGTGACGTGATGCAGAAGCTCCCGGGTTTGTCCCATTGTGTGTGTGTTTGTGCGTGTTGTGTACACCTTTTTGCACCGTTTGTTTAAGAGTGTGACTTATCTGTGTTTGAGGAGTAGTGTGTGTGTGTGTGTGTTTGTAAACCAGCCGCTTTGGAGCATTATGACACACTTGCTGAGAAGTTAAGTGATGTCTCGTTCGTTCACGATGCCTCGCACATAGATTACTGTATGCCTAGACATAAGCCTATTACACAGGGGAGTGTGGGAATATGTGTGTGTGTGTGTGTGCACCCAAAACATATGGCAGAATATCTGAAAGGTTGTGTGTGTGCTGTCTGCACATAATGTTGGCAGTTTATTGTCTGCCTTAAGCTCCCCGTTATGTCTTAATATCTAGGGAGATAAATTCTGTCTTATTGGAAACTGTCAAGTGCCGAAAACTGGCATTGATTGGACGCATAAGTAAACAAGATTATGAATTTAATCAGACAGACGGCTCCTGATCTTACCTTAATGTTTCTATGAAGTGGAGCAGATGGTTTTGGCTTCAGACCTGGATTTAAGAGTGCAAAAGTCTTAATTCTTTGATTTTGTAAATACTTTGCAAGTATTTTATTTCATCAAGTTTTTATATTTAGAAAATTTTACATTTGAAAACTTCTCAAAAGTGATGGATTTTACGTCCTGTCAGGTTTAATTTGAAAGGATCTGGGTTTATTTTTGTATATCCGCCACCTGACCCTCACTTCTATGTTTGGTCTTTTCTTCTATCTCTATACATGAAGCCATAGGTGCAACAATTAGTCGATTCATTGGCATTTTATTATTAAAATACCAAATATTTCCTTGTTCTAGCTTCTAAAAAGAGAGGATTAGCTGCTGTTTTATGTGACGTAAACTTGAATAGCTTTGGTTTTCCACTGTTGTACAAACAAAGCAAGTCATTTGAAGATGTCACATTGGGTTTTAGGAATATGTACAGGTAATTTTTACTATTTTAAGAAACAAACAATTAATTCATTAATTAATTTATATTTGAAAAATCATTTGTATTCAGTGTATTTGGAGCATGTGCCTAATTATTAATTATATTTCATAGTGTTTGTGTATATTTGTGCTGATAAATATACACAAGTGCTGATAGAAAGTAGCACGTAGCTAAATAAGTTACATCTCTGATTATCAGATTAATTATTTTGTATCCCCTGATTATAAAACAAAGTATTGAAAAATATATTGTTTTAGCTTCTGTACAGACACTCGGGTATCGTTGGCGTACGTCCAGTTGTTTGCCATCGTTTGTACCAAACCCCAGCAGAGGCCTGAGCTCACATTGGGGGGTTCAAGAAAGCTTAAATAGGAATTATAGCTGCGGTGAGGTAATGGAACGACAGATTGACAAATGCCAGATTTCAACTTATCGCCTGCTTAACTTTACACAAAACTTCCTTTCAGTCCTTTGATGTGTAGCAGAGAAAGAGAGGATTACACAGAGGGAGGAATGCTGGTTGTCAGCTGACGCTGCAGTCGATTTGTATTCTGCATTGAGCAGGCGGCTGTTGCTATTGGTTCATTAACGTCGACATAAATCTACTTAAAAATTCACATCTGTCGTGTATAATGTATGTGTTGTCGTACGAGACAAACACGCAGTCTCCTTTGTAGTCTGCATTGCTCACAGCCAAGAATAGAAATCTTCTGCAGTGCCTCTGATGAATATATAATATCAATATCGTGTGTGTGTGTTAGTATGAAACTAACGCACAAATGTCTTTGTATAGTTTGTAATAGAAATGTTATCGTCTAGTACGTCGTAAAAATCAAACACTATTTCACAGTATTGCGTATCAAAAAATGTCACAAAGACTCTGCCCCGTGTGTGCAGGTCCGTCTCGGGGTTGGTTCCAGCGCTCTAAGGTGTTGCAGATCCAGGCGTGCTTGCGGATGGTCATGGAGTGGGCGAGCAGGTCCGGCCTGGGACACCTGGCCGACAAATTCTTCACCAAACTCAACAGCACTGTGTCCATACTGGCCACGCCCCCACAGCAGCTCACACAGGTACTACACACACACACACACACACACACACACACACACACACACACACACACACACACACACAAGCGTATACGGGACTGCTAGCTGGCGTTAGCTAGCTGGCGTTAGCTAGCTGGCGTTAGCTAGCTGGCGATACTTGAAAATAAACAGGACGTAACAAATTAAAATGTGTTTGAATGGAGGCCATCAGTCACATATGACTGCCGTTGAGATCCAGTCGTCTTCAAAGTGGAGACGACGCAGAACCGGAAAGCTTTAATGACGGTAATCAATTTTCTGACACGTCTGAACGAACTGTTGTTCATGAAGCAAGTCCCTTTGATTAGCTATTGATTGATGATGTCTTTAAAAGGGATTCGCCAGGATCAACTTGTGACTGCCTGCACATCGTCTTACCTCCTGGTTGTACTGAAGAAAACAACCTCTGATTAATTTCTCCTCTTTCTTTTCCTTCGATCTGTTTCTTCTCCGTGTGCAGATGAGCTGGCGAGCTCTGTCCAGCGAGCACTCGGCTCTGAAGCCGGTCCAGCTGCACCGGATTCTCACCCAGTACCAGCTCACTGCAGAGATAGGCCCCGTCCCAACATGGCAACCCAGCAGCGAGGATGAAGCGTACATATACAGAACGGGTAAATGTTTACGTGTGTGGGCGCGGGAATTTACTTTTCTGTGACATTAACCAAAACAAGACTTTGTGGAACAAATATATCAGAGATGGAAGAATTACTCAGATCTTTTACTTAAAGGATCTTAACTGGTTTTGTAAAAGTCTCAATGCAATACTGTAAGAACTACATAAGTAAACAAGACTATTAGCGAGAAGATGCCACTGAGTCAGCAGAATTAGAGGAAATCAAGCAGGGTCCTTCAGCTCAGACTCCAGTTTTACATGCACATTTTTACTTAATTAATATACATTAGCATCTGCATAAAAATATTCTTAAAGTACAAAATGTAAATACAATATTATATTGATGGATTATAATTATAGATACATTAAGAACAAACAATGGTTTTGATTAAGTTTGCAGAGTAACTAGTAACTATTGCTTTCAGTTTAATGTAGTTGAGTAAAAAGTTAAATATTGGCCTCCCAATTGTATATAAAGTATAAATTAAATTAAAATAGAAATGCTCAAATGAAGTAAAACTTGAGATGTTCACTTTAGTGTGTATAGAAATATAATAGATCATCATAACATTAATTTATGCATGTTTATGTTCTAACAGAGCAATCCAGCTAGCATATCAGAGTTTATATAGATTTCTGAAACCAGCATATGATGTGTTCATTTGCAAACACATAAACAGTGATACTCCTAAACGTAGTCATAGCCGGGATACTCGTGTGAATCTTACCAAACACACGTTAGCAAATCAGAAGTGTGTGTGTGTGTGTGTGTGTGTGTGTGTGTGTGTGTGTGTGTGTGTGTGTGTGTGTGTGTGTGTGTGTGTGTGTGTGTGTGTGTGTGTGTGTGTGTGTGTGTGTGTGTGTGTGTGTGTGTGTGTGTGTGTGTGTGTGTGTGTGTGTGTGTGTGTGTGTGTGTGTGTGTGTGTGTGTGTGTGTGTGTGTAGTGGACCTCCTGGAGAGCTTTGAAAACCACCCTCCCATAGTGCTGCCCAGCGCCGGCTTCGTCGTGGACCTGGACAGCGAGTGTGTGGAGGACAGCATCTACAGACAGCTGCTCTACATCCGCCACTACCTGTGGGGGCTGCGCGCCAAGACGCAAACGCACACCAACACTCCCAGCGTGCACACACACTCCAACGGCACCAACACAGCCGACTGGCCCGACGTCCAGGTCAGAAAACGCACACCGCATAATGTCACACACCTCGCAGTAATCCAGGCCATGTGCCTCGGCAGCTGCGGCTGTTGAGGAGTTCCTCATAATCCCATAAATGAAAGACAACAACCCTCTACTCCAGCCAACCCCCACACACACACACACACACACACACACACACACACACACACATACTCACTCACAGAAACCTAGACATGGTTAAATCATGGTTAATCTGATTAGTCTTTAGGCTGTCCAATTAGTGGGAACGGCTGACTAGACCATAATCCCTAGTGTTACTGCACCCTCGTATGTACACATACACGCACAGAGAATCACATACGTTCTATAAATATGTCAAATGGGGAATTATTTCAATTAAACTGGACTAAAGAGATGCATGATTATCTAGGAACAAGGCTTTTTGTGCACTGCAACAAGAAAAGGCGAAATATTATTTCCCTTCTAATAATTTCACCCTCATTTTATATCTCATACTGTTTTCTAAAAGTGTTTCTGTCCGATCCCGACTCAGAGGGAGTTGCTGCCTCCGGCCAACAGCAGTCCTCGGTCGGCGGGTCCCGTGGACGAGGTGCTGGCCGAGACGGTAGAGGAGCGAGGACGAGACCGACCTCCAGGCCAATCGCACACTCACAGCCTCCGGAGGAACGGCACCATGCACCACACTCGGACCGCGAACCCGGACCCGTCCTGCCTTCTGACGCCTCCCAACACCCCGCTGTACCCGGAGGGAGGAGGCGGGCACATCAAAGGCCCCAACGCCCAGACTAACGGCTGCACCAGCAGGACTGCGGCCGACTGTAAAAAGACCAACGGACTCATCACCAATGGACTGGAGGGTAGGCTGGATGATGTGCAAGAGATGGGCAAAAATAACAGGAACACACGGGCTAGAACAGAAACACCACAAGTAACGGCCCTAAAGTGACCACTGTGTAGTCAACATGGTAAACTTTGCATAAGTAGTGTTTAAGTTTGATGGGCTATTGCACAAAATCACATTGTATGGTGTTGTTGTTATTTTGGCCACTCCAAATGGCCGGTTTAAATTTTATACACAATATTAGCGATCCACCGGGTACCGATATGGTACCAGTGCTATGTTTTTCCCAAATTTGAGCTCTATATTTCTCGATACAGGGAATTTATTGGATTAATTGTTATGTAAGACTTTGCTTTGGTACTAAAAACTGACTGAATGAACGTTTTAAGTCATATAAGTCAAACTGTACACATTTCATGACAGTTTTTTGGGGATTGGTGCGCCATATACATCAGTACACAATACACACACACTGGAACCAGCTCTGTGCCTCACATGACGGCTGTTCTTGCAGCGTAGTGAGTGTGACATCTGCAGGCTCTCGGCAGAAGCGTGTGTGTGTGATTAGCTCTGTAGCATGTAGCATGTGTCTCTGTATCTGTGTGTGTGTACCTCTTATGTTTGTCCAACCCCATAGCGAGACCCTGTGTGTTTGTTTGTGTTTGTTTGTTTGTTTGTTTGTGTGTGTGTGTGTGTGTGTGTTTTTTGTGTATTTGGGTGTCCGTGTCCTCTGCAGGGTGTATTAGTGGGTGTGAGTTTCCTTTCCCTGTATCCTCCCTTGGCGCCCCTTCCCTTCCTGATGACTTGTGTGTGGTGTTTGTAGTGGAACTGGACAAGGGACCCTACGGACTGGGCATGGGACTCATAGACGGCCTGGTGAGTGGACGCATGTTTAAAAACAGATTTAATATTTTATCTTACCCGTTACTTCTGGTTTCAGCAGTGTGTTTTTGTCTTGGTTTACTACTTTTGCTATTAATACTTTTGAAGAATACAAAAACACCTTTCAGCATTCAGGCCAGATTATCCAGCTGCGTGTTGATCATATGTTTAATATATACACAAACGCACACACACACGAATGGACGGACAACCCTAACAACATAACCATGCTTCCCATTCCTTGAAGGCCTCAACCTCCAATCAACCAGGAACACTGAAAGACAAACGCCCAAAAAGCAACTCGCAGGCCCTGACGGAGGCCTTTTGGTCGTCACATTTGTCCAAAAAAATCAGTATAATATTCCACAAGAAATCGAAAAATCATAGAAAAAAATTAAATAATAGTTTTGTATTTCAAAAACAGGTCATAGAATGCAAAAAAGAAAAGGCAGTGTAAATTATATCCAAAAAGTAATAAAGAAATCATAGTTTACTATGTCGAAAAAGATCATACAAGTCATAAAAAGAAAAGATTATGTTGAGATGCATTCAAATGCACATTTTAAACTGATCTTGAGTCATGTCGAGGTTTTAAAGCACATCTGCCATTTATTAAGGATGAATATTAATTCACGGCATTCTACCGGTCCGAGGCTCCTAAATAATGGTCGCTCTACAACGCTCCTCCCCCCTGCAGCACACTCCCCTCAACGCTCCGGGCATCTACATCCGGACCCTGATCCCCGACGGACCGGCTGCCTCCGACGGCCGGCTGCGGATCGGAGATCGCATCCTGGCTGTGAACGGGACCAGCCTGATAGGAGCCGACTACCAGAGGTACGGGGGCCGCTCCAGTCGGCGGTCTTCCCATGTTGACTGTAGCCATGGCTGTCCGCCTCTTAAGCCAATTGATTACTTTGATTGATTGGAGCCCAGACAGTCGTCCTTCCTGTCTCTGCTGAGCTTCACGTAACTGGACTCTTTCTTCCTCCTGCAGCGCGGTGGATCTCATTCGTCTGGGAGGCGGTCGTCTGCGTTTCCTGGTGGCCAAATCCGACCCCGACGTCTCCGAGAAGATCAGCGCCTCCTCCTGCTGATCACCTCCGAGCGACTGCTGCATCCATACACAAAGGACTGGAGCGGCGGGACGGACGTGTGCACGAACATACGCGGCATGAAATACGAACGTGAAACCCAGCAATCCAACTGGAGACGACGCTCCCGGCCTCCCTCGCGCTGACTCCCACCGGGTTCGTGCGACGGACAGAATCTGTAACCCGCCGCCACTTCAAAAAGGAATACGCTGCGAGGAAAAGTCGCCTAATAAATCAGAGGCGAGCGATATGCGGACTGACGGTGGTTTAAAAGCACAGTAGATCGTAGACTTCTAATTCCTCTCCAGTCGGCGCTCGGAGCATGTGCGCACATTGGACTTTTTTTTTCCCATCGGTATTTATAGAAAGGCAAATGTATTAGTAATTGAGTCATTAAGTAGCATGGTAATAGCTACCCAGCTGTCAGACTAAAGGGACTCTGAAAATGTTCTTCACGATTTTCAAAAAGCATTTTGCAGAGGAACAAGAGGACGCCGGGTGTTTTACACGGTGCTTTTAGAGCGTCGTGCGTTTTTATAAATTCTGTTTGTTAGCAACTCGCAGAGCATTATTATCACTGTCTGCTCAACAGGCTGAACAGTTGTGTCTGAATGTTGACTTTTGTACTGGACAGTGGGCGACGGACATGAAAACTCAAGCCCTCCAGGCCCAGCGCTCCCGTTTCACTTTTAGCCTCATCACTGGACTTTATACCTGGACTGGAAAAGGAGATCTCGAGGCTACACACACACACACACACACGAGGATGTGCAGCTGCCGTGCGACATGGTTTATTAATTACTGGATCATCAAGACGACGCGCTGCACGCCGGAGTTTCTGGTGCACAAACCTGTGTGTGTGTGTGTGTGAACCTCACTTTTTGTTGTGAATATATGCTCTACGTATCTGGTTCTGAGGTGTTAATAGTAGTTTGTAAATATTTAACACTTGGTCACATATTGTTTGGACATTCAAAAGTGAAACTGATTCATTCCCAAATTAGCGATAAATTTTGGTTAATATATTGGTCACTAAACACTGAAACAGTATTTTCTGGAACGACAGAAGTATAGAAATCTTTTTCTAAATGTTATTAATTTATTTAAGTACTATGAACAGGAATAAAACTGTTACTGCTCACACAGGTTGTTAGCTGCACTTTTTTGGGGGGTGTCTACACCCAAATTACAAAAAACTCTTCTTTTACTGCTTGTGGCGTCTGGCTGAGGTTATTTTAGTTGCTGGGAGAACAAAACAGGAGTATTTCACCACAAGTGTATTGGGATTGCGGCAGAAATTTAAAAAAAATTCAGCAGACTAACAAGTTTTCATGTGATTTGGCTGCACTGACTCTTTTCAAAGTTCCAGCTAGAACAAAGCCAGGTCACCTTTTAATAAAGTCCAAAGCTTCGGTCACTCCATTAAAAAAAAAAAAAAGAAAAAGCCATGATTAGTGAGTTTTATGCTGCCTGGCCTTCTATCCTGACCTCGGCTCCCCGGGGACGCCCTGGATCCCCGAATCAGGAGCACTGACCCTCTGACCGAGAGGAGCCCGGACGAAGCTGCCTACGAGGTACTGAGCAACTGGAGGGCTGCAACTACAAATACTCTAAGTATTGATTATTCTTCCAGTTGATCATGAAGTCTGTAAAGTGGCAAAAAAAATTAATTTGATTTGTTTTGTCCATTCAAAAAGGTCAAAAAACTATTACATTTACAAGTATTTAGAAAAAGTACCAAACCCAAATACTATATTTGAGAAAGTTAAACAAGCCAATATTTATCTGAATGATCAAAAGTAATTGATGAATTGTTGGCATTTTTATTACCGTTTGGTTTTATTTCTTGTGATTAATCTGATTTCCCCCAATCAGATTTGTTTTACTCTCCAGTTTTGATTCAGTTCATTTTTTTCTTGCAGTAACATTTTATTTTTGTGCATTTTTAAAATTTGAATGATAATTCTCTCTCATGCATGTCTATTCTTCCTGCTCATTATTTATACTGTTGTGACAATGATGGTACCTAAAGAATAAAAGATGGTTGGACACCTGCATTCGTCTGCTTAGGAATCCAACATGGCCGACACCCGGTCACAGAAGAGAAGACCATGAAATCCTTAAATCAATGAGGAATTTTAATTTGTGCTACACATTTTAACAAATCACAAAAACAGGAACATTTAAAAATACATATACTTCTCTATTTCCAGAATGTTTACGTATTGACGACAGCTGTTTTTACATATAGCAAAATATTTTTTCTTCTCTCCAGAAAATCAGAAAAAATACCTTCTAAATAGCTTTGTCATTTAGCAGATAGAGCAGCATACAATCATTACGCATCTTTTTTTTTATTATTTGTTTTTATTTTTCTAAATGTGCAACAATCACTGAAATCTTTCGCAAAAATTGGGCCTGATTGCCAGCTAAACATGAGGCCCGTGCGAGGACATTCAGAAAAGCTAAAGGCAGAGTGAGAATGAAAGATTAGAGGAGGGGGGAGAAAGTGCTGAAGAATATCTAATGAGGGCAGTGTCTGTGACAGGAATCGCTAAACGCTTGATGCCTCTGGAGGCTGCAAAGATAGAAACTGCTCACGGAGGAGAGGTAGATTGGGAGAAAGGTTGATGTATTTCAAGGGAAATTGAAAGCAAAAGGAGTCCCGTAGAAAAAGTCAGAAGTACCGTACAGAAAGAAAGAAAACAAGACGAGAGCTGTTGAAATCTGTGGTCGTGTGTTGGTCCCGCCCCCTTCCCCTGATAAAACTGATGCAAGTCTTCTGATGCAACATAACTGTCACCGCTGTAGTGTTGCCGAACGTGTTCAGTTTAAAGAAGCGCTGTGTTAACTATCTAAAAAAGGTTAAAGCTTTTCTAAAAAGGTTAAAATAAAAATGACAAATTTAGAAATATTTTAAGGCTTTTAAGGATTATTACAATAATGCTTTTCTGTGCTAACACAAACAAAACTGTACACACAAGCTATTCCATCTCTCCTTTTACCACTACTGGAAAAAAAATTATAATTAAAACAATCAGTTTGTCTACATTAGGTTAGCTCCACTTCAATCAACTCCAAATAGTTGCCTCTTTTTTTTGTTTTCTTTACCCTTCACCCGGATCGTGTCGGATCTGAGGAGCTTCACCGATGAACCAAAAACTGCAGCGTCCATGTTTGTTGCTCCAGGATTTTCCTCCCATCTATTCTTCCAGAAGCAAAAACCCATTTTCTTCCTGTTTGTGCTTTACAGAGAAGGCAAGAAGGATAGACACCTCACATTCTGGGCCTTAATATTAATATTTCTTTTTTTTTTTTTTTTTTTTTTTAATAAGTGAGACCTTTTCAGTAAAAGTGGCCTTATGAAGAGTACAATCATATTCTGAACAGTCTCCCACGCCGGCATCAGTGTCCTCTCCTGTCCACCATTGTGTGAAGTTACACAATATGTCAAACTCTGATCGTCACAGTTTCTTCTATAAATACCGGCCAGTTTCAAAATCTCTGAACACGCATATCCCCTGGTTTTAAAATCAGGCGATGACTAATAAGAAGTGCAGGAGCTCTTTGGCCTGGGAGTGACAGTAACTGATGCATCTCATCCATCAGAGGAAAGTTTGAGTCTGAGATAATATCCAACATTCACATCGTAAAAGTAGTGCTGAAATGATTGTAATATGCATAATGCTCTTATTATAAGCTTAACATCCTTACTGTTGTCAGTGAGTAATGGATTACATTAAAAAGAATGTAAAGCTGAAAAAAGTCCTGAAAGATTTACTTGCTTTGAATACAGAATGTATTTGAAAAGTTTTAATATATTTTTGAACCCAAAAAAAAAATATGTTCCTTACAATTTCTTTTTAATTCCCTTCCATCAAGAGAGGCTGCCTGTACATTTTTTTATTTTTTTGTGGCCGTGGTGGCTGCAGTCATATCAAATGAGTATAAAAGGCAAAGCAGTTAGGGGACCGTGAGGAGGCTGTCCATCGGGTACCTGGTTAGAGGCCCCGGGGTTCACTTCCTGGGGTCGTGGGTTTGTGATGTCATAGCCACGATGACCGGCTGCTGCGCCGGCGTGACTTGATGCTGAACGGAGTCGGTCCCGCCCTCGTCCTCCATCTTCGGCCTCTTGGCCTGGGGCTCGCCCGGCTGCTCGGATAAAGTCTCTGCGCTGGGCTGTCGGCTCACCAGCACCGGAGGGGAGCTGGAGGCCTGGGCAGCCAAGATCTGGAGAGGGCTGCTCAGGCCTGCAGACGAAGGGAAGGGCAGTAAGTGTCTGGAGGCTTCATGCCCATCTTCTATTTGGGTTTAATGGTTCTATTTTACGACATACTGTGACTTTTTATCACACACACACACACACACACACACACACACACACACACACACACACACACACACACACACACACACACACACACACACACACACACACACACACACACACACACACACACACACACACACACACACACACACACACACACACACACACACACACACACACACACACACACACACACACACACACACACACTATCTTGTGAAATACTACACTGACCTTTTATGATATGCATTTGTTAAAAAGTATATCAGACTTTTTTTGACACAATGTGCTAGTTTTTTTTTTTTTTACTTTTTTAAAAATGTTTTACTTTCTTTTTCCCCCCATACTTTGACTTTCTATACTATAACCCTTTAACAAACTATGCCCTTTTTCCGACATCATTATACTATGTATGGTGTTTATGACATTTTTTAAATATTATACTTTGACATACTGTTTTCACATACTGTAGGATGAATTATTTCACATTCAATTTTTTTTATTATATATTTTCTTCTAGCATCCTATATACTATGACATTTCACCCAACACCCATCTTTTTAATAGAAAACTGTAATTTTTATTGACTTTCTTTCCCCCCCCCAATACTTTGACTTTCTATACTATAACCTTTTTTTTACGACAAACTCCTATGCCTTTTTTACGATATCATTATACTATGATGTTTCTGACTTTTTTTTTGATTTTATATACTGTGACACACATTTTTTAAATATTATACTTTGACTTACTGATGACGTTTTTTCACAAACTGTAGGATGAATTCTTTCACATTCAATTAAATATTTTTTTTTTTTATATTTTCTTCTGTCATCCTATATACTATGACATTTCACCCAACACCCATCTTTTTAATAGAAAACAGTCTACATTTATCCTCCCGAGTGGTTAATGCGATGCATCGATCGGCGGAAGATCTTACCAGATGCATTGGCAAAACTGGTTGCTGTGGCAACAGCAGCAGTGGCGTGTTTGCCATTCTGAGTAACAGGACGAACAGGAAGTTGATGTAAACCCAGGGCCAGGTTTCTCCCATCTCCACCCTGCACGGCACTGTCCACAGTCTGGATCACTCGCTCCCTGTTCAGCTGGGCGTCTGACAGAAACACAATCAAAACAAAAACAAGTAAACAAAGAGCTTTGTCTCCCGCTCCGAGCTCAACGAATACAATGTGCAGCTGTTAAATCATCCATGATGATGCCGCTCACACTTTATCTGCATCTATAAATGATGCTGTAGAAATTTTTTTTTTTTTTAACTATATCTTAATTTCGTTCTTATAGATTACAACCTTTAAGCGTGACATGCATTACGCCTCCTTCAGGCCCCGTTTTGTTATAAATTAGACGCCAGATCTTGTTTTGATTCAGTGCAGTGGTGATACCGTTTACAAACTGAGCGAGCCGGTGACTGTAATACATACGAAAGAGTCTTGAAGGTCTATAGTAGTGTTAAAGTTACTGTAGAAATGTGTTTTTGGGAGCTCGCATCAAAGCCCCTTTGCAGCTCAAAGTCCCAGGGTGCATTTCAATCATGCTACATCTCAGTTTATCTGTGACCAACATGTCTGAGCAAAGATTTGCCCTCTTTTTCCACAGATAATAATAATAATAATAATAATAATAATAATAATAATGTGTGAAAGTGGCTGCACACAGATTTTTGGACTTTTAGTTAAATACTGCTTCACATAAGGCTCTACACTGCATTTGTTTTTCATGAGAAAATAGGTTTGTACCAAAAAGTAACTCATTAACCATTTAAATACTGATGGCCTAGATCAGGACATTGAATGGTGTGAGACAGAGAGGCTGATCCAAAGAGAAACAGCATGAACACAATCATACTAGTAACATTCAAACACCAGAAAATATATCCCTATGCAATATACTAAGTGATGCATGGTGAGGTCCTTATTGATCTATAGTTCATCTGGACTGAGAAGTATTATTAATACTTCTAATACAAAGCGTCACAATTATTAAACTGCCAGAGACGGAAAACATAAAATGATTCTAAAGAAAAGTTCTTGAGAAATGTCTTCACAATACTGCAGAGAGTACGACAATCCCACAACAGCTTTTAACAGTTAAAAAGATTAACTTACTCAATGATTATGGAGCAATGCATCACATGACACATACAATGAGAGCATTTCTTAACCATACGCCCCACCCACCAATTTTTCAGCCAAAATTGCGGAAGCTTTTTATCTCATATTAAATCCTGATTATCTCCTCATTCACAAGGTTTATTTGAAAAATTAAAAAAGCTATAATATACAGAAAACTCTTGTGAAGATAGATACTAAGGCCATATATGTGTTAGTGGTATATTGGGTTATGATAATACACACACAAATAAAAAAGAAAATGTAAAAAGATGTATTTTTCGAAAAGTAATATGTTAAAAGTTAATTTTTATTACCTTACACATATAGATGAATACTTTTTATATGTATTTACAATACTATAAAATAGCTCAATGTTGTAGGAGTATCTGTGCGAAGTTTGGGTTTAATTGAGTGAAGTTAAGTATTTTTAATAATTATTTAAGTTTCTTTTTAAAGAAAGGTTCTTGAGAAATGTCTTCACAATACTGCAGAGAGTACGACCATCCCACAACAGCTTTTAACAGTTAAAAAGATTAACTTACTCAATGATCAGGGAGCCATGCATCACATGACACATACAATGAGACTTCTTAAAGAGATTCCCGTGGCCGTACCTCTGAGCTCGGCGTGGCCCTCTGATCCTCCAGCAGAGGGAGCGCTGTACCCATTCGGTGGGTTGGAGGTCGGCGGGGCGCTGGTAACCACCCGCACCATGGTGATGGAGGAGTGGGTGGGGCTCTGCAGCATGTGGATGGGCTGGATTTGGCCGCCGCCACTTGGAACGAAAGCGAGGGTTTTCCCCTGGATCGTCGGGTGAGCGGGTGCAGCCATGATGACATGCTGGGCACTGACTGGAGATCCTACACACACACACACACACACACACACACATATAGTCTCACCTGCTCTAGATGTGAGCGCCTTCATGTGTGTGTCTTTGTGAAAGCTCACCTGGGGCACTCTGAGAGTACCTGTACTCGGGTACAGATGCCAGTTTGTGAGCCAGCTGTTCGTGGTGGTCGTGGGAGATAGGAGAGCCCTCCCTGCTCAGGCATTCGGGGGTCTGCAGACCGCTAGACGGAGGGGAGAGAAGTCCCTGGTGGGTCGGGGAGGCCGGAGCGCTCCTGAAAAAAGAATCAAAAGCAATCGATTAATACATCAGGAGACCCTCTCATAACAGACAGAGCTCCACGGCTGCCGGTGCCTTCTGCTGAATATGTAAACCTAGAAATTAGACTTACTTTGTTCTATCCAATCAAATGATAGCCAGGAAAAGCAGAGAGAAAGGAGAAAGGGTTAACAGAAACAGAAGCGACTGAGCATGTGTGTGTCTGTGTGTGTGTGTGTGTGTGTGTGTGTGTGTGTGTGTGTGTGTCCATGCAGCTGAAGGCCTCAGCTGACTAACTTACCTAGAAGAGAGAGGTCCGAATGGCGTCCTGAAGCAAGCCACGCCTCTTTGCCTCCTTTTCCTGAAGGCTTGCTCCACCAACTTGCTTTCAGAAGCAGAATCCACGCGCCAGAAACTCCCTTTCCCGGGCTCGTCCTGGGAACGGGCCACTTTGAGAAAGTAGCGATTGAGAGACAGGTTGTGCCTTATCGAGTTCTGCAGGAAGGCAAGATAAAGGGTTTCGTCACCATCACACAGAACTGGAAATCTCACAGTTTCTTTATAATCATAACGCATGTATGTCTTTCTTTACACTCATTGTCTGCTTGCTTCTTCACACTACATTTTGTTTGGAGAACAATGCAAATCACATTATCACGGTGCCACAAAAAGAAAAGCTTAAACATGACTCATATTTTAGGACACAATTTCTTCCTCCTTCTTATTGCGAAACCACCGAAAGTGTTTCCAAGCCTTCAGATTTCATCATACGACGGTGATCTTCTAAACTTTACTCAGGTGATCGTCCCATAATGTGTTGCGCTGGAGTTTGGATTCTCATGTCAAACGATGTGGACACAGCGTTACCCGCTCAGTTTAAGACAGGAAGCGCCTACCTGCCAGCCCTTGTCTGCAGTGCGATAGTAGGGGTAGTGTTTGGTGATGTGGGCGTAGATGCCAGAGAGAGTCAGCTGTTTGTCCGGGGCAGAAGAGATGGCCTGGACGATCAGCTGTGCGTAGGAATAAGGTGGCTTGGACTCATCCTAGACAAACCAGGCACAAGTATTAATATCCATTTTGAGAGCTAAATTTGTGTTCTCAATGATGTATTTTCGATGTTACGGGGTCTTCTTCACCTTGGGGCTGTCTCCGCCAGCCGACTCCCCCCGCGGCTCACTTCCCCCACCTCGCTGCTCAACGATGCTTCGCCTCTGCTCAGAAACAGCCTTGGCGGCATATTCAGCTGCTAACTGGAGGTCAGAGGTCACGTTGCGTCCATAGCGATACCCTGATGACCCCGCCCCTCGTGGACTAGCCGGACAGGAGTTAGGAACACTGGAAAAGAGAGAGCAGCCTGTAGGCAAGACCTTTGGATGGATGCAAACATGCAAGAAGAGAGGATAACTTCATAAAGAGATTAACCCATGAGTCAAAATGAAACTCTTTGGGTTCCAGCAGATGTGAATGATGAAGGTCATCCTAAAGCCTCTAATTAAATAGAAATCACATTATGAAATGTACCTTTGTGACATCAACACAAAATTCCTAAAATCCCTAATAAACCGTTATAAAAACATGTAGAAAATTACTAAATTTTTATGAAATGAGGCAAATTCTGCACTCATAAATAAATAAAATAAAAACAGTGCTTATTCACCATTTTCAGTGAATCTTAATAGGATACAAAAAATAAATAAAAACAAATCCACATAGATTTCTGTTTTAATTGTTAATTGTATTTAATTCTGAAAAATCAAGTGTTGTTTTAAACTAATACAAAATAAAAACGTGTATTTCGAATATAATCCTTTCAGCATATGATGACACATTTAGTGCAACAGACAGACACACACACGAGCTACATTTGGAAAAATGATAACAGCTTCGGGGCTGTTCTCAACACACAGCAATGAGCAAAATACTCAAAAGTGTGTTAATCATTAACTCGGCTTTATCTGGTGCTGTTGAGACAAAACACAAGGAAAACCTAGTAACTTATACAACACACACCTGCTTCTGTTAGGAAAGTAAACACTGTTTCTCGGATAGTCAGTGTGCTTTGATTTGCCTTTGGCAACAGAGAGCCGAAGATACAGATAGTAACACACACACACACACACACACACACACACACACACACACACACACACACACACACACACACACACACACACACACACACACACACACACACACACACACACACACACACACACACACACACACACGCACACGCACACACACGCACACACACGCACACACACGCACACACACGCACACACACGTTTGTATTTTTTGGCTGGGGAAACGAGGCTGCAGGCTCTGTTTTGCAAGTCGCTTTGTAAGCTCAGCTTTGAAAAATGAATGAAGATGACACGAAACTCCTCATGCTGCTCAAGAACATCTCAAGTATTAAAATTAGGACTGAACAATTCAGCAAAAACAGCTAATTAAAGTTAGATGATTGACAATATTTCATTTTTCATCGCTCATTTCATCTAAATGATCTCAAGTCTGCACCACAATGTATAGGCCAGGACATCCCTGCCACAATAATTCATAAAACATTGCATTTTAACACATTTTGCCTCCTCCAATCTGTAAATTGCAGGCCATATTGTGACTGTGACACAGTGTTGATTAACTGTGCAGCCCTATTTAAAACATGATAATGTGCCTGTAAATCTACACCCTTAAACTTCATTAAAGGTCACGTGTGCCCCCATGCTGGCCGGGGCAGAAGAATGTTTTTGTATACAGTTCATTTCAGTTGCCAAACAGGAAAAGTGACTCTTACCACCCTGTGAAGAGACACCGTTGGTGTAAGTGGAGACATGTGCTTTTACTATACTCGTCGTTACGTTGCATGTACTGCGTGTGGATACTCTCCAGGAAGGTGGAAAGAGGCCACGGAGATGTCTGAGCGAGCGTCTTCACTCTGAGTGTGTGTTGTGTGTTTGTCCACGTGTGAGAGAACCGGAGTGGGGGGCTGAGTGGGTGCTCTGAAAAGGAAACCGCGAATGGACGGAAAAATGGCCAGCAGGCAAAACAATCTGCCCGGCAGCCAATCACGCGCCTCGAAGCTGCAGCCATTCCATATAAGGCAGGCACAGGCGAGCCGACATTGGTGGGGACGTGTGACGCAGGCGCCGCCACGCGCCACCAGAGGGCGCTATCGGCACCGCCATGTTGGCCAGGAGCACATGCTGTATACATTTATAGAGCAGTGATTTGAAAACATGTGCTCGAGTGCAGGTTTCAACCAGGACAGAAACACTGCAGCAGCTGATGAACACTCCTTCAACCAGACATGGGATTAGGAGTGAAAATGAGCTGATATAGTATGTGATGATAACCAACGCCTCGCGTTTGCAATTGCTTACACATGAATAAACACGCAAGGCAAGAAAGTAAACCACTGGTGTACTGCGATAGACCTGAAACACTTAATGCATAATCTATCTTTCCCACATGCAAAGACACAATTGAGTTATAAAATGCTGCTTTCTTAAATAGATTTTCAGTCAAGCTGTAAAAATTGAACATACCGATGTTTGCTTGTTAGAGCAAATCTAAGCAGGATGATTGAATTAGTATTATGGCTGCAATTAATCATTATTTAATTTGTTTTGTAAATTAATCTCTTGCTGATTTAGATTTCATAATCCCAGGGTGTGCCATCAAAATGTTTAATATCACATAATGAAAAGCAAATCCTCAAAAGCTGGAATCAGGGAGTGTTTGGTGGTTTTCTTATAAAACTGCAATTAATCATTTATCTAAATAATTGCCAATTACATTTTCTGTCATGAGACTAATCAAATAATTTACTTATTGCAACAACTAATATATATTTAAACTCACAACGGGAGACTCAATAAAAAAATAGTGTAAAGCTCAGCAAGTTTAAACAGTCACAACAACGAACCGAAAAATGTTATTTACAAGAAACCGCTTGCAAATACTTTTAAACAAAAAAAAAAAAAAAGCACTCCTGTCAAACCTGGTCTATATTTATTAAGTGCATTCGATAACATGCTGTGTTTGCATGTATCCATGTAAACCTGTTTGTGTTTATACAAGTGTGTCTTTGTGGGTCTCTTCTTACCTGATGGTGCCGGTGGGCGAGGGCAGCGGCGAGCCAAATGCCCGGATGTGCTCTTCGTGCTGCTGCATTGTGGGAATGCTTATTTTGAGGGGGGAAATGTGGGGCAGAAGTGGCCGGGGGGGAAGAGAGGGCTGCTCCCGGTCTCTGTGCTCCTCCGGCTGCAGGAGTGACATAAACTGGATCTTGATTACTGTACTGGGAAAACGAAACACACACCTAGAGAGCAGGAGAGGAAAGGACAGAAGAAAAGACAACGTTTGATTAGTGCGATCTCTCAATGCTGGACAGCCAATCATTTAACATATTGATTCTAATCTGAAGCGACTGCTCTGAAGCCTTGGATCATATCACATGACCTTCCTCAGCAGATGGAGTTTGCCCAGTCGACAAAATGTGTAAAATTTGCATTTTTCTGAGCACTTTACAGATTTATCATCTTAAAACTCAAACTTCTTTTTGAACATTTACAGTACAATGACAATTATTGTTTCCAGAGTCGAGTATGAACTTGAAATCACATTGTTATAATACGTTTGAATTATACAGTCGATCAAAAATCTACCATATGTGACAAGAAGCTAGTGTTATTTTTAGAAATATGAAACCATGTAATCTAGCAGTGACACTTTCCCCTAACTACAGAGGTTTGTTTGTAATGTAAACAATGTCTTTAGCCAACCCCTTTTGTGGACAAAGAACTAGTCTTCTGGAGACTTGACACAACATCCGTTAACCAGCATTTCGTCTTCTTTAAGCAGGTCTGGACAACTGCCTCAATAAAAGCGAGGATCAGCCAGGCCTGAGTTAGTTCAAGCCGGAAGAAAAACTGAAAATAATAATAAGTGTGAGGGATTGAGTAAATGTTTTACAGAGGAACCATAATAACTAACGTAAGTAGCTTTAATGCTTCCTAGCAGGTTCAGGCAGCAAGGTTGCATAATCACTGAAATTAAGTCTTTTTTTACTGCAACCATCATATCTGCCCGAATATGATAATTTGTGTATTTAAGAATAAACTGAATCACGAGTAATTCTAGGGGTGCTGAGCTCAGACTAAGACCTCCCTGCAGGGGCAAACAAAGAGGAAAAAATGCAAAGATTTTTTTTAAAGCAGTTTCACACAGTTAAACAGTCTATGCATTCCCTCGTTTCTCTATAATTTGTCTTCTGCAAAATCGCAGCTGCTTAATCCAATACGGGACCCATGTACAGTTTGCCCACAGCTGTCTCTGCCTGGAGCAGGCCTTCCTCAACAAGTGGCTGTCCATGCAAGAAGAGCTCCAGTGAGAGAGGACAAAGACTTGTGGCAACTCTGAAGGAGCTCCAGGGTCCCACAGCGGAGATGGGAGAGAATGTGCAGACAACATTTTTTGCCCAATTCCTTCAACTGTCCCAGCTGTAAAGAGAAAGCCACTGTTCAAAGAACTCACATGATATTTTGAATAGTGTTTGAGCTATAGAGCATGTGAGAGACTGAGACAAAGTGGAGAAGGGTTCAAGAGTTTAAAAGGAGGGTCTTTGTGGATTTCAAAGCAAATCTATGTGATTGTATCCACACGGGTCTCAACATGGCGATGGTTAAGACAGCGACGAGCAGCTAACGGAGCCATGGCTAGCCAGTGGGAAACACAAACAGAGACTAAAATTCACTAACATGCTCGAGACAGCTACATAAACAAAGCACGGAGAAGCTCGGAGTACAACACATGCAGAGGAAATGAGACTTCATTCTCTGCTCAGGACTCCGTTACTTGTTTGCTGCTATATAAATGTTCTGAATGTCGTATAAAGAACCTTTAATGGAACCACTATTAAGCCTCTTTGCAATCATACTGGCCCCCGAAACACATCGTGCCCAACATTATAGCCAGCTATGTGAATGCTTCGCTACTGCAAGACACTGGAGGGTTGACAAGGTAAGAGGGTTAGAAAATTGCATAAAACAAATATAAAGAAAATCTGCTTTAATCTAAAAGGAGTACGATGACTTAGGAGAACATTTTATGGCAAAACTATGACCCCCAACAACAGGGAAAAGCTACACATGAATAACTTAAAAACAATAACAATGTTAATGTGGTGGAACAGATAATTCAGCCCAGGCAGGAGATGAAAACTGCTGCTCGCTCTGGGTCCTAGTGACACTTGCTAGAGCTTGAAAAGTTCTGTAAAGAAAACTGGGAATACTTGGCAGACTCCAGATGACTTGAAGGTGGCGAATATCAACTGTTTTGTGTTGTGCTGTATTTTTACTCCCAACAATCTAAATACATTTGCTGATATTAAAGTATATTTCTGCTCAGCAGTGTCCTAATTAATGAAAATGTGTTTCAAAGTAGTAAAATAATAATACAAGTATAACTACAGTAAATATACCAGGAGAACTAAAATGGTTAATTAATCACCCTCTTCTACATTTGAAGAGGGTTCAGACTTAAGTAAACACAGTCTTCTATCTATCTTTGTAATCCTGAGACAGGCACCAGGACCAGAGCAACACTGGATATGGCCTCGGTTTTTGTGTGTTTACTCCATGTGCTCCTGCAATGAGGATGTCATTTCAGCCTGCACTTCCTGTCCAATGCTAACCACACCCCCAAACAGTCCTGACAGCCAATCAGAGAGGACCCACACACCCCACCCTTTCCGTGATTGACACACACACACAAAGTCAAAGCTTTCAGTTTGAGATCGTAATAAACAAACCAGTGAAGGCAAAAAAAAATGTGTTCCCTTGACTGTGTTGCAACAACAGAAAGAGTGAAACCATATTCAAAACATCGGATGCTTCCTGGTTTAAAAAAAAAAAAAAAACGAAAGCGCATATCACGTTTCAATACAAAACAAACCATTGCTCACAAGACTCGCGAGCTGAGCCGTCAGTGGTGCGTTTGTTTACATAATGGTTGCCGTTACAGGTCGGCGAGCAGCTTCACAACAAGCCGACGTTGTCGCCCTGAAACTGAGACACGACTTTTACCCCAGACAAGATAAACCAAATGTTCGGACATTTTAGAAAAACCCAGGTCTGCCACAGTATGACAACACAGCGATGTGCAACACGTAATAGGAACCTTTTAACATTAGTTCACTAGCTTTTGCTTGTCGCGAGGACAAATTAAGCTAGGTTCGCTAACGGCTAAGACCAGCTAACTAGCTAAGTTAATTCCGTGGGGTCAAAGGTCAGCTGGAGTCTCTCCCTCAGACGGATGGAAATAATAATAATAAAAAAGCTCAGGGGGACACATGTTAGCGTGTTATATTACAGCTTCCCAGTACCAAACCGAGGTTAAAGAGCACTTAAACCGACGCTAAACCCGATCAGACCGAATCAAACCGCTCTCATTGGGGTGTCATGACAAACTTGGTGTCCCTGTCAGATTGTGTCTCTTAGTTTGGACGTTTGAAAACGGAGGACGTTACACATTTGGAAAGTTATCACACCCGCTAAAACTATTAAGGTGCCTCAGTTAAAAACCAACATACAATGTTATGGATTTAGTTTTAAGAAAATGTGATTCTGCCGCCCGGCGTCCACTAAACAAATGTGTGTGTTTGGGGGGGGGGACTTTAAAGGGGATACAAAACACGTCATGACACCGGCTCAGAGGCGGTTTCGCCAACAGGAGGTCAAATGCTTAAATTGAACATTAAAGTTTGGGCAGCCACGCGCCGTGTGACCGCACTCAGCCCGTCGGTAGCGGCCATGCTAGCTGACTTTGCACTCACTCTCTCGGCAGCGACAGCGGCGGCGCGCCTCTCCGCTGGAAGACCCCGTCCACGAACACGCCGTTCTTGCCCAGACACCGGAGGGAGAACCCGCTCGTCTCGTCGTAGGTGATCTGCAGGTGTCGCCTGGAGATGAAGCTCGAGTGGCCCATGTTGATGTCCACGGAGCCGTGAGACGAGTTCCGGCCTATGGTGACCGTCCTCTGGCGCATCACGAACTCAAAGTCCCGGCCCTCGAGTCTGGCCAGGGCCTGCGAGGGAGGACACGCGAGGCGCACGGGGAAAATCCCTCCGTCGGCGCGGGCTTCCATCATCGACGGACCCAGGAGGGCGAGCGAGGGCTGGTGATAGGAGTGCGAGGTCACCGCGACGCGCACGGGACTGCATGGTGCCGACTGTAAAGCAAGCAGGGCTCGAGCCCCGGTGTCTTCCCGGTAGTCTGCCATCTTCTTTCGGAGGGTCAACACACTCGCACGCGCGCGCACACACACACTTTACTTCTCGCACACACAAAGTTGCAACGTGAGAGTTTTCGGCCAGGGCACTTGCTCGCTCCGTGGCTGTCGGAACAACATGGAGTCCGAGTCGGTGCAAGAACGGGACTGGAGTCGCTGCAGGAACGGGACTGGTGCTGCGTTCAGGGACTTCTGGAAAACCTTGACAGTCAAACGGCACCCCTATTGGTTCAATGCTACGGAGGAAACTCAAACCAACAACATAACACGTAGATTTTTCAAAACATTTAAAATTATGTTTGCCTGATCCACATGTGAACAGATTTATAAGCCTTGCCATAAAGTAGATTTGGGTGGAAATTATTTAATTTAATTTTTAATTATTTAAATTTTAACACAATTTTAAATGGCTTTATCCGTGGCAAAAAACAACAACCGCATAAGAACAATATTTAAAAACACAATTAAAAAAAAAAATGGAATAAACCGGTATACATTTTATTTCAAATAGACAAATATGGCCTTCAATTTCATGTTCAGTTACATTTGGAGAAAACCCACGTCAGGCAATGGTACCTAAATAAACGCATTAATTATGTTGACATCAGAAATAGAAACCGCTCACCGGCACGGGATTACAAATGAACATTGAAATAAGTGATTGTGATCATGGCTGCAGGTTCACTGTCCTGAACGCCACATCTGGGCACCTCTGCCGATAGGCTGCAGTTATTGTCGTCACACCAGGAAACTGGAGGATGAGTTCAGTAGTATTTATCTACTGTGGTGTTATTCAGAACTGCAAATTCACTACAGCATTTGGTTTCTTTCCTGGATTGCGGATCTGAATAAATCTAAATCGGTGAATATAGTTATTTGAAAAAAACAAATATTAAAACTATATTAATGAATTATACAAGTTATGAAAAGACACTGAAAAACATACCCACGGGGATTACAGTTCATGATATTGTTATGTATTGTTGGAAAATAATGGTTTTAGTGCTCCTAGTGAGAGCTAGAGAGTTTACATTGGAAAATCAAGACAAATAAATAACTGTATGGATTATCAAATATTACATTACATTACATTACATTTCATTTAGCTGACGCTTTTATCCAAAGCGACTTACATGCTATACAGTAGACCGTAGACACAGCAACGGTGAGCAATTAGGGTTAAGTGTCTTGCTCAAGGACACAACGACATGGACTGGCTGAGCCGGGGTTTGAACCTCCGACTCTCTGATTGAAAGACTGACTTGCTAACCACTGAGCCACAGTCGCCCCAAATATTGAATGGATGACACTGTATGTACTACACAAATGTATTAATTAGAATTATGAAATGTATTGAGTGATTGTGGAAGGAATCCTGAAAACATCAGGAGCCCACAAACAGTTACGCAGCCTGAAGATTGGAGCAGATAGATAAGGAGGACATGCTCAAGAATGTGAGGGGGTTGATTGAAGTCCTGAGCACTGTTGTTTAAGCGAGAGGGGGTTTGGGTTGACCAACACCAAAAGGACGAGGTCTTGTCCAATCAATGGACTGGAAGAGAGACTAGCCAGAGGAAGGGGGGCTGACCCCAAACCTGGCAAAGCTGAGACATTTTGAGAACATCAGCAGATCTCTGGGTGCCTTCTGCCGGGCAGGTATGTATGGATCTGCTGCCCGGTGGGGGGGGGGGGGGGGGGGGGGGCACTGGATCTCTGTCTCATGGGATATCTCTCTCTCATGGGATATATTTTGTATATATTGTGTAGTTATTAGTGTGATTCATTTTGAAATGCTGTTCATCATCTTTTTATTAAATCAATTTTTATTATAACTTTCTGCATCTGGGACTTCTCTTCACACAACCGCCCAAAGATTTTTGAACTTAACAGTATCCTACAGTTTGGGTTGCTTTATCAATATTCCTGAAAAGGGTTCATTTAATTGACCGGTCTGGTGTAATATCACAGATTTCGGTTATTTTCAGCGGATGACATGTGAAATGTTTCTCAAGCCCCAAGAACATGTGTTGTGGTTGGTTTGCACCTCAGATTCTTTCTCTTTTTTTTTCTTCTTTTTTTTATCTCTACCCTCTGTTTATAAACATGGAAAGAACAAGGTGGTGGAAAAACGCGGATAATGGATCTTTGAAGTAGCAGGAACAATGAATACAGAATGACAACAAAGCATCCACACGAGTGCGCTGTTGTGATATAAAACATCCAGAGAGACCGGCACACAGTTATTATAACAGGGTCACGGTAGGCCGCTTCATGCGCTCTATTACTGAAAGATCTTGTTAAACATTAACTCACTGCCTGATTCTTTAATTAACCCTTTATACGTGTATGTATTTTTATTTTTAAGTATCAAAATGTCTGTCTTGCTTCAGGTTTTCGTCCACATTTTGATCATTTGTAGCCCCGGTAAGTTGCATGTTGCTGTTCCAGTGATGAAATCACATATAAGAATGACAGTGACCATGAGGAAAACCCAAACAATCCTTTATTGTTAACACAGGTTTGACAAATTATCCATTTGTCACTTAGTTTAGGATGAATAAAAGCTTTAATGGAAACAAAAGAGAACTCACTGATACAGGCTACCATGATACAAATGACAATGTGTATAGTCCTTTATCTTGCTAATTTTCTTTAGCTTGATTAGTTTGAGCATTCAGAACGTGACACCAGCTTAAGTTTGATTGGTCGTTTTGGCATCAGCAGGCCCTGGATGTCCATCTCCAAGGGGATCTGACAGGAAATTACATTATTATTACATTATTGTGAAGAGAATGTAATTGTGAACAAAATCAACAAAGTAGGGAAACAGCTGGCAGTATCACAAAAGGGTAAAACAACACACACACACACACACACACACACACACACACACACACAGACCTTTGCAACACATGATTGGTATTATATAACCCTCAATATCCCAATCAGACTAGCAATAAATAACATTTGAACAGCAATACTCATACGCCATAAATTCTGATTATTCATTTACCATGAAGGAAAAAAAAGCAATAACAATCAGTGTGGTCTCACCTCCGTCTCCTTACACACAGAGAAGCTGAACCTCTGCAGGATCTCCACCAACGCTAGTTTCATCATCACCAGGGCAAATCGCATCCCAATGCAGTTCCTTGGTCCTGCCCCGAAAGGCATGTACGTGTAGGGGTCAATGCTCTCCTTGTTTTCCTTGCTGAACCTGAGGATGCACACACACACACACACACACACACACACACACACACACACACACACACACACACACACACACACACACACACACATAACATAATGTATTAATAACATAAATAAGGCAATTGCCTGCAGAGTTCAGGTCCTTCCTGCAGCAGTTTTGGTAAAACCTAAACATAAATCCTTCCCGTACCTCTCAGGTTTGAACTCCTCGGGCTCGGGCCACAGATTGGGATCCCGGTGCAGCGGCCACGTGGGTACCATGACGATCATATTCTTTGGAATCACAAAGCCATTTATCTCCACAGTGGCCTTGGCCACTCGCTCCAGACGGGCGGCTATGGGGTACAATCGGAGAGACTCGTTGATGACCATGTCCAGATACTCCATATGCATCAGAGCCTGGTAGTCAACAGGACCCTGGAAACACAGAAACACATGAACATGACAAGACCGCCACGCTGTTACAATGAAGGGATACGGTGATGGTTGATGGAGGCACCGAGGTATTAAAAAAACTGTTACTCATCATGTCTGTCTGGAAAATATCAGCAACCAGTTAGTTTAGCTAGTTAGCTTAGCATAAAGGCCAGTCATGAAAACACATGGAAGAGCTAGTCTTTTTAAAAGCAAAAAATTCAAAATCACATTTTATACCTTCTTTGTTAATGTTGCTCTGTGCATGCTGGAGGTGTAAACACGCACTTTATTTTATATATCTATAAATCTATGGGTTTGTCAATCTCAAATGCCCTCAAGGGGCCAACATATAATGAAAGACAATTTGAATGTATTAAATTTGAGGCCTTCCCGCAACCTCAAGTGTTGTCTGCCCTCCTTCCACTCCCAACGCACCTGGTTCGGGAAGGTGGAGTCGATCTCCTCCTGCAGCAGTTTCATGACATGAGGGTTTCTCGCCAGATTATAAGCCAAGAAGGTGAGAGAGCTGCTGGTGGTTTCGTAGCCAGCAAAGAGGAAAATCATTGCTTGAGAGAGGATCTCATGATCGTTTAAACCTGGCGAGACAGCAAGGAGATAGATTTAGAGATAGTGTTTAGTTGTGCTTTTATGTGTGTGTGTGTGTGTGTGTGTGTGACACCTTTATTGCCTTCCTCTTTAGTGAGGTCATTGTTTTTCTGGGAGTCAATCATCAACTGAAGGAAATCCACTCGACTCTAGAAATAGACAAATATGAGAATAGCCGTGATTGTGTTTCTGAGTCATATATGTATTGTATTTCTGAGTCATACCTTCTGCTGGCTGTGCACTCGGTTAGACTTGATCTTCTGCAGTGCAGCGTAAAAGAAGTCGGTGACAGACTTGGGGAAAAAGGAAAACTCCATCTTCTCCAAAACTGGACCCATAAAGGGGAAGAAAGCTGGAATAAAGCAGAAAGCTTGTATTAATGACAAAGGGCAGACCGTGACTGTACACATTCACAACACAGATATTTTTGGTTTTCCAGCCAGAGGAAAGACACAATTATAAATATCTGCTTTTTATAAAAGGATTTCTGTACCAACAATGAGGAAGAGCGGGTTAAAAAGGTCAAACTTCAGCATCTTCTTGATGTTAGCGACAAAAGGGTCTGAGGGGTTGTTGAGTGAGTCGATGTCCACACTGAAGGCGGTGCTGGCTACAACATCCATGCTGTAGGGTCCAAAGAACCTAAAGGGAGAACATACACATCAGAGATTTAAAAAGAGTTAACTTTATACATTCTCTGGAATAAGTTTAAATGATTGGGATAACGTGTCTTTACTCCTTCAGCTCTAAGGGCTCGTCCTTTTCTGCTTTCTTTTTCATGCTGCTGGTCAGGTTAGCAGAGTGGTGCTTCATTATGTCAAACATCTGAGACACAGACAGACAGAAAAAAAGATTGAAATACTATATATATATATCTATATATACAGTATATATTGCTTTGGTTGGATTGAGGAGGTGTAAACTGTGATTTATCAGCCTATAGTATGTTCAGCTGATATTCTGTAATCCAATTAAAACTGTGCTAACCCGACACCAACTTTTTATTTCTATTAACGTTTTAAGAATTAAGCAATATAGTAAATTTACAGGCTGCATCATTGTGGATTTGACACGTAAGAACCTGTTCCTATTTAAATCTGCACACATTTTGATGCTACATTTACAATTTATTTGACTGATGATTTCTTCTATTCTTTGTCACTGAGCAGCATTTTGTTGTCCACGTTCAAAACACTCAAACCACCACACAAAATGTGTAAAATTGACTTTTTTACAACCTAGAAGCATAAAAAACAGAGAGTAGACTTCTCAGCAATCTGACTGCATTGTTTCAAGGAATGCACTTTTTGTTATTTTTGTCAAATAAAACAAAACAAGTCGTGCTTTTGATTGTGCATTTTGTGTCTGCATCTAAAATAAACAATTGCTCGGCGAAAAGAAAAGAAAAACTCTTTTCGACATGCATGAGGGCAGAGCAGGAGGGGGCTGCACCTCTTTCAGTCTCCCTGAGGTGAAGGAGGGCGAGAGCACACTGCGGATCCTCCTCCACTGGTCGTCCTCAGCGATGGACACGGCGTCGTACAGCTGCCCGTTCAGACGGAAGTTCTGCGACAGGGAAACACGAGCCGGTGATGAGGAGAGTCCGAGCAACCACAACGAGAGACTGAATGTTCGGTGTGGTTATGGCTCACTCTGCGATTGGTGAAGAGAGAGTAGCACTCCTTTATCAGAACTGCTTTTATCATCGTAGGGTCTGTGATGCACAGCACGGGCTGACGGCCGTCAAATATGCTAAATAAGATCAGAATAGAACGGAAAGAATAGGAAAATAAAGAAACACCATCAGGTGAGCTTTTTATGGAGACTTCGTGACACCACTATAAACAGAGACACTTTATATGCATGCAGAAACACACACACACACACACACACACACACACACACACACACACACACACACACACACACACACACACACACACACACACACACACACACACACACACAGCATGCAGACTTACCCCCATATTTTTCCATATTTCTTGAAGCAATCTTCGTCAAATTGAACGAATCCCTATGTACAAGAATAATAATATACAGATTATAAATTGTACACCTTTAACATGGTGGAACTTTTTGTAACGTGATTTCTTTTTAATTAAATATGTAGTTATGTAGGACTGGAGTCGCTACAATGCATAACATCGTCAAATGTTTACTCAATTAATCCAACGTCTTCCCTTCAAAGCTGTTATTCTTCTATCAAATAACAATAAAATGAAATTTCTTTGAACACAGACAGATCGTAGAATAGAGAAAGAGGAATTTTCATTGTTAAAATGTAATAACAAAATTGTGAAACATTCTTTTACACATAAAGAAATTTAACTCTGAAAAGGCTATTACAGTAGTTCCTCCATACAAGTACACTATTACAACTTCAAGGCCGATTTCTTAACTTAACTTTAAACCTGATTGCAGGATAATTCCATTTTAACAGCACTAGTTTCAGGAAAGACAGGTCTTGCTCAACATTATGCCTCAACTTTCCTCTACTTTGTGCGTTGCTCAGCCTGTAAATCTAGAATACACTGCATCTGAAAAACATGTTTACCAACCTTTTTATATGCCAGCATCGTGCCAAAAAAAGGGACTGGTCTGGGACCAGGGATGCCCAATTTCTTAAATATTCCAAATGTCCAACATGAATACCTGTAAAGCAAAACAACGATATATGTTTTAGCACGTATACAAACAAACACGGCACATGATCCCATGTAAACACTTACACAAAGATCAGGGTGACGAGAGCCACCAGAAGGGTCCAGGTCTCAGCGGAGAAAAAGAAGGAGAAGCCCATCTCTGCAGGTTGTCTCTCCACTAACACCCCAAATCACTGACTGCTGCTTTTTATCTGCAGCTCAAGGGAAGTGTGTGAGGGTTGAACCAATGGCAGGCAGGCAGCGGCATGTGGATCATTGACAGAAAGAGACCAAGCAGCATTCACAATTAGCTGTGACTCTGCAATTTTGTGACCTAAATTATTATATTGCATGTGTTAAAAAGATAGGACTCACGCACAGTTCATATTAACAGCTTCAAGTCATTTGTAATATATTCTTAGTTTTTACTTCTAGATATTATTCTTGCATATTTCCCGCTATTTGTGATTTGAATGTTTCAGGAAAACAAGAAGATATACACAAGTCATTTTCATTTCTTCTTGGCTCCATCTTATATTTTCTGGTATAAGTGAACAAAATATAACTCAACCCAGTAAACACACTTTTTCCAAAATGAATGTAGACCCATGTATGACATGTGTTATTGTCAGATCTTAATTATATATATATATATTCACAATCATATTCACAATCTGTGGTCATGCAGAGACATGTGGAGGCATGTCCAGGTGTGTATGTGTAGGCGTCAGAAACTGGAGCACTGTGTGTTATTGTACCTGCACAAGATTGGAAGTGGACAATGAAAAGAAGCCACGCCTCCTGCACATTCATTCAGAGATCAGTGCAAAATGTAGGTGTGGGCGGGGGCGTGACTAGCGCACCTGCGGCACAGAGAGAGAGAGAGGGACGCTCTTCTGGATCAGCTGTGGCGCTCTGGTTGAGGCACAGCTGATCCAGATGAGCGTGGGATTGCGTGGGCGGGGGAGGGAGCTATAAGAGCTCCCAGAGCCACGCAAGGGGGGAGAGCTAAGCAGGGCATGTGTGTGTGGGAAAATGCCTAATAAAACACGCAAAAGGAGAGCATTGGTGTCGTCATTATGTCAAGAGCTCCGTGACTCCCAGTGTATGGACGAACCTTGTTACAGTAGGTCACCCCAACTTGGCCGAGCAAGAGAGATATAGAATATCTTCCATTCTTCTCTGTCGAAACGTGGATAACATAACATTTATCTGCTTTTTCTGTCATGTAAGGTGGATTTATTTTTAAAGTCGATTATTTGACATTGTTGCACCAAGTCACAAAAGTTTAGCCTCTTTCTTTTTACTGAAATCAAAGTGTTTGAGTGACACGACATTAAAAACATGATTTAATGCTTTGCTGATCTGCAGATATGGCATCTAGCCTCATGGAATATTTGAGAAGTTATGGATCCCAGGTCCAAAGTCGTACATTTACTGGGGCACAATTGGCAGGCACCACCAAATATGAACATCTTTATACATGCTTTTTATTTTTTTATTTTGAATGAGGGAATAATTAGTGATGATAAATATGTATTTTTAAGGTGGATTACATCCAAAGTGTTAAGAAATTTGGGAAAGTATGGGGTTGAGTTAACAAAGCTTTTTACAGTAGATATAAGAACTGAGCCACGAGCTACCAATGATCATTGAACTGTTGAACCTCTCTTGGCTGCTTATGTTAGCGTTGTTATTAACAGGAGCAAATGCTCTCTCCTGCTGCAATCACGAGAATTTTACACTGAATTCCTAAAATGTAAATATGTGTTTGTGTATGAATTCAGGACAGCAGTGCTAGCTGTGATGGACCCTGAGATGATGAAAACCATCCTGGTGAAAGAGAGCTCCACTTACAAACCGGAGGATTGACAGTGAATAGTACAAAAGACCCTTAAGAATAGCTGAGGTTGATGGACATAACATTAGCAGGTGTTTTATCTGAACAAATCAAAACAATTTTACCTGATGATAATTTTAAAACAAAAGTCATGGGATCACCAAAATGATTACAATTCATCCTCAGTGGGACATACATGTCTTCACCGAAATCCATGATAATCCATCCAATATTTGTCACGGTATTTGAGTCTGGACCAGAACATTGACACCTCTAGAATCAAAAGAAAGAAAGAAAGAAATGATATATTTTTAGTCACCCAAACACCTTTGAACATTTCACAATGACTTAATCCCTCACATCAGTGAGCTACAATACATTTGGGAATGACGTCTTATGAAGAGTGAAGTAATTTCATCATTGTGTTCATCTTTTATACAGTCCATGTATTAAAATGTGTAAAAAATATTTTCTTTGTTGCTGCATTGTTGTTTTTCTGGTTCAGTAAGCAGAACAAGCCATTTGGGGTCGGGCCAAAGAACTGTGAAGAGTAGAGACCAGTTAAGGACCATCAATCAACCCAGAGATTGTTTCAGCTGCTAATTACTGAGCCACCAGACACTCCAAGGTTGAGTGGATATGAAAGAGGATGAAAACACTAGTTAACAAGTATGATATGCGATATGCTCAATGACCAGAAACACACCTAATGATATGATGCAATACGCCGGCCATAAAACTTAGATAGACGACCAGTTTACTACTACTAGTCGTCTGTGATGACTCACATGCATGAAGCTGAACTTTGTTTCTTTCATCATTTCCTCATCAAAGGAAGTTTTATTGACGTGAGGGTTTAAAAGGACAATGAGCAAATCAACACCGCCATGGGACAATTAAAACAATATTCCACGATATTTATTACCGGAATATTGGATTGGAGTACAATATATAGGATTCTGTGTTTTCCTGCTCACACAAAAAGTTGTGATTAAACGATTACTTTGGTGGAGAAAGTTCATTGGGGGAGTTGTCCAGTAGTCCTGGAGCTCAGATCGGCCACCTGTCATCTTCAGGAGAAAGAAGTCCAGCTTTTAAGATGCTAAATCTAGACTTATGCAACAACATGCAAGAAGGTTTTACGAGGCCAAGTGTAAGGAGGCGGTAACACTGATATACTGATATGAAATGTGCACAAGCATGTGACTCAAACCGCATCACTGCAGTCACGCAAGAGAAACAACACATATATATTTTAACCGTTGTTCCTTCTATTAGGACTCAGTAATGTTTTGTATTGTATTGCACAAAATATTAACATAAAAACATGTTTTTATTAATAGATCCTGAAACCATGACCAGGGTTCACAGTATGTGTATTTCTTTAATAAATTAAAATAAAGTCCATTGATGCCACCTTTTGTAACAGTGGATCAAAAGAACCATATTTGGTCACACAGAGTAAACACAATCATGATACAGATTAAATCAAGCCAACGCCATATTTCGGGATTGCACAATCTGAGTCCATATATGGACAGAGTATCAGCTTTCAGATAACCGTGGTATTCATATTTCTCCATGGGAAACCACCTCCCAGTGCTTTACAACCACCGGCACAGTTCAGAGTAAACAAAAAAACAGATACAAATTGTCTGTGCAATAGATACGTTTAATGTTTCAGAGAAACCTTTGAGATGTGTTGGGAGAAAGGATCGAGGAGAAGTCCCCGTGAGCCGGCGTCAAAGATAAAAAGAGGCACGGAAATCTCTTTCCCAGGTCTTATCTTTCAGCTCCTTTCTCCTACTCTCTTCCTTCCTCTGTCCTTTTCCTTCTCTCTGCTCTTTCACCTTGGATGGTGGTTTCACTGCGTCACAATCCCTCGGTCGGAAATGAGTCACTTTGGCTCTTTTCATGTGTCCAAAGCCCAGGCCTGTCTGGTCTCTCTTCAGCACCGTCGGCACTGGCTGGTGAGGCCCCTCCCCCTCCGGCCCCAGCCCTGAACCCGGTTTCCAGCCACAACGAACCATCATCTTGTAGCTGTTGCTGGAGGGGGGCAGGCAGTAGTAGGGGGTGGGTGGAGCCCGCCGCAGACTGAACTGATGGAGAGTGGAGGACTCGTGTGACGACAGGCTGTCGCTGTGCTCGCCACAACACACAGAACACCACTGAGCCGGGGCGGCGCTGGGGACAACCAGAAGAGACCACGTTAGAGAGGGGACGTCTTAAAGGAACATTACAACAGTAGTCAGGCGCCCACATGGGCAGCCATTAACACAGTATTGGCTTGATGCAAGTGATGGGCGACAAATTCCATAGCAGTTGTTTTGTGTAAACAATTATACTGAAGTTAAGCTACTTATGAGGCTTTGTCAGTTTGAGTGTGGATTTGACAAAAATCTGTTTTTAGTTTGAAATCCCCTGTTTGTGTTTGCCTGCTGTACTGGATAGTCACAAAAGAATGGACATTTGTACAGAAAACGTTGTAGCTTATCCATTAGATTTGTCTAATTTAGCTTTTTAATTAATTTTGATATATTCAAATCAAATGGTATGATGTGATGTGATTTTTGAAACGTGAAAACTGCTCACAGCTGTGAAGTTTTAAACAAATATTGGGTAGCAGTTAAACCACTATTTATATGGGTGTGTGTGCAGAATGCTTTTGTGCACACTGCATACACACCCATCATGTGAAACACCTTGTGGCCAACATTGCTCTCACTCTTAATTCTTTTGCAAGGTATGACTAACGACATCATTCTTATGACTACATGAAGTCATGAGACCGTTATTATTCTCATCGCTCCACCCACCTGAGTCGACCTGAAATCAGACAGACAGGTTTCTAATAAATAGATGAGATGGGGTTTGATGAGTTTTAACACACAAAGTGGAATTGAATAGCACCGCACAGCCAGGCTACATCAACTCGGAAATTACATATTATCTCGCAGAGTGTTACAGTAAAAAAAGACTAACTGTCATCATCAATTGTACAGCCGATTTGAAATGCATTTGTATTTGGTCAATGTGGTTTAAACTATATACAACAGAGTGTGCCAACCTGTGATCAGATTGTGTGTCTCTCTGTGTCCTTCTCCCATAGCTCTCCAACTCCTCCAATACCTCATTGTGTCCCGCTGGGGGGGGGAAACAGATATGAATGAGTTCAACTTCCCTAGACAAACCAGCACAGACATGTATAGCTATTAAAAAGAGCTGTGTACCTTCCAGCGCCAGGTCTTTGGCGTCCCGGCCCTGTGTATCGACCACTCCGACCCAGGCGGCTCCGCGTTGCAGCAGCAGCCTCACGGCAGCGCTCTGTCCGGACCAGCTTGCACACATCACCGCCGTCCAGAAGTAAGTATCCTGGAAGGGAAACAACCGGGACTCAAAAACAAATACATTTCCCAAAAATGTAAACACACTGATCTGTAAGTATTTTTACCTGGACGTTGATGTCGACCCCCTTTGAGAGAAGGTCTTTGAGGCCGGAGGTGTCCCCTTCATGGGCACAACGCAGCAGCCTGAGCCCCAGGAGCTTCATGGTGCTCTCAGAGATGACGGCCGCTCTTCTTTGGTCACGTTCACCATTAATCCCACTTTGACCGGCTGTTTGACCCGGCTGCATCTCTGCAGCCCGGACTCTCCTCCTCGCTCGTCTACTGGATTCTCTGCTCCTCTGTTTACTCTGATGCTCGGTGCCACTCTCTCTCTCTCTAATTGCACTTCTCCATGACACATCTTGCCCTTTACCCTCTTTCATTAGATTTTCATAGAACTGCCTGACCTCTTCCCCATTAAGTGCAGCGTTCGTTTTAGAGGTGGACGGTTGGGTTGTCTCGATGCTGAACAGATCCTGCCCGCTGGCACGATTAAAGCCTAAAGCAGCCATGAAGAGAGATGCAGCCTCACCAAGCTAGGAGCTCAGCTGGTTCACTATTACTTCAATGGTCAGCGATAAACATGGAAGGCTGCAATGATTATAGTTATAGGAGCAAACTGTCAGCCTGACAGTCAGTTTCTCTTTTAATGTTTGTCACGCGACTCAAGCAACATTATTACAGTAAAATAGGTTAAACTGTGTGACGTTATTACAGTAAGCTATGTAACGTTATTACAGTAAGCTATGTATTTTGAGGTGTGACGTCAGGTTAATGTAATTTTGAAACATCCTTTCACACATTATATTTAACCAAATAAAAAATTCACAGTGCGACAATGTATCTCTCAGAATAATAATAAAAAAGTTAAAGCCCAGCCTTTGTTGCTATAGGAAAGAAGCTTAGCTAGCTCAGCTAGATGTGAGCTAACATGCTAGCTAGCTTTAGCTTGGCATTAGCGTTCGCTTTATGTAAACCTGCTTATTCAAGATGCGGAAGGTTCTTCATTCGGTCACGTTACGTCGCTTTGAATATGTGACCCAGGTCACGTGGTAAACTAGAAACAGACCTGACTAATTTATTCACTATAACGAATCTAACTAGCTACTTCTCTTGAAGCTAACGTTAACTTCGCATGTTGTGCCTCTTCCTTCCTCTCTTTGTAAACAGAGCAGTGCCACGTGACTCGGCATGAGTGCTGCCACCTGCTGGACTGGAGGCGTGTTTTCTGTTGGACTTCAAAGAGTTGTAACTTCAGTTGAAGTGCATCAGCTCCCACAGCACTCTGTGGACGTTTTCATTTATTCTTACTGCCGGTGTTCCTGCTATTGACCATCTTGCTCTTTTTATAATAGATTAGACATAAAGATTATAATATATTACTTTATGTTTTTTTAGTTTTAGATTAATTAAAAACTAAAATATTCTTCAATGAGGTAAAATAGATATAACTTAAAACAGCTCTCAAGGCTGCAAAATATGTATATCTGCATGTAGGAATGTATCTATTCTCTTTTGACTAATTCACTGATTGAAAGTAAATTGAATGATGCAGCGTACACGTTTACAAATATCGTTCATAAACCTAGCAGGGTGAATAATTGTTTTATTCTTATGGCACTTTTCTAAACACTGGTTACAGAGATGGCTATATGGAAACATTTCAAAAAAATGAAACAAAACAAATATGATCTCATGTTGTGGCAGAGAGGACAACACAAGTATTGAAACGTGATCTCTGACATCATTTAGTGTCATTTGAGTGACCGTGGTTATATCCAGTTTGTAGCAAGGCAAACAGTCGGATGTCAAAGTACCGCTGGCATGCACGACTGTGTGTTTGTTGGTCAAACGAGGCGCTGCAATGAGAAAGTGCTGAGAAAGTGAATGAAGGGGGGCGCGTCAGGCACAGGGGTGAGAGGGACGAGCTACGAGGACTAAAGTTCCCTTAATGTAGTGATACAGAATAAAGTCCCGCTATGAAGGCTGCAGAAAACAGCTACTAACTGTCTGGATGGCAAAACAAAAGTGAAGGCTTGTAGTGCACAGATCAGTGGTTTTGCACGTTTTAGTCCACTTTGCTTCCTGCACTGAGAAGGTTGCTGTTATACAGCGTGTGGAGTCTTAGATATCAGATTACCCTTAAAGGCACCATCCATGATCCAAATGTAAATCTAATGATTTATCTTTTTTTTTACACTTCAGTCATTTTTGCATAATGACAATAAATTACCCATGAATCCATTGAATTCACTCCACTTTACTAATACTCCATTTATACAAAGATTTTAAAATCTTTGACTCGTTAAACATTGGGTTTTGTAGAAACACATGTTAATACTCCTTAAAATAAGTGAAACGTGAAAGTAGTAAATAGTCCTTGAAACACTTGTAATGCTTAATAATAATAATATAATAATAAATGATACTTGAAACGGTGTCAGTGAAGTGTTGATTTTACAGAATTGCATGCTTTCTTTAAAAAGAAGGTTTTCTGTTTCATTATGAAATACGCTATATAAATAAAGATTATTATTAATAATGTTGATTGAGCACTGATTGATAATTTTAAGGATTTACTTTTGGATTGTATTCTATTCTACAACGAATAACGAAAAAAAAAAATCACACAACCTATTAATTTGACAGTGTAGTGTTCATGGCAGCCTAAATCATATTCTTGATTAAATATTGTGATTAATCTTAGTCAGACAAACATCTACAAACATGCAAAACCACTGGTGCGATCATTCCAATGCAGCATCCAACTAGTGGTATTTACTGATGTGTCTGTTCCGGTCTCCAGTCTGTGTGAAGGTCTGTCCACAGTGGGGACAGGAGTACGGCCGCTCCCCCGTGTGAATCCGCATGTGAACGTTCAGTTTGTCTTTGCTTATGAAGCGCTTGCTGCAGCACGTGCACGCGTACGGCTTGTCGCCCGTGTGGTAGCGCTGGTGCATCTTCAGCTCCGTCATGCGGCCGTAAGTCCTGCCGCACTCGGGGCACTCGTAGCTGGGCCGCACCTCCATGTGCTGCCTGCTGTGCAGCCGCAGCCCGCTGGACGACCGGAAGCTCTTGCTGCACTGCAGACACCGGAAGGGCTTCTCCCCGGTGTGGATGTGGATGTGCAGCTTCAGGCTGGCGGCCGACGGGAAGCCGTTGCCGCACACGGAGCAGAGGTGCGGCCTCTCCCCCGAGTGGATGCTCAGGTGCTTCTCCAGCTTGTTCTTGTTCAGGAAAGTCCTGCCGCACACGGGGCAGTTCATGGGCTGCTCCCCGTCGTGAGAGCCCATGTGGTCCGTCAGCTCGATCAGCGTCGGGAAAGCGGCGTCGCACCGGGTGCACGAGTACGGCCGCTCCCTCTTGAATTTCCTGTGCTTGAGGCGGTGCTGCTCGAGCTCCTCCCGCTCCTCGAAGGTCTCGATGCAACAGGTGCACTGGTACGGCCTCTCGTCCGTGTGAGTCCGCAGGTGGTACTTCAGAGCCGTCAACTGCAGGAAGACGCTGTCGCAGTGCGGGCACCTGGACTCCCGCCGGTCGTGGACCATGACGTGCCGCTTGTAGTGCGACAGCTTGATGAAGCGCTTGCGGCACAGGGAGCAGTAGTACTGCTCGTCTTGGTGGCCTTGCTCGTGCTTCTTCAGCGCGTACTCCACCTTGAACTTCTTCCCGCACGTGTTGCAGGCGTAGGACTTTTCGTGGACCCCCATGTGCGTCTCCAGTGCTTCCGGACTGCTGAAGCTTTCGTTGCACTTCGGACACGTCCCGTTGTTCTCCTTCACGTGGACCTCCACGTGTTTGTTGAGGTCTTCCAAGAAGGCAAAATTCTTCTGACAATCAGGGCACGTGTAGACCTCTCCGTTTGTTGCTTTGCGGTGGGTCACGATGTGCCTTTTCAGGTGATACATTCGACCAAATACTTTGCCGCAGTCGCTGCAGACGAGGCTTCGAGGGCTGGACGGGACCTTCTTGTGCAGTTTGAGGTGACTCACAAGCGCAGCCTTCTCCTTGAACTGCTTGTCGCAGGCGAGACACGCCAGGCCTTCGACCGCGTGAGTCTTCTTGTGCGCCTTCAGCTCCAGCCAGCTCCCCAAACTTTCCCCACATTTATCGCAGATGTACTGGCCCAAGCCGTGCTGCTTCCTCAGGTGCCGGGTCATGTGGTAGGACTGGCTGAAGGTCATAGCGCACACCGGGCAGCTGAACGGTTTCTCCTTCGTGTGCGTCCTCATGTGTCTGGCGAGCTTGTTCGGCCCTCTGAAGCGCCTGCCGACGCAGATGGGGCAGAAATGGCCTTTTGTTTTGGTCTTAGACGCAACTTTGTCTCCATCTTGAGATTTACCTCCGTCGGTGTCCTTCTCTTCCACCTTAACAATAACGTTAGATTCGTTATCTTGAGGATCACCATTGTCAGAGTCTGCGTCGCTCTTTTCGATATCATCATCGCTATCATCATAAGTATCCTTGTTACGCGATTCGAGTATTTCTCGGTTCTTCACCTGGTCACTTGGCTGAGCACCCGGTCCCTCTGTCTGGGTCGAACGGTCGCCGTGTGACGCGACATGGCGACCAAACGCGTCGTTATCTGTGAATTTCTCACGACACTCGGGACACGACAGGACCCGTGACGCGTGCGTCCTCTTGTGACTTTGCAGCCCGGCAAAGCTCTCCAAACCTTTCCCGCACGTGGGGCAGATGTACCGGCCGGCACCATGCTGCTTCCTCATGTGCCGGGTCATGTGGTAGGACTGGCTGAAGGTCATGACGCACACCGGGCAGCCGAACGGTTTCTCCTTCGTGTGCGTCCTCATGTGCCTGGCGAGCTTGTTCGCATCCCTGAAGCGCTTTTCAACACAGATAGGACAGTGGGTGCCTTTTAGTTTAGACGGGTGAAAGTCTTCATCTTCGTCATCATCATCAACACCTTCACTGGCGTTGTCGCAGCCTTCCTCCTCCATCCTCTGTGATGACGACGACAAGCCTCCGTTATCTTCATCACCTGCTTTATCGCAGGCTCTCTTAGACGCTTCATCATTTTCACAATAATATAACTTATCGTTGCTGTGATAGTTGTTGTCTTTGGATCTAGCTGATCTTTTTGGGGTTTTAGTCCTGCGTGGTTGTGTGTGTGCTTTTGGCCTTCCCTCCCCACGCCGAGGCCGCCCTCTTTTGCGTTTTATTTGAACAGGAGGGTCTAAATCGTCTCCGATGTCCACACTGACCTCGTGGAAACCAAACAGTTCGGATTCATTTAAAGCAAATTCAACCTCTTTGCCGATCGCCAATGCCTTGTCCAGGGTCAGCGTTTCCCTCTCCGACAGCAGCCTCTCCCCGAGTTGCGGGCAGTTTGTTTTCTCGATCAGCTGATCCAGGATGAGCTCGTCTTGCAGGGCTCCGTAGTTGCAAGGCCGCAGCAGTTCCTCCAACGCGGACACGAAAAGATCCACGGCCTCCCCGGGCAGCTGAGCCCGCTGATGAAACTGCAGGCGGCGCATCTGAGAGCTGCGATCGGAGCAGAAGTAAACGGTCAGCGCGGAGACGGCTGCCGCGTAGGGGGTTTCCCCCGGGACCAGCGTTGAGAAGATACGCTGCCCCTCCAGGCCGAGGCAGTTCTGGAAGAGCACACACTTACTGGAGTCGACGAGCTTGTTCTCACCCAGCGCCTCGATGTAGTGTTCAAAGGCTTTCAGCCACTTGTGCCAAAACATCGCCGGCTCACCGGGGACAGGTAAGAAAGGTGGCGGCGGGGACAGGATGATCAGCAGAGGCTCCGGCAGAGGCTCCAAGGAGAAGTCCTGTTTCACCTCCGCGTCGACCTCGACAGTCACTTCACCCATTGTAGTGGTCTATTCTAGTTCTTCTTTGACCCAAAGAGTCAACACATTAAGACGTAAGCCTCTTTGTTCTGTGTTCGGGCTCCTGATGTTTCATCCCACAAACCTGGGAAAGAAACAAACACAAGTTAGTGTCAGGCCATATGTTATTCGTGAAAAAAAGACAAAAAAACGTAGAGAAATTCATGGGAGCTACCGGTTTGAATATTTGTATAAAAAGTGATCGGAACAATTGATCTAATATCAAAATAGTTGCAAAATCATTGTTGATCCACTTTCCTCATTATTGAAAAATAAAGCTCCTCCATCTCACTCAAGTATGACATTTTTAAGAATAAAAATAATGTTCAAATTTGCATTTCTACTTCCAGTGGTGGAAAGTAACTAAGTAGTATTTTTACATCATTACATTGGTACATTAACTTTAATTGCATATTTCCATATTATTATACTTTATACCTCTACTTGTCAGAGACATATTATACTTCACTTCACATATATTTCGAAATTTCAGTTAACTTTCAAATTATGATTTGCACACACACACAACAATTGAACAACATAATATAAAATATGATCCAATGTTATAGATTCAGTCTGGCAGACTAAACTACCAAAGTATATAAAGCAGTTAAAATTGGCTTCCTCCCAACAACATTCAAGCACCACTTATACATGAATACATCAATGATAAAGATCCAGTTATACAGTAATGTAACACTTAATAGCATGAGTAGTTGTACTTTTGACCGTTTATATACATTTTGTTGCCAATACTTCTGTACTTTAACTAAAGTAAACGTTTGAATGCAGGGCCTTTGCTTGAAATGGAATATTTCTACACTTTTACTTTGACAAAAGTAAATGAAATGAGAAAATACTGCACAGATGCCACCACTGAGAGTGGTTGACCTTGTATTGAGTGACTGGACCCTTTCAGGGGGTTCGGGTGGCTTCAGGAGGCCCCTGGGCCTGTAGGGGAGTACAGGTGTTTACGTCACAGCGGGTGTTCCTGTCCGGCCACCGTCCGTGCCAACTCAAATACATAAAAGCTAACACAAGCTACAATAACATCGCCTTTAACACCCCACGTGACTCACATTACAGGTCGCACGCACACGCCCCTGTATTATGGTGTTAACGGTTTTTAACGGCCGTGCCTCAGTGTAAACAGGCCAGTGCGCACGCAGCCGCCCGTCCCGTCGCGTCAAACGCACGCCGCCTGGGTGGTTTCGACGCAGCACACGGCGACCGCAGACAATAAAAAGTTGCATTGTGATGAGTATTAAGCAATAATGGAGGAGGAAGAGGAGATGAAAACTCACCAAACCAAACTGGGTCACAGGTCCCGACGTGTGCAGAGAGACAGACTGCGGCGCCGTGTGCACACAGCCGTTGGTGTCCGGAGATGCACCTCACGTGCAGCGCGGCGCTTTGAAGTTTGTGATTTATGTTACGATGTTATACTAACGCCGAAAAGCAAAGGATGAAGTGGAAAATATATCCGCCATGCTGAGTCCCGTTTCCGGACACCACAACAGTCCCCCCCACGGGGGCCGTTTCCCCGCCCACAGCGCCCCCTGCTGGCCGGGAGACACACGACATCGAAATATACTCCAAAGTAAAAGCACGCCTGTTAGTATTTGTATTGATCCACTTACACACAAGCAGCATTTAAATGTTGTAACTGGTCATGGTGGAGCTAATTTAAACAAATGTAACCATATGTGGGTAGTAGCTATATCATTTTTAAGCTCATTGTTTTAAAACATAAATCTTAATCTACAAAGTAAGAAGTTCAATATTTACCTCTTAATTGTAACAGAGTAAAAGTAAAAAAGAAGTATAGAAGAACTGAAATACTTACATAAAGTACACCAAAGTAAAGAAAAGCAAATATGACATTACATCACACATAAATATCATTTAAAATAGTTTAACAGTAAAATAATTACATTTTAATTAGTGTGCTATTTTTTCACCAATTTTTCTTTTGCATTTAGTTTTATTTTCTTGTGATTCTGTTTCATTACAACTAACTGCTCATTGGGAACAACTCAAGTGAATGATTGGCGATTCTTTGAAGAGACACACACACAGACACACACAGTATTGGAGTGGAGGCAGAAATCTAAGACACCAATGGATGAAAACCTAGAAAAATACATTTTGGCTGAACCAACCCTTCACTTGATAACCTATAACGATTTGTAAGGTGAACTGGTGATTGTGATTGTAATGAATGCACTTTGCTTCTGCTGAATGATCTCTTACATAATTGTTTACTAATTAAACTACCTGCTGGCAGCAGTATCCACAAATACACAACTTTATTCAGGGAAAAGATCACACACTGAGCAGAACATTGAAACACTGATAGATAATATTAATAATAAGTATTATAAACAACAACAACAGCTGATGTATCTGTGATCCTTCGTACATACAGTCTATGCTCCTTGTACTACTTAAATAAAAGACAAAAACAATGCTAACAGGCCTGGTGAAGAGAGGTTACAAAATGTTAAGGCACATCTTTAATTCAGTAAGTGTAATGTAGTGAGGCACGTCCCCCGTCCCAGGACTAAAACAGACCACAAAGACGCGGTTAAACAATGACCATTTATTCACACACTGTAATGGGACTCAAAACAAGCGTGACAGTGTGAGGGAGGCTGCTGGCTGGCTGGGATGGAGGAGGGATCTTTTAAATTATACATGAGCGGAAAAAAACGTACAGATGATTTTCTTTTTTTTGTTTACACTTGTTTGCAGCCCGAAGCGGTTCGGATAATGGATGGATGGATGGATGTTTGCAGCCCGGCTGCTGGAGCTGAGGCCATGGGTACAGATAGTGGGGCCCCGTGACTCAAAGTTCAATCGCACTCAGTTTGAACAAGAACGGTTCTCTAAAATATCCCGAAACCTTGTTCCACACTCACGCAGCTCATTTATTTTTCATGATTCCTGTGGAGCGATGTCCTCTTCCCTCTCATCTGTCGGTGTAGCCGAGGACTCGCTCCGGTGCCGTTCCACTATTTGCTTTGAATTACACAAACGAGGTCGAAGCTACATACAACAGCACACTAGTAAAACGGGTTTTTTTCCTGTACAAAATCCATCTTAAAAACACAAACATACACACAATGGCACGCTTTGCTTAGCGGTGAACAACAGCGACGGATGAACAGGCTTCTTAGCTGAACACGGAGGCCAGTCATACACGGCATGCTTGTGCGCACACGTGTCACACTCAAACACACTCAGACTTGTAAAAAAAATGAAACTTCAAACAGAAGAAAGACGAAATGCGTGGGGTTGGGCTCAGTGCGAGCTTCATGGCTTTGGGAGGCGGTGGGATAAGGAGCGCTGACAACAGGCAGTAGACGGTAAAAAAAACATGGTTTTCATAGATTCCCGAACCAAACCTCCCGAACATCACACAGCGCTCTCAGAAACCACGCTGCACTCTCACTGAGAATGCCTCAAGATCTGAGGAAACCTCCGCTCGCTCTCCGTCCTCTATCGAGTTCAAAAACTGTGATTATTGATTGTTTTTCTTCTTCTTCTCCTCCTCTGTGTGGTGGTGGTATTTTGAAGCCGACAGCTCCGTGTTTGTGTACATGAACCGGTCTGTCAACAGAAGCTGCTCCCTTCTGTGCCGTCTTTTAATGATTCGCTTTAACCTTGAAGTTCCTCTCTCCCGGTGGGGAGGTTGCTGAAATGGCGCATCGGGGGAGTGCATGCGTGTGGATTTGTGCACTTCAGTGTAAATACAGAGACGAAGCGTTGTGCAGACGCTCCACGTTCCGTCGGTTCCACGTCGGTTCCACGTCGGTTCCACGCCGACTTCTCTCCCCGACGCGAGTCCGGGCGCAGCAGCTCTCGCCGGAGAGTCTCTGAGACAGGCGTGGAGATCTGGTGTGAATGTGTGTGTGTGTGTGTGTGTGTGTGTGGTAAACGAGAAGTGTGTGTGTGTGTAAGCACAGTGACACGGAGGCGTAAAAGAATAGGAGGGTGACACACACACACACACACACACTCGTCGACGCAGTGAGGATCTTTGTGAACGAGGGGAGAGGGCGAGTGAGGAGTGTGGGTCTAGTTCTTCGGGGCATGGGGGGCTGTCACCAGTCCGCTCTGTGTCCTATAGTCCCCCCCCCCCTTCCCCCGCTTCCTTCATTTTGTGTACGTGTGTGTGTGTGTACTTTTTGTGCAGATTTGGTCTCCAGAGTCAAACGAACGAGGAGAACCCCGTCACGGGGGTGCGCGACCCCGGAGGAGGGGGGTTGGTGTTGGGGTTGGCGTGCGTGTGCGCGGGCTGCCCCGTGGGCGTGTACGCGCCGCCCGTGCTGTGCTGGGTGACCACCGTCTGGTAGTACGGCTCCGTGTCCGCGGTGGCGCACTCCTCGTAGCCGAAGGGAGCGCCGAGCGGCTTCAGGCTCTTGGGCTGCCGCTTCCAGGAGTTGTAGTAGGTGGGGTCGCTCATGTAGTGGTTGACGAAGGAGTGCTTGGGCTGCTCGTCCTCGTAGTCGCTGTCGGTTAACTACAAACACAAGCACACGGCAGGGGGCGGGGTTAGGCGTTATCAGACACATATCAGGGGATCGTTAGGGGTCGAAGACACAGCTGTGATTCTTTGTTGACATTGTGACAGACAGCAAACTTGTGGAAAAGCTGTAGTTGAAGACGCTGATAACATCTCCTTAGAAGATGGCGTTTAGTGGTCTCATTTAGCCGCTTGTCAGCATCGGGCGGGTATTTACTGAGGTAGAACAAAACGCTAACATCTCTTAAGCTCGGGTGAACCGCTAACCTTATTTCAGGCTTCTTCCCAAAAACCCATTAACCTGGAGACCAGGAAGTGCTTAAACTCATTTCAGGGTTTGAGGACTCATCCCTGCAGCACTCGATAAAGCCTTTGAGTCGGATGGGGATAGGTACCTCGGACTCGGAGACCTCCGTGGGCTTCTCTGTGAGCGTGGTGCTCTCGGTGAGCACCGCCCCGTTGTAGTTGTTACAGATGTCCTCGTCGGAGTAGTGAAGGCCACCTGGACTCGGCCTGGGAGGAGACCTGGACCCCACGGAGATAGTAAGACTGGATCAGATAACTTCAACACATCCATCACATGTGAGTCAGTGACAGAGTGAGTGAGTGAGTGAGTGAGTGAGTGAGTGAGTGAGTGAGTGAGTGAGTGAGTGAGTGAGTGAGTGAGTGAGTGAGTGAGTGAGTGAGTGAGTGAGTGAGTGAGTGAGTGAGTGAGTGAGTGCACACCTGGTGCCGTTCTTCTTCAGGAAGGAGTTCTTGGTGTTGAGCGTCCGGCTGTTGAGCTCCAGAGCGGTGAAGCCTCCGTTGTCCAGGGTTACCGACTCCTCCGCGGTGGACGCGTGCTTCCCTGCAGGAACATGAACATGAAAAGTAAACGCTAAAGTTACGTCTCTCCATCAAATGAGGTGGCTGAGAGTTTAGTTTTTGTGACGTTGTTCAGGTCCGAGGATAAGAAGCAGATGACACAGCGTGCATCGTCATTCGTGACCACGCAGAATAAAACCGTCTTAATTTATTCACCAATAACAAGAACAAATGGAACAATAAGGAAAACAACGTCAGGTTTTGAATTGGCAGAAACAGGACGCCGTTTGGAACGCATTATGAAAAGCAGGCTGAGGACCGTGTGCATGTGGATGGAGCCCTGAGATAACTTCTGCTATTATTTGAAGCGATATGAATAAAATTAAATGGAATTTAAGTGAATTGACAGCCATTGATCCTTGTTTGTGTCGGTGTACTCGTCCCGCCTGCCCTCTCTCTCTCTCTCTCACACACACACACACACACACACACACACACACACACACACACACACACACACACACACACACACACACACACACACACACACACACACACACACACACACACACACACACACACACACACACACACACACACACACACACACACACACACACACACAAAGTGACGGTAAAAGCTCACAACTGAGAACATCACAGGACGCCTGAGGGGAGAAGAAACTCTCATGAAAACATGAAAACAGGAAGAGCTGCAGCTCGAGAGGGCAACACATCAGACAAACTGACACTTTTCTTTTGTCATAATGAGGAGCGAGCTCGTCCTTCATACATGTCAATAAGCATCCCTGAGTAACTCTCCTCCGGCTGCAGGCTGCGGCGCTCCCCGGATGACTCTGTGGAGGCGACGCGGGCTAGAATATAATAGAGCGGTCCGGATTTGAGTATGAAAAACTGGTTTGCTTCGTTCCCCTGTGGGATGTCTCACTAGAGGAGGGAATCTGATCTGAACAGGGCTGAAAGGAGAACATGCAACATGTGCATTTTAATGAGACGTAATCCAGCAAGTTGCTGGTAAATGGATCGTATACGTCAAACATGTCTGTTCTCACATGTTACAAGCTAACATGCTAACTGTTAACCAAGCTACATTGTAATAAAGAGGAAAATGCATCTTTTTGCCATAAAGATCATCTTGAATTTCCCCACATAGTGATGGTATGACGCCATTAGAGCCACTCACCTGAGCCACAGGCCTTGTACTTGCTGCTGTGTCCATGCAGCAGCAGCGTGAAGACCACCACCAGGATGAGGATGAGTCCCACCAGAGCCATGACCAGCAGGAACCACCACTCCTCGTAGAACGGGCGCTCCGACAGCGCTGAAGACCGGGGGGGGGGGGGAGACACAAGACCTTTCATTAATTGTTGTGCCACAGACTGAGAGGAAGCTTGTGGCGTCGTCCCTCATGAGCACAGGTGTAGTTCCCCGCTCCGCCTCTCGGGGGCAGCAGACACTAACACACTTCACAGTTGATGCCTCCTGCGTTTCCAACTGGCTAGAAATTCAGTCCAACCCCAATTAAGCAAGTTGGATCACCCTGGACATGTTCATTAGCCTGAGCTCCACCAGTGTGTGTGTGTGTGTGTGTGTGTGTGTGTGCATGTGTGTGAGTGTGTGTTTACCAGCGAGAGCTGCAGAGGGTGTGCTCGGCTGTCCGTAACCATAGCGATTAACAGCGATGACTCTGAACTCGTAGCTGATCCCAGACCTCAAGCGCTCCAGAGGGACTGAGACAGACCTGCTGCTGGGGGGGAGGAGTCTGATGAAGGAATCCCACACTCCTTCATCTGCAGAGGGGGGGAGGGGGGGAGGGAGAGAAAGGAAGGGAGATAGAGAGAGAGAAAGGGAGAAAGAGAGAGGGGGAAGGAAGGGAGAGGGTTAGAGAGAGGAAGAGATAGAGATGGAGGGAGGGTGAGAAAGGAAGAGATAGAGGAAAGGGGGGAGAGAGAGGATGAGACAGAAAGGGAGGGAGAGAGAGGATGGGAGCGAGAGGGGGGGTGAAAGAAGAAGAGAAAGAGAGGGAGGGAGAGAGAGGCAGGTGAGAGAGGAAGAGAGAGAGAAAGGGAGGGAGAGAGACGGAGGGAGGGGGGTTCAGAGAGGAAGAGAAAAGAGAGGGAGGAATTAGAGAATGTCAGATTGTGAATACAGACAATTATAATTTTCCCATTTAAAATGGTGATCACTGTTATTACTATTAATAAAAGGGGTGTTACCATTATTATCTGGTAGAATCTCTCTCTGTCGTTTACGCCTCTCGTAATAGTTATTAGAAAATTGAGAATGACTTGATTTGCACAGCAGGTCTAAATGAACCTGAAGCTCCAGTGTAGCGCTCACCCTCCCGCTTAATCAACGGAACATAAAAGTTGGTGCGCTCGATGAGGAGGTGAATGTCGAGAACAGTCAGAGCTCGTTACCTGATGGACGAGCCTCTATGACGTAGCCGGTGACGGGTGCTGCACCCATCTCTCCCTCCGACCAGTGGACGGTGAGCGCAGAGGACATCTTGGTGATGGACATTTCCATAGGAGACCCAGGGGAGCCTGCAGGGTCAGAGAGGGACACACACACACACACACACACACACACACACACACACACACACACACACACACACACACACACACACACACACACACACACACACACACACACACACACACACACACACACACACACACACACACACACACACACACACACACACACACACACACACCTCATTTTATGAACGCGTCTCCTGATCTTTACCATAACCACTAGTTAGTTTGTTGTTAGTTTATTGGCGTAAATGTAGCAAATCTAACTTGACATGAAACTAAATTACTTTCCAGCATTTTTCACCAAACATGGAATCAAATGAAGACTTTATTGACTTAAGTTATTCGAGTTATGCTCAAGTATACATGGACCACATTTCATTCTTTTCCACTCAAATGGAACTTTTCTATCGTTGCATTCTGGGTATCTTTGGGTTTATTTTTTAATATTATTTACGGCCACGCCTACCTTGCACAGGCTGAGCGGTGATGTTGGCTTGGAGCGGCGGCCCGTAGCTGACGGTTAGCGCCTGAGCACTGAAGGCGTACGTCGCTCCTTTGACGAGGTCTCGGACCTTCAGCCATCGCTGCCAGCTGCCCCTCACGTCCACTGTCACCACTTTGCTGACTCCTGCTCTCACACAGACAATTACAAAGAAACGTCAGTGTCCTCCTCTTCATGCATGTGTGTGTGTACAAAGTGTGTGTGTGTGCATACCCTGAACAGGAGCAGTGGGCTGGTAGATGACCCTGTAGCCCTCCAGCTGTCCATTAGGAGTGAGCGGCGCTCCCCAGGAGACGTTGACACTTCCCCCGGTCACCTCTGAGAAGGACAGGTAGCTGGGCTTGCTGGGAGCTGCGGGACGGCAAATTAAATAAAGGAACTCAAAAAAAAAAAGCCAGATAATTTGGTTTCAGCGAGCCGAGCCGAGCGCTCCCTACCTGACTGCAGGGTGCGGGTCCCGCGGGGGTCGCTGGGTGGGCCGTCCCCGGCCGCGTTGAAGGCCGTCAGAGTGACCAGGTACGGGGTGTAGCTGGTCAGGTTGGTGAGGTGCACGCGGGTGTCCGGCACGAAGATCACCTTGACCTTCTCGCTCTGGTTCTGCTTGTCCCGCTCCCAGTAGTGGATCTGCAAAGCAGCAACACCCCCGTATGAACAACACAGTCTCCAAACCACGTTTCTCCTCCATCTACACATATTATTTGCTTTCTGTCCGGTCCTCCGGAGGTCCCCCGATTCATCCACGAGAACGAGACCTTGTTGTTGTTTGTTTTACGAGGAGTGGACGGTTATGGAGAGAGTGGTTCTGGCATCGACAGTCGAATGGATCTGCAGTCACACAACGTGAGATTTGCACGTTTGAACCGGTTCAAGTAATCACGCGATTGAAGATGGCGTCCGTGCGTCAGTGTCCACGTGGCACCAATGAACACGTTGGTCGGTAGTGAAGACGAGCAGGATGTGTGGTGAGTCATTGTGCGCTTAAATAGAACAAAGGTCACCTGCATAGTGTACCGAGCATGATGAGATCATTATAAAAGACATTGTACTCTGTGTACGATTATATGATGCTAAAAATGGCTTTTTTTTGAGTAAAATCAAATCAAAGCTATGATGAAGAAGTTTAGTTTTCATTGATGGATATTGTTTTGTCAGACAAGTTTCATCTGAGATTTTTTTTCTGAATGTGACTTTTATAAATTCTCCACCGTCCTATACTTTTAATGAAACAGGTTGTGTATAATGAGCAAAGGAAACACAAGCAATATACTTGATATGTTACTGCCAATAAACAGCCTATATAAATGCATATCCAGTAACAAAATCAGTTTGATGCTTTCAAACAGCTTGCCTCCCGCTCCTAACGGCACCGGACTGGTGGATATCCACTTAAATATTCTTTAGAGCATGTACTCGCCCTAAATGTGTGCTTTTTACAAATCACTGCATGGTGTCTAATCTCACATTTTAATGTTGTACACAACAGCTGAGAGCCCGGCTTGGTTTGACATGGGAAGCGCCTCGACACGGACGGTGAATAACTCGGATGCACAAGACACAGCCACAGCCGCTGGAATATCACGTATTCAAGGTTCATATATTGTCAATGCACAAAATGGTTTTGGGGCAGTTGTAGTCCCCTTTTACTGCATAAGAAAAACAAAAAACGGGAGTTTTGCCGTCTTAATTTGAGCCGTTTAAGATATTTTGATGGAGATGAATGACGCTCGTGACAGGTTGTTTGTGATGCTGATTCCCAGGAACTTAAAACTGATCACGTGATCCATCTCAGCTCCATTGATGGTTAACTTATTTTGAGCTTTATTGTTTTAGCTTTGCGTCCCATTGCTGCAGCCTTTGAGCCAGACAGTAATGCATTGTGGGGAGTCCCCGCTCTTCCTCTGCTGTCATTTAGTTTTTTCTTTGATTTTCATTTTCACACATCCAGACATGCTTACATTACTGATTATTCCCTCATTACTGATTTGTTTTACTCTTTATTATTCATTTGCAGATAAATGTGCTTATTCATTATTTCCCCCTTTTACTCGTCTGGTCTGCCATCTTTGAGCTGGGCTGAAATAAAACCACAGATCACATGACAATCAGCCACCCGGGTCCCCAATCACCCCGAACATGGCTCCTCAGCTCATTCAAACGGCAATCAGATCACAACATTGTTGTTTTTGTAATTACACTCGGTCCGCACACTGTTTACAGGGAGTTCATTGTATTATATTAGCTGCTGCTTATATTCAACAGTTTTATGTTTTTGCAACATAAACCATCGCCGTGCAAACAAAAGCCAAGAGCTACTCTGTGTGAGGGGTCCATTTAGTTATTATTCTTAACTGAAGGCACTACAAAGCAGCGAAATCTATATTTACACCGTCTAAACCTGGAAGTAGCACTTGAGGGCAGCATTATACCGTCTCTGTCCTTCCACAAGCTCTTACAATAATGAGATACTGAATAACTCATCCATATACTCAATTTAAAATCAAAATGTATTACTTTCTGCATAAAATGGGTACTTCCTTTTAGGCAATATTCCTTGTGATATTTCATTCTAATGGTTTAGTAGAGAGTCCAGAACATTTCATAATCCACTCTACTGTTGTGGAGGGGATCTATTCTGGTGTTTGGTGAGAGTGTGAGACCAATAGGATTAGTCCAAAAAGCCTAGCTGAATTAATATGATTGTGATATGACTTGATGAGATCAAGAACCTTGAATGGATTATCAAACCTCTTTTGTTGAAGAGTTTGATCTTGAGTCTTGATGAAAAACAAGCTCTGCAAAGGAGGAATATCTTTCAGGTTTTTTGTTTGTGTGTGTAGAACTTCTCTTAGAAATGACTGACAGTATTAACGGTATAAAGAATATAACAATCTTAAAAGTTGATACTACTAAGAAAACCTGCAGTTTTAAAATGTGTCACTCAAAGTATTAATTACAGAGTTCATGCAATTTCACCAAATTTCCATGGCCAAATATTTTGTGAAATTTCGGTGTACACATTACATTACATTACATTTCATTTAGCTGACACTTTTATCCAAAGCGACTTACAATAAGTGCATTCTACGGTTACAAACAAGAATCAGAACAACAAGAATCAAGAAGGTACAATTTCGTCAAAGGTTCAACTACAAAGTGCTATCAGTAAGAGCCATTTCAGTGCTACTATAGTGCTACTTCCTTTATTCAAGGTATAGTCGGAAAAGATGTGTTTTTAGTTTGCGACGGAAGATGTAGAGACTTTCTGCTGTTCTGATGTCAATGGGGAGCTCATTCCACCATCGAGGAGCCAGGACAGAGAACAGTCGAGACTTTGTGGAGTGTTTAGCTCTCAGTGACGGAGCAACAAGGCGATTGGCAGAAGCCGAGCGGAGCGCACGAGTTGGGGTGTAAGGTTTTACCATGTCCTGGATGTAGACTGGACCAGATCTGTTCGTAGCACGGTACGCCAGTACCAGTGTTTTGAAGCGGATGCGGGCGGCCACCGGTAACCAGTGAAGGTCGCGGAGGAGCGGAGTAGTGTGGGTGAATTTCGGGAGGTTAAAGACCAGTCGAGCTGCTGCATCCTGGATGAGCTGCAAAGGTCGGATGGCACCAGCAGGTAGACCCGCCAGGAGGGAGTTGCAGTAGTCTAGACGCGAGATGACCAGAGCCTGGACGAGAACCTGTGCTGCCTTCTGGGTGAGAAGTGGACGTATTCTCCTGATGTTGTGCAGCATGAATCTACAGGAACGAGTTGTTGCGGTAATGTTGGCAGTCAGGGAGAGTTGACTGTCCAGGGTCACACGAGGTTCCTGGCAGTCGGGGTCGGGGCCAAGACTGAGTTGTTGAAAGTAATCGTCAGGTTGTGAGTGGGGGAGACTTTTCCTGGAAGGAGAAGTAATTCCGTCTTGTCGGGGTTAATCTTCAAGTGATGTGCGGACATCCATTGTGAGATGTCAGTCAGACAGGCCGAGATTCGTGCTGCTACCTGTGTTTCCGATTGTGGAAACGAGAGGATCAGTTGGGTGTCGTCAGCATAGCTATGGTAGGAAAAGCCATGCGAGCGAATGACGGAGCCAAGAGAGTTGGTGTACAGGGAGAAGAGGAGAGGACCGAGGACCGAGCCTTGAGGGACCCCAGTAGTGAGAGGACAAGGTTCAGACACAGATCCTCTCCAGGTTACCCGGTAGGTCCGATCACTGAGGTAGGATGAGAGGAGGGAGAGCGCAGTGCCTGAGATACCCAGGTCCTGGAGGGAGGAGATGAGGATCTGGTGGTTCACTGTGTCAAAGGCAGCAGAAAGGTCCAGAAGGATAAGGACAGAGGAGAGAGAGGCTTCTCTCGCAGTGTGAAGCTGCTCTGAGACAGCAAGGAGGGCAGTCTCTGTTGAGTGGCCTGCCTTGAATCCAGACTGGTGAGGGTCCAGAAGGTTGTTCTGATGGAGGAAGGAGGAGACTTGATTGAAGATAGCTTGCTCCAGGGTTTTAGAAAGAAAGGGAAGGAGTGAGACAGGTCTGTAATTGTTGAGTTCTGACGGGTCGAGAGTGGGTTTCTTCAGGAGAGGGTTAACTCTTGCCTCCTTCAGAGAGTTAGGGAAACAACCAGTTGAGAGGGAGGTGTTAATAAGATGGTGAGAAAGGGAAGAAGGTCAGGAGCAATAGACTGGAGGATGTGAGATGGGATGGGGTCAAGGGGGCAGGTGGTTGGGCGGGCAGAGGTTACCAAGGTAAGAACTTGATCGGGAGACGGGGGTGAAAGTGGAAAGCGAAGGGGAGGCGGATAGGGTTAGTGGAGATGTAGTTATGGGAGGGGGATCAGTAAATGAGGAGCATATGTCACCTATCTTTTTTGTAAAGTAGTTGACAAAGTGGTTCGGTAGAAGGGTGGAGGGAGGAGGACTGGGGGGGTCAAGGAGGTTGGAAAAAATGGAGAAGAGTTTTTTGGGGTTAGAGAAAGAAGATTCAATTCTGGATTGGTAGAACAGGCTTTTGGCTGCAGAAATAGAGGCAGAGAAGGAGGCGAGAAGAGAGTGATAGGCGTGCAGGTCGTCTGCGTGTTTGGATTTTCGCCATTTCCTTTCTGATGCTCGCAAAGTGGCTCTCTGGGCACGGACCGGGTCTGACAACCACGGAGCTGGAGGGGAGTTGCGGACCTTACGTGTCGTAAGAGGACAGAGAGAATCAAGAGAGGAGGACAGAGTAGAGAGGAGAGTGTCCGTGGCAGAGTTAGGATGCATGAGTGAGAAAGAGTCAGTTGAAGGAAGGGCTGACAGAACAGACGAGGCCAGAGAGGAGGGAGAGAGGGGGAGCGAGAGAGGGAGAGAGGAGGGAGAGAGGGAGGGAGAGAGGGAGGGAGAGAGGGGGAGCGAGAGAGGGAGAGAGGGAGGGAGGAGGGAGAGAGGGAGGGAGAGAGGGAGAGAGGAGGGAGAGAGGGAGGGAGGAGGGAGAGAGGGAGCGAATGTTGCGACGGACAGGTGCAGAGTCTGTTGCTGTGGGAGGGTTGTCAGTTCCCAAGAGTGGGAGAGAGTAGGAGATAAAGAAGTGGTCGGAGACGTGAAGTGGAGTTACAGTGAGGTTAGATGTTGAGCAGTTTCTGGTGAAAATATAGTCAAGATGATGTACACATGAAAATACTCAGCGTATGCCTGCTTATATTTTGAGCGTCTTTCTTTTAAAATAATATTGATTATTTCAAACACAGCGTAAATGAACTACATGAACATATAACACATATATAACAAATTTCCATCACATTTGGGGATTTTATTTTTTTCAAAGACTTTCCCAGGCCTGGAAATAACCATTTTAAATCTCCATAACTTTTCCAGGTGAACCCTGTAATTACTCATTTGTACAAATCTGCCCTCACGTTTGATGAGACGGTCCACAGCACATTATGGTACTACCCGTTAGCCGTGATCATGCTCAGCGTGCTCAACGAGCCCTGCGGAGCGTTTCCGTGAACCGCAACTGTCAGAAAATACACCCGCGGTGAAGTTAACCTCCCGCCCTACCTGGCGGCCGTGCTGGTCACCTAACGGAGTAGGAGTGTTAACACGAGTCAGAACCTGTAAATTCATTAAACATGGGTTCTTTGCTCCATCCCTCTCGTCTAAATCTCGTTAACCCCCTCCGCCTCACACTCCCCTCGCCGTGTCCAGCCGTCTCCGGTAGTATGAGCGTATTCCCTCGCTCCTCTCCTCTAATCAGGATTCTACAGGGATCACTCGCTCGTCTCATTTCTTCACTCGGCAAATATTACATTCCCGTCTTTCTTTCTCCGTTACCCCCCCCCCTCTTCTCCAGCAGAAATCAATGTGTCTAAAGCAGGACAGATAACCTTGTGTTTGAAGTACTAAGAGCGAGGGGGTGTGACGGGGAGTTGAGGGGGAGCGATAGGCCGAGGAGTGATATTGAAACCATTAAAGGATATTCAGATTCTTCCTCTAACTAAGCACTCCCTCTTTCTCGCTATAGGACACTTGAAGGTGCAGCAGAGCAAAACCCCTCCAAGACAAGAGGAGAGATATTTAAATCGCAGAGCGAAACATCTTTTCTATCACATGGACACTGGCAGTACTCCTTTGTGCGGCCATTTTTCTGCCCTGTGTGTGTGTGTGTGTGTGTGTGTGTCTGCCACAAGGAAATCTTTGTCACCTTGTATCCTTGGATGAGTCCATTCTGGGTCTCGAGAGGGGGGGTGTCCCAGGTCACTTCCAGGATGGAGGGAGACACAGCTGACACTCTGATAGACTGAGGGGCCACCGAGGGAGCTGCAGGATGAAAAGGTGTTTGGTTAGACAGCTACTGCGTTTGTGTGTGTGTGTGCGCAGCTGGGTGTCAGAGTGGGAAGTAGGGAGGATATGTTTTACCCTTCCAATTAGAATGGGCCTAAGGCAGCACCTTGTTACTCCACTGTACTTCACATATGCATGAACACTCAGAGTGCACCTGGGGCTAGAGAAAAGACCATATCACCCCATTTCATCATCCCCCTCCGGCCCTTTTCTGCCTCCCCCTGCTTATCCTCAACTCTTGCTCATCTGCATGTGATACATATGACACACACACACACACAAACACACACACACACACACACACACACACACACACACACACACACACACACACACACACACACACACACACACACACACACACACACACACACACACACACACACACACACACACACACACACACACACACACCCGTTGAATAGCAATGCAAAGTTGGTCTGATGGAGCGAGCGTGAGATTGTGAAATTGCAAAAATGCGTGGGTGTTACTAGCCTAACCTGCAAATCTGTTCACTTGCACAGTTATTTGTGTGTGTGTGTGTGTGTGTGTGTGTGTGTGTGTGTGTGTGTGTGTGTGTGTGTGTGTGTCTGTAAGTGCGTGAGAGAATATATTTGCACTCCAGTCTGTGTAATGGATCCCTAGTTTGACTCTCCGGTGAAAGTTAAACAGGGGTTGGGCCATTACAACAAAATAGATGACTGTGTGCAGCTCTTGACAACATTCAGATGTTTCCAGATGTATGTGCACGCACACACACACACACACACACACACACACACACACACACACACACACACACACACACACACACACACACACACACAGGGGAATGCCACTCGAGGGGCAACAAGGGCAGGACAGGAGGCGTGGACAGGACAAAGCGAGAAAGGAGAAGAGAAGGAGAGAACGAAAAATAACAGTTTAACAAAACAATCCAAACTCAAGGTTGTCTTACCAGCTTCTCCCAGAGAAGAAAAGCGGTGTGTGTGCTTTATGTAAACTCATGTATGATAACAGATCCAGCTCGCATTACAACTGAATAAACTCCATCTGCGATTCATACCACTTGAGATGGGATTGATCGGTTAAACTGTTATTTCTAAAAGGTCAAGAATGTGCTTTTTATGCTTAAAAGATGAAAGTAAGTCAAATTAAAAGAAGAAGGATCTACTGTATATATCCCACTGAAACTGATGTAAGAGCAACAATCTAAAGAATCTCCTGCAAACCAAATGTTACATTTTGTACCCAGAATGCAACATTGAAACATGGAGGAGAGAAGAAAATGGGTCATTAACAAAATGTGTCGCTCACACATTGTAGTGACGACACAGTGGTGACAGCTTCCCTCTGTTTCCACCTACCGGCTTCTCCAACAGACACCTGCACCGGGGAGGAGGGCGGGCTCTCTCCGATGATATTGTAGCTGGTCATAACGATCTGGTAGCGTTTGAACTTCTTCAGTTCTACAGAAATAAATGAAAATACTCACGTTTATACGTTTGTACAACATGCATTCAAAGCGAATTTGTTAGATATTGATATCACAAGATCCCAGGTGCTTTATTTATTAAATTACTTACGTGTCAACTCAAACTCGGTCAGCGAGGCGCTGCTCACGGTCTTGAATGTGCTCTTGGCTGGAGAGTGAGACACAGATGGAAGGACTCATCAGTGAGTGGATCAACTTCAACAATAAGCTGTGCAATTAAAACAACATTCAATAAAACAACTGTGTTTGAATAGAAAAAAAAACTTAACCCCTGTCTATTAAGCTCAATGCTGTTTTTTTTATTTCTATGTCTTACATATATTTAAGGTGCTCCCTCTGACTGCAATCAAGAATCAAAATATAAGAAGAAACACATGTTCATCACTGTAAAGTAGGGCTGCGTATTGGCAAGAATCTGGAGATATCAAGAGTCTCAAATTTGAATATGTCGTCATGTAATGCAATACTGTAAACGAGCAATTTTTTAAAATCAGAACGATGGGGTCTTAATTTGCATTTATCGTGGTCTCTGTAACATCCAATATCAAAAAAAGGGAATTAACATTTGTCAATATCAGCAAACGAATAAAACGTGCTCGCGAGGATTCTTTAGGTAAACTAATTAAGTAAACGGCTTAATTTACTTAAACCTCGACTGTAAACTGCTTATGTGCTGCACAGGAAAGGTCTGACATAGCGACAGCAGCAAAGTGGGGGCGGGGCTTAATGAGCATTAGTTTCAGTACGACTCACTTGTAATGAGGGCACTTGTGGTGTTGTTCTTGGTCGCCTGGACTTCTGCCTCAGCCAACGTGGAGGCGTTCACTGGGAGCTCCCTGTAATACAGCCGGTAGCCGGTCAACACCCCGTTGACACCGTCGTCATCGGGACGCTGGGAAACATGCAAACAAGGACACACACAGAGTGGAGCGTCAGTACTTGAGGCCTCAAAAAAGACTTCTGCACTGTGCTCGTTCTCGTTTTCCTTTTCTCGGGGCGGCGAGGTGACTGACGGGACCCTGGCAGAGCAGCTTTTTATCAGAGTTCACTTGAAAGGGCTGGCGGATTGGACCGGCTGCAACCCGTGCAGACAAAGTGATGCTTCAGTGGGTTTGGCACTCGTGTAAAGGAGGACGAAATTGCTGGTGACTTTGTTTTTCATTTCCTCCTTAGGCTTTGACATGAGGCTAGGAGGAGGCAGGGAAGACACTTCTAAAACAGAAGAGGGAGAGTGACATGCAGTGAAGTATCCAGGATGTGTTTACTGTCTTTCCAAGTGTCCCGGATGCTCTGAAACCAGCGTTTTTCTCTCTATTTTCCTCTGTTGTCGGACACTGCGGATGTTTGCTCTTCTCGCCCTCCGATGTTTCTCCTGCTGGTGATTCCTCATTAAGAGTTTGAACATTTCTCTCCCCCAGCCAGGACGGCCTGTCCCTCCGTCTGTCCGGCCCTCCCTCTTGACATCCCTCCAATCTGTGTGCGGTGCCCTCCGACTGCTCCTCGCCGGATAGATAATGATGATTGCATCCGCACAACACGCACACACACACACTGCGTACAGTGTGCATTGGTCTCGTTCTCCAAATAGGTGATTAACCTGCAATCAAAGTCGTGTTTCCCAGGTTAGTGCGTATTTACTGTGTTGATATACCTTCCACTGCACCAGGACTGAGGTGGTGGTGGTCGGTTTCACTGAGAGGATCACCGGGGGCTCGTCTGGCACTAAAGAAAACACAGAGAAAGAGAGGAGCTTCATACTATTACACTCCATCATATTTCCTTGTCTTCCTCCCTCCTTCGTTCCCAGTGTTCCCAGTCTCTCACCATCCTGCAGGGTGGTAACAGCCTCCGTCTCCTTGCTGAGGACACTGTCTCCTACATCGTTGGTGGCCAGCATCCGAAACTTGTATGATGTAAATGGCTTCAGCCTGCAGACACCAACACAAACACAGATATACAAATTACAATCATTCATGTTATTGATTTCCGCCTCCGTCCTCTCTCTTTCTTTTCCTTTGACCGGTTGCATTCATCTGTTTCAAATCGATATTTCCATTTCATTTAAAATAATTATTTTAGACAGAATTCAGTCCTAAATTGATGAATTGGTTGATTTAAATTGAAGGCTGCAGGACTTGTTGCTCCATGATCCTCAAGTTATTCAAAATATGTTTTCCATTGGATTGTATTACTAAACCAATGAAGGCACGCATTGTGTTCGTAATGCAGCCAATACAACCACAGCATCACAGTTACATTCATAAAAACTGTAGTAAATGGACCAATGGACTTGTCACTTTATTGTTTCACAGCTTATATTTTGTTATATTTCTTATTTGTTTATCAGTCATTTATAAAGAACTTTAAACTGCACTAAATGATGAGATACAATACAGTTGGATTTGCTTGGTTCAGAGTAGAGAGTGCCAGTGAGATAGCTGTATACACATTAAAGAGATCATTTAAGACAATATAATTAGAGCAATGCTGAAAGCCTTGAATAACCTTTTTTTTCATTGCAAACAAATTTGGTTTCACTCAAGGTTTTCCACCAAAGAGCATTGAGCATCTCTAAGTCCAATGGCCATCTCTTAAACGTCGGGAATAATCTTCTCCAACACCATCTTCTCCATCAACCCCCTTCACACAGACATATTTCTGCTCTTTCAGTGGCCTTTGAAGAGCAGACAAGGTCTTGAATAATAATCATCTTACACCTTTCCTAATTGTCTCCCCTGCCAAAGAGTTCCTTGCTGCCATATTACCACAACATCTTATCTGCATTTCTCCTCTGTGCAAGGTGAATGCATTAATAAGCACAGAATAACAATTTGCATCAGTCATTTTGAGACCACTTTGCTCCGGAGCCACTTACAATCAGCTGAGGGAACAGGCAACCCATTGTTAGGGACCAGCTGAACAAGTCCACGGTGCCTCATAGCATGCTAATAGTTTAAACGTACCCTCTGCTGCCCCCCGTGGGAAATTGATTACAATTTAAAAAGGACAGTCGGTGGCGAAACAGTCATTCATATTAGTCTAACCTAATTATCAACAAGAGTTAACAGGAGCAATTTCATAATTCGTAACGAGAAGCATCCGCGCACACACATCTGCCGGCAAGGTCCTCCTCCAGACTTTACACAGTGCCGGCGAGACTACAGAGGACCGGTTAGACATTCAGCAGGCGACCGGAGAACGGATCAAATGTCCTCTCGTATGATAATGAGCAGCCGGGCCCAATAAGCCACAAGAAAAGGCCCCGTGGGGTTGTGGGCATCCTAGTAATAAGACATCAAAGGCAACAGGCTCAATGAGGGCGGGGCTCCAACAGCACTGGGACAACGTTAAGGAGTGTGTGTGTGTGTGTGTGTGTGTGTGTGTATGTGTGTGTGTGTGTGTGTGTGTTTGCATCAGCCGGAGGTCTTCCATTTTTTGGTTCCAAAGATGTCTCGGTGGAAAACAACAATTAAGGATGGATAAGAAGTGTGCGTGCGGCGATGTAAAAACTAAATCCTCCATCCATAGATGCAATTAGAGCATTCAGTGGTAGAATGAGCTCGAACAAATGGCATCATGACAACAACAACAGCACCACCATCACCATCACTGACGGCGGAGAGATTCTCCCGGAGGCCGGTTGAGACCGGCTGCCGGAGACCCGCTGAGCGAACGCTCTTCAACATCTCAAATAGCTCTGTGATGGCCACAAACAGTCACGAGCCTCATCATAATGCTGCTGCTAAGGCTCTCAGGGAAGTTGGGGAGCAGCCATTGAGTCTGACCAGCATCACCTGCTGCCTTAATGGCAGCCTCACCAGGGGGAAGAGGATGGGGGGATAAAGAGGTGAGGGTAAGGAAGACATGGAGCCTTCTTAAAGGGGATGAGTGCACATGAACGGAGGGAGGGAGGAAAAAAAAAAAAAACATGCCTTGCGGGTTTCTGAAAACATTAGCTGTTGATGGATGGATGGAGGGATGCTGGTGAAAACCAGAGGGATGACGGATGAAACGGTTGTGGAGAGAAACACAAACTTGAAAGCATGAAGGCAGAATGAAAGCCTAAGAGCACCTTCTGCTGTGCCGGTGTGATTAGTCGACAGAGATCCTCTATGTCTCTGCAGTGATTATGATTACGCTGCCTGTTTTTGTTTCTTTTTGTGGTTTGAGTTGTTGTGTTTTGCTCGACTTTGTGTGCTAAACAAATGAAACTTCTCAATCTGTGTTGTAATTATCTGTGGTTTGCGTTAAGTATTCCCAGCATCCCTCTCTCTGTCCACCCTTCTGCTCCCCGAGGATGCATAAACATGAACGATTTTTTAACAACTGCTTTAAGTAATTCAGGTCCAGCACGTCATGCTAAACACAATTTCCATAGCGGGGCTCTTAAGGGGAAAGCAAAAAAAACAGTAATGTGGAATTTGTATTCTGGTTTTCTAAGGATGCATGGGATCAGCTTTCACACAGTGTGTGTGTGTGTGTGTGTGTGTGCAATGCTACTCAATGGATGTGCTTTCTAATGTGTAACTTGTAACCCATAACGTATGAGAGGCTTCATGGAAGTAGCGCTGGGTTATTGTTGCTAACATAAGCAGGTTACTGGGAGCACGGGTTTAATTCATTCCTAACATTTTCCAGGATTCTCACTCGTTCCTAGAGATCATTTTCCAGGACGTTCCCGGTGAGGATCCAGCTGGTCCGACGTCCAGGGGTCGCTCCAAACACTCATTTGTTTCTGGCCGATTTAAAAGACATCCAGTCGATGGCTATAATTTATCATCTCTTACGTGCTTAGACATTATGACACATTGATCATAGATAAATATAATAATTAAAACCACCAACCAGCAGTGACTGATGACTTACATTTTGGAGATAATGTAACGTACATTATTCAGAGTTTCGGGTCACTTAACTTGTAATCTCAATGTGTATTTCCATAACAGCCTCTTTAAAATACTCTCGTTCATAAAATTCCATTTGAACATTAATATGATCCTGAACATAATGTATATATTATCTTTTTTTTTTTTTTTACGTTTTCCAAGACGTGTGGGAATCCTGATTTTTGCTCTTGTGTTAAAAAAAAAAAAGACACAACCTTCCAAACATTGTATATATGGAGTAAACAAAGCTTGACGGGCTCGCCACACGTTGTTATTGCAAAGCAATGATTAGACAATTACTCCACAGCAGATACGTGTGTGTGTGTGTGTGTGTACAGTGTGTACATTGTGTACAGTGTGTACCTGTCAACGGTCCAGGTGGTCACGTTGTGCGGCACGTCGGCGGTGTGTGTGTTCCAGTCCCCGCTGGGCAGCTCCTTGGCCTGCAGAGTGAAGTACCTCAGCGGCGAGGAGCCGGAGCCGCCCGTCACCCAGTGGAGGCGGAGGAGGCGAGATTCAACCCCGTCCTGAGGAGCAGCCAACTTCCTGGGTGGCTGGGGACGCTCTGCGGATGTGGCAGAGAAACAAAGCCAATATTAGAGAGGAATAAAGAGGTATGGCAAGGATCAGACCGGTGGAAGCATTTCATTGTAAACATTCATTCATACATTAAATACTGACTAAATAAATAGTATATAGTACTATTTACTAAATAGTAAATAGTATAAATAGTTTTTCATCTACATGATGTATTTCTGTTCATCAGGACATTGAGACGTTGTAAAGAGCTTTATAGAAACACATTAACCTCATATTACCACAAGTCAAGACACAAATAGCAAATAGCAGAAAATAAAGAGGTGAAAACATCCACTACACACTTATCTTAATGGCGATTTAGGAGATAAGTGTGTAGTGGATGTTTAGACCCTGATAAAAACAAGTGCAAGCCTCCAACACAGCTTCAACGCTCTTAATTTACCTTTTTGTACTGATATCATGTGTGTGTGTGTGTGTGTGTGTGTTGGGCGACAGACGACAGCCGTGAGAGGACGGGCTAAAGAAGGCAAAGCTTCTCTTTACAGAAATTGACAAATAATCAGATTGTTGGAGGTGGAAACATATTTAGACTTCTAGACGGTACCATGAGTTTAGAAAGATTTAGTTGGACTTTAGATGGAACTATTTAGAAAAGAGGCTGCATTGTTACCTGTAATTATATTTTCATTCATCTACTCTGCTGTTTAAATTTTTTCAGCGATACTTTGTCTTCGTCATACATGTCAAAAGCCCCCTTAGTGGCCACGTGACTCAAATACATGAGCAAATCTACATGATGGTTACATAAAAGGTTCACTATTCGATATTCAGAGCTTTAATATAGCAGCAAACAATAAGATCCGGTGGAGTAATGCCGGCCTGAGCTGGTTATCTCGTGGCTCGTGGTTCCCCCTCAGGTTAGCGCCGCTACCTGCGAGCCGCCAGCTCATCCGTCCCCACGCTGAGAGGCAGTAATTAAGCTCTCCATTACGCTTTGAGCACCTTTAAGGGCCTTTCACGCGGGGCGGCGTTGGCACTGCGCTCGCCAAGTGGCGCGCTCCGCCCACGCTTTGGCTTTGTTACCCAAGCCTTTTGGGGGATGATCTGTGTGAAAGGCCCGTTGGAAGCATGTAAATGTGGCGGCTGGCGAGCGCCCTGTTCAGGGACATCTGCATTCCACGTGTTTCTCCACTCTTTCATTCAGGTTTCCCTTTGATTCGTCGCCTGTTTGTAACAGGATGACAAACATCGTCACCCGGGCAAATTGAGATTATCACGGACTGTGAAGATAGTTACACGGGACAGGGGGCCGCCTCTATTTACAACACAAATATATCAGTGTGCGACGCATACACGTGTTTAAATGAAACAAGACATCAAACATCACCCCGGCAGCATCAGAGAAACTATTTCTCAACAGATGCCGGTGTGCGTCGGCTGTGTGTTTGTGTGTCTTCGCTATTCAATTAGAAGATAAAATATGACCCTGGGAGTCGGTATCTTTGTACAATGTTGGCGGGAGCTGAGTGATTAGTAGATGAGCGTACACACACACACACACACGCATGCATGCACACAAACAAAAACACATGGTTGGGGGGCATAACTGTTTCATTTCAGGGGCATCAGATTATCGATTCAGTCTGGAAATTAAAGCATTATCGATTCTCTCCGAGGTTTAATTAATCTGCACTTATACTCTGAAACACACACACACACACACACACACACACACACACACACACACGCACAAAGGCTTTTCTTCCTTATCACGAGTAATTTGAGTCAAATCTGTTTGACTCCTTTCTTCCCTCGCGCCCTTATTCTTCAAGATTGACTATTCTCTCCCTCCTTTGTTTCCCTGATAGCATCTGCGTCTCCCTGTCTGTTCTCCTCTTGTTCCACTCTACAGTTGAGATCATGTTCTGATAATAAACTCATAATTGTCAGAACAAGCGCTGCCCTTTCAGCACTCACATGACTGTTTACAGCTACGCGAGGGAGCGGAGTGCGCTAGAAGTGAGTTGTAGTAGAAAGAAGAGGCTTTTTTTGGTGCTAGAGGAACAACGATATATGCTTGTAAAGGGGATGAATTCTGCTTAAAATGCTAATGCACAATGTCCATTACCGTATCAGTTATCACCCTCTCGGAGACAAACACCAGCAGGGATAAACCTCTCTGCAGGGAGTTGTTTTCATTCACGCACACAGCCTCGCGCACACATACCCTGCCGCACTCGTAAATCTTAATCTGGCGATTAAGTTCTCCTCAGCATCATCAGAAAGGAATCTCTATTAGGCCGCTGTGTCCGTCTCGCAGTGAGAACGGGCCATTACGTTGCTGGAGTGGAACCGGGATCCGCTGATTTCTATTCTTAAGACACCCCGATAATGACGGCCGCAGATGTTATGATATCTGATATCCAATTAAAATGCACTACACCGGCTTGATAAGTCTGAATAGACCGTCCCCGACATCGTGCTTCCAGGTTTTCATAAGAATCTCCCGTCACATTTTAATGCGGGGCCCTTTGCCTTCAGAGTGCCAGACACACTGGGTGCCGGCTGACAGGGGAAATTGGAGAGAGAGAGATCAGGTCTGACATATTTCAAAGGCTGAGAGAGCCACGTTCAAAAAGCAAAGTTATTCATGCGTTCGCCACCAGAGCCCCTGTAACTTTATTTTTCGAGTGATATTTCACTCTGTTGGAATAGTTCTCGGTCAAACTTCAACACAACCTGGCAGTCAAATCTCTTCATCAGATGCTTATATCACCTGCTCGAGGGAATACTGACAATATATTGTTTTTATTTGTTTAATCCAGTTTTTATTTCACTCTTTGTTACTGCTTTACTGTTATTATAGCTTTTAGTTCCATTTCAATGCATTTTTATGATATTATTGTCTCAAATTGCTGAATTGTTTCAGTCCTTTCTTTGCAGTCATCTGTGAAGCCCTTTGCACAGCCTTAACATTCATGATGGTGATATGCAAATACAGTTTATATTGTTTTACATTAAAAAAGCATGATCAGAATTTATCTAAATACATACGTTACAGGAGTTCCTAATAAGATATATCCACACAATGCAGTTTAACATTATAAAAAGATTAAATGATAATGAATGATGTTTTGAAAAGTATACTGGTGAAAGAAGATATATAAATGGTAAATCTCTACATATAATCAATCTCTTTAAATGGAATATGTTTAATGTGAAAGGTGTTTTAGTATTCTCACAGCTCAGATCAGAGTAGTTATTAATAATCTGTATAATACGAACAAACTAGAATTATAACTGCAAGTCCGAAACAACCTTAAAAACACTGTATTACACTTATTATATTGTATTATATTATATTGGAATGAATTACCGTCGTGCCTCTCAGAGTAAGTCGACACCACAGGGTTAAATATAATTTAATAAAATGCAGATTTTACTTGAATTAAGTCATAGCAATATAAAATAAATATTAGAGAGGGAATTATGACATTACACTAACTCTAATCGGCTTTTAAAACAAAAAAAAGAAGAAAATATTTAAATAAAAATACATTCATGTATTTGCTTGTGTGTTTTATGCAAATAACCACTATAGATTGTTAATGAACACAGTTGATTTAAGCAGATCAAAGTGTCACGATCTCTAAACTTGTGTTAAAATTCCTCTTATTTTCACGCTTCACACGCAACGATGAGGCCAGCGACCGCTCAGATTAGATGAAATGTTAAAAAGAATTTAGCAACGTTTTGCTGCCCTAAAAGACAAAATGACCATAATTGAATAGCTGATAGAACTATTGATCAATAGTAATTACATTGGTGAAGAATCTAAGATTTATGGCATTCACGTCTTGTTTTTTTTTGGCCTGTGCGCTCTCCTCTTTGGTCTAATAATCATCGCTCATGATAATTTAGCAAATGTGATTAATAGCCCCCCACCCACTCGCTTTATATATGACTACAGACCCCCTTAAATGCCACAGCAGCTGGATTCTCTTGATATCACGCAGCAATCGCGTAATCGCAGGATCATTTAAAGTCCATCCTGTCAGGAATAGCAGAGGGCTTTGAAGACAATTGATGAAAGTGATAACTTCCTGCGTGCCATCGGGCACAGAAATACGTACATTGGGAAAGACACATTTGTAAATGCTGACTCATTTCCAGGTTTTTTGGACTCATCCCCGCAGCTCTGATGCTGCCCATGGATGGGGAAGATCGCCAGAAGATTTGGGTAATTTCATCTGCATTTTGAGCCCTGCCTCCAACTCCCTCTGAAGAGGTCAATGTAATATATATTTTTTTAAATACAGAGTATTTCTTCACTGAACGAAGAGGTCGCCCGTTAGAGATAGCGACTGACGAGTGGTTCATCCAACACATGCCAGGCTTTGTTTGAACGCCTCTTTCTGAAGCGTTTCCAACTGTAGCTTCTCAGGTGGTTCTGTGTAACAAACCATCTGCAGACCCCCGGGCAGTTTTAGGAAGCGGCTCTCATTAAGCGCCTGCAGGAGGGCTAATACCTGCTCATTTCAGTATCTACATTCACAGCCAAGCAGCTCTTCCTCCACTTAAGTTTCTAAATGTCATTTCTTCTTGTTCTGTATTCAAAATGTCCCCCACACAGTAAAAAGGTCATCTTTTTTTTTTTTTTTTTTTTTAAATTATCCGCTGCTAATATTAAGTGCCCAGTAACAAAGGATTGTGCGTGTCCAACAACACGCTACTTGTTGCTGATAATCCGTCCGAGCTCCAGGCCTGAAGCTCCCGGCCTGCTTCTCTAACTCTAAACTTTATCTCTGCGAAGACTTCACAGCTGCCACAACTCATTACACCCACATAAGCAGGGCTGCAGAGATCACAACACTTTAAAATGCTTAAACTTCGGCTAACCTTTCCAGACTCTTACTGCACCGGCGTTACTGTAAGAAATGACTAAATATCCTCTTTGACCACTTGAAAGTGAATGTCAAGAGAGAATAAAATGCCCTTAAAACAATTGCAGTTCTCCTCCTGCAATAAACCTTCCACCTTTTTGAAAAGCACAGTAAAACGAGTAACAATAATTAAGTTATTCCTGATTTAAATTGGCTCATTTACAGAATTTCGCGTCTAATCTGGTTTATTGAACACATTTTATTTCCTTGTGAATCACTCTAATTTAATAAGAATTTAATTACAGATTATTACATTGCTTTGGTGCATAAGATACATAAGACTCATATGCAGCGGGGGTTGCAGGAAAAAGGCAAATCTTCCCCGACATTAGTCAAAGCAAGCCACCTTACACCCCCATCGTTCTTGTTGAATTATTCAGCAGCGTGGAAAAGTAAGTAAGTTTCTCGAAGCCAAATGAACACACTTGTTATGCTGGTTCCATTAGCGTCCGATTCAAAACCGTTTCAGGACTGAATCATACTGTTATCATTTCTACCTCTTTCAATATAAAGAGAGAGAGAGAGACTGATAATTCAAAAAGACATTTAATTTAAATCTTCCGTGCCTCAGTGGCAACACACACTTTTCAGCGACTTATCAACCATATAATGTGTATCCTTGTAGCAGCAGCAAAACTATAAAATACCATAAAGGATAACTCTGTTCCATATAAACCTTTAGTCATTTATACCAGTTATTATTGGCCTATTAAGGCTTTTGAGCATTTCTCTCCTACAACATCAAGATATTCATCATTTAATTATCAACAATGCACGTTAAAGTAGAAAAAAAAACATCCTCAGGTATTATGCATCGAGGGAGGAACTCAGTTAATCTGCTGCGTCGGGACTGTGTGAATGAGGTTTGATCAGATTTGATTGACAGTGCTGATAAGAGAAGTAAACAACTGCACACTGCCATCAGATTTTATTTAATTTTTTACTACACTGGCGGATGGAGGGATGTGAAATCCCCCTTTCCCATCTGAGCCCACCTACTTTAAACCAGCAAGAAGAGCTTTTACATGAAATGAACTACATGTCTGAGAGCAGTGTTCAGATACGGGTGATTAGACTGAGGCTGGGGACCTTTAGCGGACGCTATTTCTCTCTCTCTCCATGTGTTATACTGTATTAAAATTAATCAAATTGATCTAAAACAAATGTGAACCTGTCGGATACATTCAGCACCCCGGGTGTCCAGGATCCTACTTTTTAATAGTAAACAGATCTAATGCAAACCTGATACCAGGTAAAGTGTGTGTGCATGCATGTGTGTGTGTGTGTGTGTGTGTCCTACCTCTGCGTTCAGTGGTAACAACCAGGGCCTCCTGCTCGGCGCCCCAGCCCACGGCGGTGCGAGCGGTGAGTCGGAAGACGTAGGCCTGCTCGGGGGAAAGCCCCGTGACGGTGAACTGCCGGGCGTTGGAGCCCACCTCCACCGTGGTCCATCGCTGAGGGTCCCTGCTGTCCAGGCAGTACGAGATCTGGTAGCCTGGCAAGGGACAGACGGAGAGGCAGACGGAAAAGGAAGACGGTTGGGAATCTGTGTGAAAGTCCCGTGTGTGAATGTGTTTCTGTGTGTGTGTGTGTTTTTTTTGTGGCCTATTTTAAATCACAGAGCCCACAGGAATCAAAGGCAGTGACAGAGAGATGGGAAAAAGGCCTGAAAACATAACCACACAATGCCACGCACCCAACAGCTGCACACACACATACACACACACACACACAAACAAACACACTTTTCTACAGTTCCTGAGAATGTTCTGCTCTGAAGAGATCCCATTCCTGCAGCTGCTTGGCTTGTTTGTACCGGTGTATGTATGGAGCCCTTATATTGTACTCTGACGTTTCCAAAAACATACACAAAGCCATAACTCACTTGTCACAGCTCACATACTGACACACACACACACACACACACACACACACACACACACACACACACACACACACACACACACACACACACACACACACACACACACACACACACACACACACACACACACACACACACACACACACACATAAAAACATCCTCTATCTCGCCGCCTGTGTGCCGGGGGTGTCCACGGCTTGTGTCTGTTTCTCTGTCTCATGTGCAGTAGGCCATGTAATAACACTAACACCCTTCAACACATACACACACACACACACACACACACACACACACACTCCAACCGCTGATCCCTGACCAAGCTTTCCACAAGCCACTGGCCTCGATATGAAGATTTTATTGTACACAAAGTACACACACACAAACACACACGCTTCACAGCGAGACTGTCAGGATGGTAATCTGCTCAGAGGGGTTTAATCTGGTTGTGTGGGTGATAATCTCATCAGATAGTCTGATTGTGTATTAATGCGAGGCGCAGTGTGTGGAAGATTATTGGATAACGGCGAGATAACAAATCCTCTTGCCGGTCGGGTCAGAGCGCAGCATTATGTTGTCGTGCTGCATGGCATCAGACGCACAACATCTCCATTACAAAGTGACTGTGTCATGTTAGTGGAGGCACATCTCCGTTTTGCATTGAAAAGATGTAACACGTTCAGGATATTTCATAGCTGAAGGCTTTTTAAAAATGTGGATTTATTCAAGTTTTAATTCTTTTTTGTTTGGGCTTTTAGCTGCTCAATGCTCACTGACCTGGTTTGTGTTAATGAAAAACTCACAATAATACTTCTAAGCCAGCTTGAGAGATGTTTTTTTTTTTTAGTGGAACTATTGTACAACAAAGTAGGTCAGAGCTGAGAGAGCATGCAGCAACTTCAGGTGTTCAATCGCACCCCTCTGTGCCGTGTTTTACCATCGTTTTCATCAGATCACAGCTCTGTGGATACTTAAAGCCAGAACGCTGAGGAAACGCTCATAAATGACTGAATTCTGAACAAAGAGACAACATATGAGCGTCTAAATGAGCACTTTTCACTTTTATGATCACAGCTGAATTAGCGTTTAATAGATTGTTTTGTCTTGCATTTGTTTTAAATGTTATGTTTAGCAAAGCCCCGAAAATATGCAGAGATCAAGGCTGCATTAATTGAAGTAAGTGAGAATTATGATGACTTGATTTGCTCTATTAATCGACTCCTGTGTTTAATGTTCTAATTTGTGATATTTTCTTAATGGTTTCCCCTCTCGTGTACAGGAAAGTAATCATCCAACCATCCCTGATTAAATTGCCAGACTAATAAATTGCTGGAACGACATTTCTGTTTGTGTTTAAATCTGCACACAGCACCTCATGCTCTGTGAGCCAAAGCAGGGCCTTGTTATTTTTCCATACAGTATATACAATTATGAAATAGCATATATTTTTACCGCTTTGAAATGCCATTTCCTTTGAATGTTGCATTGTGGGACTACAGTATGAAGCAACAGCAGTGTTTTTTAATATGCATACTGACTTGTTTCAGTCTTTAAGTTTGGGACTTGAGTGTATAACACAAAGACTCAAAGCTTCCTTATGATTAGAACGTAATATTGGGATTGGGATCTGCAGCTTGTGGCCGTAATATATTCACCACGAGGTCACGTGACAACAGCGATGCCTTCCTGCCTTGTGCCAAATTAGATTGTTTCTCCTCTGTTCACCCTCTGTAGCAGTCCCCTATGGGTAGAAAACCCAAGGAGAAATGAGGCAGTCATGAGCACTAAAGAAAGCGGCGTGCTACAGTTATTTGTATCTGCATAGTCTCCACACACACACACACACACACACACACACACACACACACACACACACACACACACACACACACACACACACACACACACACACACACACACACACACACACCTTGTTCCCAGCAAGGACACAGCAGGACTGCACTTTTCCATGTGTCGTTGATCGAGAGAGAGAGATTTGGCCTCCCACTCATCCTTCTGTCACAGAGTGGTGTCGCACTAAATGTCCTCCCCCTTACGATACAGTCACACATCACTCACACTGTCCCGCTCAACTCCCTCCCCCACTGAGAGGACAAATACTACCGCACGCGCGCGCGCGCGCACACACACGCACACGCACACACACACACACACACACACACACACACACACACACACACACACACACACACACACACACACACACACACACACCTGTCCCTGCTCTCACCTGCATACATCTCCCCTCTGCTGTCTCTCCCCTTCTGTTCTCTTGGTTTCCAGCTCAGCAGCTCTCTCACTCCTCTCTCTCCTTCTTTTCCTCTCTTCTCCTTCATTAATCTCTCGTCTCTGATTCTATCTGCACGCTGTGATTTGCAGTTTCAGAAACAAGTGATGTGTTTGAATCTCAGTGTTTATATATGAGGCAAAGTATGCATTAGGAAAGGTCTTGCTTCAGCAGCTATAATAGCCCTTTTCCCAGGTACAAGGTTGATCACTGACACACACACACACACACACCAACCACACACACACACACACACACCAACCAACAAACGTCTGCACTAAAGTGGAGAGTAGAGAGCTGACCCTTGTTTGAAAGCTTAAAAACAGAATCAGCTTTTTTCCTTTTTTACGGCTTTTACTTCCTTCCTTCCTTCCTTGAAAGATCACAGCGGGCGGTGTGTGTGTGTGTGTGTGTGTGTGTGTTTTAAAACTGCTCACTCATTTCCTCTATAAGCCGAGCTCTGTCCTTTAGCAATTGAAAATGAATGCATTGTCACTACAAGCGTGAAAAAAAAATGGATTATGATTTAAATGTTGCTCTAAAAAATCTGCCTTCTCATGCGTGTGTGTGTGTGTGTGTGTGTGTGTGTGTGTGTGTGTGTGTGTGTGTGTGTGTGTGTGTGTGTGATTGTTATTGTACCTAATATGATGCCGTTGGGGTTCGTGGGTGGCTGCCAAACCACCCTAACGGATGACAACCGAACTTCTGGAAACACCATCCTGACAGGGGGGCCTGGGACTGGGGAGAAAAATAGAGAAGGGAGTTGGCAGCAGAATGAAACAGTAATAATATCCAAAGAGCAGCAGAAAAAAAGCACAAAAGGACTCTTTCAATACTGTCATGAGAAAGAGAGTATCTCAACATCAAGCACGTATACTCTAATAAGTTAGAATGACGGTACCAAGGCACACAAATGTGTGCATACGCTCTCCACACACACACACCCACACACACACACACACATATAGTGTCTGATACATTTTTAAGAGGCACTACTAAAAGATGCGAAATAGAAAATGTAATTTTCTCTCAGCCTCACACCGCTCCTGATAAAAGCACATGTTCCACACCACCAAATACATGTCAGCGCGAGTGTGTGTACAGTACGTGTGTGTGTGTGTGTGTGTGCGTGACTGACAGAGAGGATGGAGGTTCATTATACATTGCCGGGAATTGACTTCCCCATTCTTGTTTCATCCTGAAATGAGAAAAACTTTTCAAACGTGACACTGTTTGATGGAGGCTGAGGTGTGAGTGTGCACGCGAGGCTTCCCGTGTGTGTACTTCTGAGTGTGCAAGACCAGACCGGGCACACACACACACACACACACACACACACACACACACACACACACACACACACACACACACACACACACACACACACACACACACACACACACACACACACACACACAGAGAGATACACAACGTGTTCTCCATGTCTGGGCTGTGGACGGGGTCTGAAGGGTGAGCTGAGCCCAGTGGATGATCAGTGAAGTGGGGGGCTGTGCTGACAGCAGGGACGGCAAGAGGTGAAAAACAGCCACAGAAAAAAGACAAAAGTGTTGGAGAAAGGTCAGGGATCAGACCGAGACAGACGGAGCGATAGATCCTACCATCTTCTTTGGTTCGGAGCAGGATAGGGTGGCTCTGTGGGCCGTCGCCCATCCTGGTATAGGCCAGCACCTGCAGCACGTACACGCAGTATTTCTGCAGCGCCCCGAGCAGCAGCGTTGAACTCCCCTCGCCTTCTGCCGCCTGAACACTGGGGGGGCCTTCTGAGTCCTTTTCGCTGTACAACACCTGGACACAGACGCACACAAACAGGCACACGTGTCACACATGTGATCGCACAAATCCATCAAAAGAGGACAAATACGTGGAGTTAAATCCTGCAGTTCTAAATGCAAACTGTCCTCAGATGTAAATCTTTGAAACGGCTATCATCAATAATATAGTATTACAGTGGAAACATTATATAGTGGACACATCTGTCCAGATCAAAGTATCAGTGGATGCCATTATAATCAATTTTTGTCTGTTTTAAGCTCTAAAACCGTTATACGGCAATAGTATGTCAATGTTGTGTTGATGCGGCCCATAAAAGGTGCAAATAATATATTGTTTAGTCTTTAAAGAAAGCAAAGCAATTTCCCCAAACAGTTGGTATTTGTTGTGGAGCGAATGTCTAATCAAACGATTTCATCAATAGAGCCGTGTGTGAGGAATTCAATCAAAACACAGCCCATCACCATCAAGTCAAGTCAACTGTATTTTATAGAGCCCAAAATCACACAGAAGCCTCAAAGGGCTTCACAACCTGCACAGCGTAGCGCATCATAATGAAGGAAGATGGCAGCCAGTGGAACAGTTGGACTCATTGATGTTGGGACCGTGGGGTTCTGGGGCCACATCAAGCTTTTCATGCAGAAGCAATGCTTAGCTTTGGTAATTTCAACGCCAGCCCTATCTTTTAACATCTACTACCACTAATAAACTAACAGATCACCACAAAGTGCTCTTTCACTGGCAACAGGAGGATGTGGTAATAACTGTTCTTTCTTTTTCAGTTTTAGTCATGTTCACGAACTCCCCGCGACTTTTACTTTTGAAGGAAAATGCCAGTTTCTAAGTGTCTAAAAACATAAATAGTATTCAGCGTCTACTAAGGGATGAGAGGCGTTGGAGAGCTGCTGCTGGTGGCCACTTCCCATCTATTAACATGGGGGGCATCCTGCTCAGTGGGATCCTCAGGAGGGCACAGGGAACACACACAGATGGGGAGTGTGATGTGCTTTGGGCATGCTGGGTAATATGACCTGGATTTAACACAACATTTTCTTAAATACTGGATGGTACCGGTTCATATCACACAGTTACAGCCTGTTCCTTCAGTAGATTTATGTATTTATAACACAAGCATGTCCATGCAAATTAAGATAAATGTCATTCTTTTTCAACGCTTTCTTCGGCTATGTTTTGTTTTGGGGTGGTGATTAAGAGCTGTACTCAATGCCAGTTTTATATTAGCAAAAATAATTTGCATGTGCTTTCTCCGTGTGAAATTGCTTTCTCGGGATGTTGAGGGGTGCTCCATATATGCCACTGCACAAGAAAATCTATATTGCAAAAATACAGAAAAAGAAATACTGGTAAGTGTCTTCTATTTATTTTAAAATCAAATAAGAAAGTGGAGTGCATTATAATAACCCCTTGGAGAGAGTGCGTGGGCGTGTAAAAGGAGAGTTGTGACTGCCAGTGAGTGGTGCACTTAGGTAAAAATAAATGCACCTGGCATTTCACCAATGCCAGAATGGATCTAGCCTTTTCTTACAAACCTGAGCATAAGAAGATCTTAACTACGTCACCGTCGGGGAGATCCAGCAGAAAAGTGCTCATCGACTTTCGAAAATACAAGAAAAGATGAGCTCAAATTTGGCAGACGTGGATTGATTGTAAACTGAGCTGCTTAAGTGGGTCACAAGTCTGGACTTAAATACTAATGCAGGATCTGCGAAGCATTTTCACACCATGCATGTATACACACACATGCTTCTCCTGCCTCAAAAGCAGTTTAGTTTTTTTTTCCCCAAACAAACAAAGCACTTCCTAGGCTTTATGGATTATTGTCCATTTCTCCTAAATAAATAATCCAGCTATTGTTTCTACTACAGCACGACACAGAAACTGCTGTTTTATGAAAGGGTATTAAACATTAAAGCCTCTCTCATATGCATGTGCACAGTTACACACACGCCCCCAGACATGGGAACTGAGGCCGGGTGCTTTCAGACGCCATAATGTAGGAAGAACAAAATAGAGCAGTTACAAGCTATTACGTCATATTAGGCTTATAGTAGACGTTGTGTGTGCATATCTTTGTGCATCTCTGTGTGTGTGTGTGTGTGTGTGTGTGTGTGTGACGGTGATGGAGGAAGTGATAATGGACTGAGAGGGTAAAGTGAGAATGCCAGGGTGGGATGTTTTATACACCTTGTATCCAAGTATGACTCCATTCTTCTGCGCCTGAGGGAGAGCGGACCATTTGAGCAGGATCCTGGTGGAACTCACGGCCTCAGCAGTCACATTCACCGGAGACCCAGATGGAACTAGAGAGCGCACACACACACACACACATTCCTACATTACCAACAGTGAGTGGACCACCACTCTACCCTGACTATGTAAGGACCACTATTTCTAATCATGTTGAAAGATCATATTTTTTAAGATGCTCTTTAAATAATATCTTTTTCACACAGGACTCACATGCTGAGCTGATGAAAGTTGTAATTATTAATGCAAAGATAGTGAGCAAAATCACCCAGATATGTGCTCCTGATTGGATTAAATTCACGGCATGCAATATCAAAATCAATGACGGCCCTCTGGAGAAATACGTTCCGTCCAAATAGGAGTTTTTAAGCAGAATAAAAGTTTGCCAGTATGACATAAACAAAACTGATTAATTTAAGTATGAATACTTTGCATGAAAACTCTGCTGGTTCCACTTTGCTGCCGCTTTTCTCCAATATTCTGATTTTGGAGACATGAGCTAATGTTTCATTCAATAAACAGAAACCCATTGAGTCAACAATGACAGCAAAATGAAAAAAAACTTTTATGCCTGCAGTCATTTACCACTGATAAACAAAATTGATATTAGATATGACAAAAACATTTTAGGATGTTTACTACCCTATTGTTCAAATCGTGTTATATATTTTTGATGAATCCAAATTGTTATTCTACATGAACCTTTCATCCCAATACTGTGCAGAACATTTTATTTGGGAGTGTGTGTGTGTGTGTTCAGAGCTGGTTGAGATTGAGTTCACACACACAATTTACATTTGAATACCAGTCAGTGCTGATTTAAAGCATGACCAACAGCGGACCTCCAAAAATGTCCCCGGGCAGCTTGCCGGTTCACTGTTGGTGAATGTGTAACGCCATCCAACCCTCCCCCCTCCTCCCTCCTTCCCCTTCCCCTTGCCGCTCCCTCGCTCCGTCAATCTTCCCCTCACTGAAACGGAGGGAGAGTGTAGAGGGCAGAGAGAGGTGGCAGGTTGAAGGGAGACACAGGGAGGTAATTGTGCAGTTTAATCCTCACCCATGTGTCTTCTTATACCCCGCTAATACGATACTGGACAGACAGCTCTGCTGGACACAAACAGGAAACAGGAGTGATTTGTACCAGATTCGGCAGTGAGTGCGGCGACCGTTTCGCTCCACGGTCCAGGTCCGATGGAGTTGTAGGCCTGGATCTGGACCTGGTACTGGGTCCAGGGATTCAGGCCCTCTACTGTGGTCTCACTGGTCCCCTCTGCTCTCTCCACATCCTCGGTCCTGTCCTCCCCCTGGCCGTCGGTCCGCCACAGTCTCAGCCGGTACCCGACCGTCTCTGGACTGCTGTTGTACTCGGACTCCGGAAGAGGCTGCAGGGTAACAAAGGAGCAGATTAAAGAGAGGTCCATCAAAAACATCAAACTAATAAACCCTTGTTAAGGATAAGACTGAGAAGATAGCTGCTTTTTTCCCAGGCAAATTATTTTTTAATATTGTGAACCTTATTCTACTAAAGCTTAATAAACGAGGGCCGTTGTGCCAAGCCCGATCTGTGTCTTGTAATTTGTCAGCACTTGGCCACTCTGTGCCATCCCCGCACGATTTAATTAATTTTGACTGTGATTGATGACAGAAGATCCATTTATACAGAGAAGGAGCTGAAAAGGATGACTGAAGGAGAAACACATTTTGGTAAAATTGTGATTAATACAATTATAATTTGGTTAACATACAACAGCTTGTTGCTCTATGAACCAATGTGACACAGTTCCTCATAAGGAACGTGGAGTGAAACCTTTAACACAACATCCTTAGCGTCTTTAAGAAAAATACAATACACACACTTCACATTTGTGGGTGTGTTTTGATCAGATTTGGTTGAAAGCCACCAAGCAACAAAAGCAAACAACCCACCAAACTAACTGATCAAATAAACTTTAATTGTTTGATAGAAATATTTGACACACCCCTTTTTCAGCAGGGCCCCGCCCACTTCAAACCAGTGCAAAACCAGGGGATCATGTAGGACCCTGATAACTAATTGAAATAAGCTGATCGAGGGGAAAAAAAGGTTTTTAACGGCCTTTAAACCCTAAAATAAAACCTCTATGAGATGAACCTTTTGAACTTTTGAATCAGATCATAGTCAGAATGGAGTCGGGTCCCGCCAAGAAAAGTGGAATATCAAATTTACATCCTCACAATGTGATATAAACAAAGACACACGCACACACACACACACACACACACACACACACACACACACACACACACACACACACACACACACACACACACACACACACACACACACTTGCGTGGAAAGGCATTACGTAGCTCTAAAGAATAGGGTTATTTATGTGACATGTCTAAATTTAAAGTACATCCTAAAAACCTTTTACTGTCTTCTCCCCTTTGACATTCCATCCCCTGATCTTCCTCTCCCCATCACCCTCTTTTCCCTGTTTTATTCACACTCTGTCATCCTCTCTTTGCTTCCACTCTCATTTCCTGTCACCCTCCCTCCTTCTGCTGTCCATACTTTTTCTCTGTCACCTCATCTTCCCTACTCTGCCCGTGAACCTCCGCGTCATTACGCATTACAGCTAAAACCACCTATTTATTCAGTGCCCTAAAATCACATTAGTGAGAAGTTCAGTTTGTTCGCAGCACATCCGTCCATAGAAGATTTTAACCAACATTGTCGGGGGTTACTCTGTGGTGCGCTGCGGATAAGGAAGTGAAACACTCAGCCATTTTAAATACCCCGGTGATTTAGCTAAGCTTAGCATTTAGGAGCTATAATACAGAATGTCACATTAGCTTTATTGCCCTTAATATGCAGCTTAGAATAATAGCCTTAGCTAAAACCATTGTGATGGTCTCATTTCAGCAGAAAACCTAGCATAGCGCTAACATGCAGGTGAAATCCCATTAGCATGCTGCACAGGTTGCCCACAGCGCCTCAGTGTCTGTGTCTGATTTGACAGGCTCTTTTTCTCATTCCAACTCTTAAATGGAAAAATACTCTGCTCTCCATTTATGTTATAATAGAAGGGAGGATGGGGGAGTAAAAGAGAGAGGGAGGGAGGAAAGAGCAGGAACAGGAGCGAAAAAGAAAAGACAGTAAAGAGAAAATTACATTGCATTTTGTGCTGCTAGCAGTCCGCGCGGTGAATGGAAAATCTGACAGATTAGCGTTAGCGCTGATAACATGGAGAGACACTGATTATAGGCTGTCAGCCGCTCAACCTGTTCGGTCCTGCTGCCGGTGAGCGCACACACACACACACACACACACACACACACACACACACACACACACACACACACACACACACACACACACACACACACACACACACACACACACACACACACACACACACACACGTGCATATGCACACATGCACTGATATTAAAATAAGAGCAAATACACAGATATGCAATGCAAAGAAAATCCTCATCAGTCAAATTAGCACTATTTGAAATGACTTGAAGGCACACATGTTTTAAAGAGCTATGTGTGTCTATGCGTGTGCAGGTGTTGCAGTACCTTCCAGTTGAAGAGCAGGCTGGTCTGGGTGGCAGACAGCAGGGTGAGGTTAGAGGGGTGTGTGTCAGGGGCGGCCTGCAGCGTTTGGATCAGCCTGGAGGGGGCGCTCATTGCACTGGAGCCGACAATGTTCACCTGCCGTATCCTGAACCTGGTGAGAGCAGAGAGCACAGTTAAAGGGACACTGCACTGATTCTACACAAGTTTAGTTAATTTGTACTCTTAATGGAAAAGAACGGTGTAGTCTCTACAGGTGTGGAGACTTTCTAACAAAAAGCATGCAAAGTGGGGCTGTGGAGTGTGCGTTGCATTGTGGGTAATGTAGGATCCATTTTCTTTTAGAACTAGACCCAAACTAGCCTCCGCTACTTTGATTTAGACATTTCATCTCTTTTGAGTCCACCAACTTCCTGAAATTGCTTCCTGAGATTGCTGGATTACCTTTCTGAAGAGAGTTCATAACAGACGGGTCTAAAGTTGAACACAGGGGTGAAGTTTTTAAATGTGTACACAGAGCTACTGTAGAAGCAGTTACTTTATCCGCATACAATTTGCGAGCGCTCCCAATAACATAGTGTCATGCACTCAATCAATACAGCATAGGACATGTCAGCCACGTGACCAGACTTCATCGTTGGGGTGAAGAGAAACTATTTTAGACCTTTCAGAGCATTTGTTATATCCATGTTATTTGCTTCACAACTGAAACATATTTTTACTAGATGGCATCCTTCAGCTGGAACTCTCCACCAGAGAATTTCTGAAAAGGCCAGTGGCATATTGTTAAGATGTCTGAGAAAAAGAGATATATATATATAACCATACAGGCTCGGTGACAAACCCACACAAACACACACGGCCACGAGGGAGCATTTGTTACTTTTGTAACTTCTAAATGCAGCCGCGCTGCGGTGTGGGCGTGAGTGATAAAACGTGTGCGACTGCAGACTGCATGTGAGAGACTACATCTATGAGCCCTGGCTCCTGTACAGGGAGATAGAAAGCTGGGGGTAAAGAGGGACTTAAAGCGGGGGATATGAAATACAGACAAGTGCATCACTTCATCTAATGTCCCAATGGTGTCGCCTGTGACAACATAATCCCTGTGAGCGTACATCGAGTGTGCGCGCACACACGCAGACACACACAGACACACACACACACCGCAATCCCATTACAAATGAATGCAATGACACGGAGAGCAAGAGGCAGAGATAGACATATAGACGATACATGTAGAAGATAAATAGAGAGATTTGGAGAGAGAGAGAGAGAGCAAGAGAAAGAGAGAGAGAGAGAGAGAAGGAAGTGTTGCTGCTGTTCAGAGTGACAATAGATCACGTTTATAAACTGCAGGCTCTTCACGGCCCTTGAGCAAGGATTAAAGACACTCCTCTTTCCCACTCTCCTTGTCTCTTATCCCTATGTCTCTTCCACCCTTCGGTGCTCTCTGTTGCCCTTCCCACTTTCTCATCACCTCCTCCCCCTGCCCTCGCCCCACCTCCTCCCAGCTCCTTCCCTCTGGCAAGTTGAGGGAGGGTAATAAGGATCTGCATGCAGCAGCTGTGTAGGTGCTGACAAACAGAAAAGTCTCAGATGGAACTGTCTCTCTGTGAGTCTGTGTGATTTATCTAACTTCACCTGAGTCTTGCAATGCTGCAGAAACTGGCGGAGAGTGAGACGTGTGTGAGTGAGTTTGTGTGTGTGTGTGTGTGTGTGCGTGTGGTAGACAATGTTCTTGTGTAGACGGGGGATGTTCACCTGTACTGGGTGAACGGCGTGAGGTCAGGGATCTCCAGCGTGTCGGCATCTGGCTGGTTTTCTTTCTCGTAGACTACGCTCCACACCTCTTCCTTTCCATCCTCTTTCACTACCTGTTCATGAAAGGAGAGAGCTTGTCAGCCAATGTGTTTCCTCCAGTCAGCAGTGAAACACAAAAGGGCTCGAGCACAAACAAGGACACACACCTGGCCTTCTACGATCCATCGTGATATGGCGGTCTTGCCATCGGGACCAGGGCGGAACCGAAGTGTTGCGGTGCGAGGGCTGATGTTGGAGATGACTAAATTAGATGGCGCACCAGGAAGTTCTGCAGACAGAAAACAGAAAGAGCACCACTTTAACAATAATAATACATTATATTTGTATAGCGCTTTAAAAGGTACTCAATAAAAGCAATAACAATAGAAACAACGTAGAGAGGTGCCATTATAACAGTAACATATACATAACTAGCATCACAGGTTAAAAGCAGATTTAAATATACAAGTTTTAAGTGCAGTTTTGAAAGTGGCGAGTGATGGAGGATGTCTGAGGTGCTGGAGGAGAGAGTTCAAGAGGGAGGGGGCAGCAATGGAGAAGGCCCTGTCCCCCCAGGGCCAGTGCTTGGATGGCAGGGGGGGTAAAGGGGTTGGCGCCTGCAGATCTGAGGTTTTGGGGGTGGAGTGTGTCGATGCAGGAGATCAGAGACGTATGGAGGGGCGAGGTGGAGGTGGATGTGAAACTGGATGTGTGCTGTATGGGGAGCCGGTGGAGGTTTTGAAGGACTGGGGGGGATGTGGTCTCTGGGGCGGGAGTGGGAGAGCAGATGGTAGTGGGGGTGATGGATTTGGTGGAGTAGAGCAGTGTGTCATCAGCGTAGCAGTGGAATTGGAGACCACGATGGTGCCAAAGCTTTGATTAGGGAATCCTGAATCCGGATTTAAATGGTTCGCACAGTTGCTTGGAGTCCAGGTGAGTTTTGAGTTGGTAAGCGAGATAGAGATGGGAGATTAGAGATGGGTCTGTAGTTGTTGGGGCTGCAGGGTCAAGGCCAGGTTTTTTTTAATGAGACCTGTGACTGAGGCGAGTTTGAGAGGGGGAGAGACAGAGCTGATGACAGAGGGCCGGGAGACAAGCCACGACTAGAGTGGAAGGGATGAGGTCCAGGTCGGAGGTCGGAGTCCTCATGCCAGACAGTGATTTATTGAGATCTGAGGGGGAGATTAGGGAGCAGTGGGAGGGTCAGCGGTCAGATCCAGGGTTTGGGGGGTCCGTGCTGGAAGTGTCCAGTTTGTAGACATCTCAATGTTGTCTTACGACAGGAAGGAGTTACATTTCTCAGCTGTGGAGGAGATTGCTCATGGGTTTGAGAAGTTTATTTATTGTTACTCAAAGCTATCAAGAACAGCAAAGAATATTGCTCTCATGCAGCAAGTACTGTATTCTTACGTGTATAAAATATCTATTGACAAAAACCTGCGGGATTGCTGCGCTTATATTGTTATTTGTGATATTTCAATGGTGACTTACAAATCCTTTGATAAAAAATAATTGCTTGTGCTACAGCAACGATTTACAATAACAATTTATTTGTAAAAAAAAAAGAAAAAAAAAGTGTTTTGTTCAAGTAGAAAAGGACTGTAGCATCACAGCATGGAGATTTATTTCAAAGAGCTGGATCAAAAGAAATGAATGAAAGACTAAATATAATTTTTATAAAGACTTTTCTATCAAGGGATAAAAACATGTCCAAATGCCAAAACTGAAAAGATTGTACTGCAACATGTCTCATCTTTAATACATGAGCAATACCATTAGTAATAGGAAGAGAAGGAAACCATGTCACCAATAATGACTTAAATAAAAATGACTTACATAAAAAAAAAAAAAACTTTAAGTAAGTGTGAGCCAAGAAATAGCTTCCAGTCATTTTGTTTTTCTTTTTTACATGTCTATGTGCCAATGAATTAAAATAAAAGTTTGGTCCCGGAAAGAAAAACATTAATTCTATTAAAACACAGGCGCTTATGCTCCCACGGTATATCTCTCTTGGTCAGAGCAATTTAATTCATATTTCCAAGGTCGACAATACAATGCAGAGTGATAAATCTGTTCACCAGTGGAGGCGAAAGGTGAATTAAATGCACAGTTCACTAGAGTCCATTTAAGGCCTATAAATGTCTGAGTAGGCTGCAGGCCTCATACATTATACCTGACCCGTTCTTATTCTAACATTGTTCCATCTCCATGAAAGTAATGAGTGACAAGAAAAGTGCAATGTAGCTGACCAGCTGTGGAAAGAAAGGAGAAGCTGAGAACTAGCGAGGGCCAGGCTGAGAAATAAAGCTGCATCTAAATATATAATATTTAGATATATAGAATATGGATGAGATCACGTTACAATGATCGGAAGAGAGAACAATTAGAAGTAAATTAGGGTACAAAGAAAGTTGATGCAGTAAATGTGTCGCTAAAACACGACAAGTTTGAAAACAAAGTGCTTCTTTCTGTCCCGTTCAAGCTGAGAGCGACACGGACTTTGGTCAACAACCAGAAGACTATTACTGTTTTCTCCGGATGGTGAGTTTTTCTTTTTTTGTTCACCAGGCATAAATCAAATAGGAATAATAATACGTTTTGTATGCACATTTCAACCAGAACTATATATTCCGATGAAAGGTTTACAACTCCACCTTTCAAATGCCACCCGCAATTTATAGCTGGCTCCGAACAGACTTCCTCACTGACAGCTGTTGAATTGAGTTGGCATTGGTCAGGCAGGTGCTCTGCAGACTGGGCTAAAACAAATGTTTCAAAATAAAATGCTGTCCTAACAAATTAAACGCATGACAGCTTGTTTCTGCTAATATAATTGTGCGTAATCAAAAATGATCACAACCCACTCGGCTCACTCTCCCCTGTGTTTGGTTGCTACTGGGTGTCTCTGTAATCCAGTTCTGCTGCAGCATCATTATTTGCTGAACATGGCAGAATACAGATATGTAAAGCCGATGTATTAAATCAAACGGCGTGTGCGGTAACATACCAGAACAATGGGACGCATCAGAAAAGATTGTCGAACACCATTTTTCTATTTTTTTGGGGGTAAACAGATTATATAACAGGACCGGGTCCAGTTATTATGGAAACAAGGCAATATATCTTTCCTGGATACGGCTACATGTGTGCGACGCCACACACGTTCAGCTATCAGCAGGCATCGCTCCGTAAGTGCATGCAGCAAACTTGTAATGGTTGTAATGTGGGGATGTTGATTTCAGCTGCCATGCTCAGATGAATGACAAAATTCTCTCAACTCCATGAATACATGAATAAATAAACAAGACAAGAATCTATGCTCGGTGGATCTCTCTCTCTTTCTCTCTCTCTCCGCTCATTCTTTAGTTCTTTTTTCCTAATCTTCAGTCCTCCGTCTTTCCTTCAGTCTTTTGCTTTCATGAATTAATGAATAACCTCTGAATCTATGAACTGTCGGTATCCATCTTGCGTTAATTTTTTTTTTTACTGCTTTTATTCATAAATTAGTAATCAGAAAATGTTAGGACAAAAATCCTGCTGTATGAGCAAGTTTTTTTTCCCTTCCATTCTCCTCCACTTTCTCTCAGTCCATTTCTGAGAGACTTGGGTCCTCTGTTCTTTGGAGATTGCATTTTTCTGTGTTCTCTGTTCTTCCCTCATTATGTTTCTATCTGCACTCCCTTCTTCAGTCCTGCTCTTTGATTGTCTCTCGCCCTCTCTCTCTCTCTCTCTGCACTCCCACCACTTTGCCATTTGCAGTTAATCAGCACTAATAATGATTGCAACTTGGCCTCGGTCCAATCATACAAACTCATCATGCACACAAGCATGGCCTGCACATGGTACACACACAAATAGCGCACACATTAAAGCGCTCTGTAAGACGCAGTAAACTCCTGTGAGCGCCTGTGCATGTGGATGTGTGTGTCGGCTGTGTGGGTGATGATTCATGGATGCACAGTAACAGCCACTTATCAGCCTGAGGAAAGACAATGGCATCGTGAGGGCTCATCAGTCACGTTTACTCTGCAACACACACGCACACACACACACACACACACACACACACACACACACACACACACACACACACACACACACACACACACACACACAGGAGAAAAATCCTTCTTTAACATCCACTGTCAGCGGCTGCTTTGTCTGTATTTATTGTACCTGGTGGGACTCCGGTGGAGATGGTGGAGGGCGTGACCACGCCCCTCCCCGCGGCGGTGAGCGCTGCCACCTGCAGTGTGTACGCGGTGGTGGAGGTGAGTCCGGTCAGCTGGTGCTGCAGGGTGGAGTTGGACAGGGAACGTTCCTCACGACTCGACTCGGCGCCGAAAACTTCCCACCACAACACGTAGCCTGCAGGGTGTGGAGCACACGCTGGGTTAATAAAGGAGTGCATAGACACGAGCGGACACGGATCCACACAAACACACGCACAAGCACACACACACAGTGCACATAATGAGCGGCGCCGAGCCAAAAAGGAGGAAGGGAGTGCTGGAGGGGTAACTACCGTCGAATTCTGTGTCTGTCCCTACGCATCTTCAGAGTCATGCATCACACTCCACCATCCTTCTAACGCGCGCGCGTGTCTGTGTGTGTGTGTGTGTGTGTGTGTGTGTGTGTGTGTGTGTGTGCGCGGAGGCCACATGTAAGTAAAGCCCCGGATCTGGTGAATGGTCCCTCATCTGTCTCTGTGCTCACCAGGTGTTGGATGAAAAGCAGGTTGAGGAGAAAAGAGTAAATGTGCAAGGTGACCTTGATTGAATTTTAGCTTTCTCCCGACTCCTCTCTGAGTGTGTCAGCCGGCTGTAAAGCCACCGACTGTGGTCTTGTTTACGCACACGCACGCACACACACACACACACACACACACACACACACACACACACACACACACACACACACACACACACACACACACACACACACACACAATGGAGTGAAGTGCCTTAGTTCGCGGCGGCTTGTCGCGTTCACCAGCACCGTCGTCTAACAGGGCCATGGACGAGATGATGCAAAATTAATTTGGAGGGGGTGGAGGTGGGGGGGTCGAGTGCCTTGAGCTCTGTGATGCGCCACACAAACAACACCATGGGTGTCGGGATGCGTGGGATAAGGGCAAGTTGGAGATAATGTGAAAAGACAAGCTGCAGAGAGAAGGGATTAGCTGATGATGAATGGGTTGAACACCAACACGGTGGCTGAGACGGACGAGAAAAGACTAATTGGAGAATACAGAAGAAGCTATCAGAGTTTTAGGGTTCCCCTCTCACTGCTGCGGGGATGCTCACTTTTTATTTTACGCTGGATCATAAGGTACTGTACCCCCTGTATGGTTCACAGGACTTACTGTGGAGGTGTGGGGTAACAACTACTGTACAAAAGAACCATACATTTATTAAGCATGGTATGAAAAATTCAGGGATCTGGTGGAATTTAATACTGCACAAGAAATAAGTCACTTCCTGGCAATGTACAATAAATGCTCTTGGGCTGAGAGAGGGGGCGTGGCTTAAGTGGAAACTTTAATTTGAAACAACGTTGTGTTGTCGTGTTTTTGCACCGAGCTTAAACGTTTCGTGATTTTGTACGCCCATATTTATTTATAATTTTTTTTACACATAGATTTTTTCTTTTTAATGTCTGGCTGAAAAAATAAACGCTCCCTAAACCTAATTGAAGCTTCCCTCATCACAGTTTTTAGGGGGAGTGAACGTGGAACGATGCAGGAAACCCTTTAAGAGACACTTTAAATGGTCTGACCGGTGATGATGCCGTTCTTGTCTTCGGGCTCCGCCCAGCTGACTCTGAGTGATGTGTCCAAGATTTCACTGAAGCTCAGTTGGCGAACGGGTCCCGGCGCTGAAAAAGAAAAATCACAAATTCAGATCACACCAGACGACATTAGTAATATTTTAACTTCTCCAGCAGCACGGTTTTAGGAAATCATCCCTCCAACACAAGCCACTTGCAGCCTATTACTTCCTGCTCTTCAACTTCACACACCACCTCCTAATCACACCGGCATCGACAACCGTGTGCACACACACACACACACACACACACATGCACTCAGGTGCATGCATGCCTGTCATTTCTCATTTTATGTGTGGCTCTCTAACCACTCTCCCTGCAAAGCGATTAAGCGATTCATCTAAGACAGTCAATAACACACACACACACACACACACACACACACACACACACACACACAAAATGCTATCATCAAGCAAGAATTACACCCACCGTTAACCCTGCAGCACACGGCCAGCACACAATCAATACCAGTCCACGGCTGTGTTGGAGTGTCTGTGTGTGTGTGTGTGTGTGTGTGTACACATGGCTTCTAATATCCCCTTTCCACTCGATAATTGCTGGTTGTTAATAATTGCTTGTCTGTCTGCCTATAGGCTATTGTGTTTATTTGACGCTCCGACTGTGTGCATGTATACTTGCAACCAGGGTGGCTATTATGTTTATCAATGGAACAGAAGGTTATAAATACAAGTATGTCTCAAAAACATATGAATTAATTACCTTTAAAAAGACGCAGTGGAAAAAAAACAGGAGGGTGAGGGGGGGGAAGAAAAATATCAAAAAGGCCTGAGAGAAAGCGCTGCGTACACAGCTGTGCTTCACACTGATAGAAACAGCTGGACCGAACACAAAGCCAGTCAATACGCCGTCATTAATATTCACAGGGGAGGCTGTGCTTTGTGTTCTGCTCTGTTCACACTGATTGTGCATGTGTGTGTGTGTGTGTGTGTGTGTGTGTGTGTGTGCGTGTGTGTGAGTACTCACTGTCCTCGTGCGTCTGCAGCATAGTGGGCGGGCTCCGGGGGCCGTCTCCGGGTGTGGTGAAGCAGAGGGTGGAGCCAAAGTACCAGGTGAACTTCCTGAGCCCGCTGACCAATCCCGTGTGGCGAGAACTGGGGTAGTCCGGGGTGATGGTCACCACGATGACATCATCCGGAGACTGCTCCGGCCAGACCAGCAGCTGTGGTCAGTGGGAAAGATGCTTAGTGGTGACGTGGAGGTTCCCAGTAAAATCTACTTCTTCATCTTCTTCTTCTATCCGGTGGGTCACCACACCACCTCAAATGTCTATCACAGTTATTGGCTCGTTGTCTTTTTCCATTAATGTTTAGTTCAATCATCATTTTAATTAAGCGGCGGTAGCTCCAGGCTACCCGAAATTAATTGAACATTTCTTTTTTTTTTTTTTGTCATTAAAGTCTAAAACTGCCAAATGCTATTACAAATTTGTCAAAATGGCAAAACAATATTCATGTTTTATTACCTCCAAAAAGTTTATCTGCATCTCAAATTTAAGCATTTATTTATATATGAATGTGGCACTTTACATAAATTCCTGCCAGCGGGCCATTAGCAGTCATAACAACGTCTGAGAACAAACACTAAGTTTGATTATCGCTCCAACTAAGCCGCCTAATGAAAAGTTAATTTGTCTTTATTGTGAGAATTGATTTATATTCAGAACCGCAGCAGTTTGGTTGGCCTTATTGCTATATTTACAAACACAAACGGGGAAAAGCATAGACTTAAATATTCATAATGAGAGACAAGCCACGGGCAACACTGCGATATGGAGCCATATTTATAGTTCCTGGTTAAAAAATAAGATGCCGAGATGCAAAGTTACCGCCAAGTTTTCATGGGAAAACAAGTCGCATATAATGAAATAATTAAAAATGTCTCTTTAATGGCTTATTGTTAATGAGATGTTTACATGCAGTCACTGCGTCTCACTCTGTATTAGATCAAACCTCTGACCTATATGCACAACGCATATGTCTCACCTGCTGTCTGGGAGCTTCAGTGGGTTTTTGTACTGTGATTCTCTGGTTTATTTTGGGCACATTACATGATATAACCAAAACAGAACCATTACATCGTTCTCGTCTGCGTCACTGACGGCATGCAGTGTGTCCACACCTCACAGTATGAGACCCCATTATTACGTTGGCAGTGATGTGGAAGCCTGAACTGTAGGTCAATCTTCACTTTGATGAATATGAATAACTGTGTTGCGTTACCCTCCATCATCACATTAATTCAACACATTTGTATTTGCCTGATATCTGACAGGATCGTCGACCCGTCGCTCTCAGTTTCACCTCCAGCCTCAGACGTACCTCCATCTAACGGATATTTAAAGTCGACACCGATCAAATAGAAACACAATCATCTAACTTGTTTCAGACTCAGACATTAAGAAATAGAGATCTGACTACACCACTTATCCTGGAAGCAATAAGACAAAATAAGTTCATTTCAAATGCATGCATGATATTTATCCGGCCAATGAATTGCTCAGACTTAGATTAACATTGCTCACAATAACTTCAACTTTGGTGATATTGAAATTGAAGCTGCTGAGCATCTGTTTTTCCATTTTCCTTGTTATATACTACTTGTAACCCTAACCCTAACCCATGTGCAGGGCTGGCTGTCAATCAAAATCCAACTTGCTCCTCTCACAATAAAAAGCATTGTGTTTAGTATTACCATGAAGGACATCAAGACTGACATGACTTTGACATTTCTGATGCTCCTTGCTAAATTATTCATCCAAATGGAGGAAAATACAAACTTTATTCTGTTTTCAGATGGAACCTTGTGGACAATCATCTCTGTTGAAAGGAAAACATGAACAGCTTCTCAGAGCTTATGAAAGACTGTATATATACATATATATATATATACATATATATATATATATATATCCATCCATCCATCCATCCATTATCTGAACCGCTTATCCTCTTTAGGGTCGCGGGGCGCTGGAGCCGATCCCAGCTGTCATTGGGCGAAGGCAGGGTACACCCTGGAACAGCTTCTCAGAGCTTATGAAAGACTGTATATATACATATATATATACATATATATATATATATATATATATATATATATATCTGATGATGACCACTAGAGCAACTTTGAAAGACTGCAGTCTTATGATTATTATTTACTTTTTCCTTTAATTTAATTTATTTTCTATATGATATTATTACTATTATTGTATCATTATTATATATTATTTAAGTTATCATTTCAATCTAATGTGCCTTGTATGTTAAGAGCTGTTTATGTCTTGAATTTTGTAGATGAATGATCTTCCACTAGTCTCTGATCTACAATGTACGTTTACATAAAGGGTTTCTTTCAGCTGTCTATATAAATATTGAGGTATTCTGTCCATAACTAAGAAAGTATCTACCACTGTACCTGCCAGTAAGAAACAAACACCTTGTCAGGTCGACATGGAACAATAACCGCCCTTAAGTTATGACACAAACAGGACTGTTAAGTGTCAGAAACATGAACTCGTGGCTCACTACAGTAAACTCTTACAGCAGATTAAAGAGTGAGTAAACCAGGAAGTGATTACAGGCGCTGACATATCTGAGCTGTTTATTGACATTCATGTTTTGACGGTGTGGTAACCGTGAACAGCTAATGGAGCTAACAGCACTTCTCTGCAACTCAGTCCTCGCTAAGCGGCAGACAGCTTGCTGGGTTTCATTAGTTTTTTGTCGAGACTGCATGACATGCATCACTAACAGGACCCGGACCCGGGCGTCGTTGTATCTGGACCTACGACTGATGGATAATTCAGAATCAATAAATGTGGACAGAACGCTTATATTTCAACCGCCGCAGCTTTTCCAGCCTTTACGGCCATTGTTAAACCAGCCCTTAATGTAATTGAAATAATTTGAAAAGTGATAATAAATATTGTTGAGATATTCTTTCTTTCTTTGATTTGAAAGAACCGCTAGGCTACTTCAAGACATATGGGACTAAATCATAGCGCAAGTTAGACATTATTGTAGCTGCCCCCCCCTCATCCCCCCAAACTCAGAGACCGTACTGACCTTTCCATATTCACAAATCAAAACCTGTCTCTTCAGAACTGCTTTTAATGTGTGACTGTGTGCTCTATGTTCTTATTGTTTGTATGTATTTGTTTTATTGTTTAGCTTATGGGATGATTTTAAATTGTTGTGTAAAGCGTCTTTGAGTACCATGAAAAACGCTATATAAATTAAATGTATTATTATTATTATTATTGTGACATTCAGGACCTTTGCACGATGATATTTTCTCAAACTGGACCTTGTGTAACATTAGTTGTATAACATTTCTTATTGACTCACAGCCAAAGGCAGCCAACGCACCTGGCAGAGATCTGCACGGACCTAGTTTACTGTTTGTTCAGCCAATATGCTTCTTGCTAGTTAAGCGTGATGTATTTCTTTGGGTGTTGTGGATTGAGAAACACACTTGTGTTGCCAAACGTGCAAACAAAAATAAAACGTTCTAGATTCACAGTGTAAAAGCTGCGTCACCATATTATCTCTGCAATCTGAAAGAGAGCCAACCAATCAAAACCCACAGAGATCTCCTATTAGGAGGAAGTTGGTGATACCCGGAGAGCGGCTGCTTTTCTTTCTGCCTGAAGGCCGGCGCGGTGCAGCCGGCCCGTCACGGTGAAATAAGGTTTCCGTTCCTACTTTATTATCAGCACAGTACAGTTAGAGAGTGCTGATCTGGAACCCTCCAGCATCTGATGCTCGTCCACTTTCAAAGCGCGCCGGGATGATTGGGTCGTCGTCGGCTGTTGCTATAGTGACGTGTGCACTCTGGGCCGGATGGCAATGGGAACCCGAAAGGGTGGTGAACAACACATGAAGTACACAACTCGAGTGGACTGAACAACACGATGATGCACAGTGGAAAACAAACAAACACAGTCTGGTCTGTACCGAGACACTAAAAGGTTTTATATATATATATTTCTCAATGCATCTTTTATATAACCATGTTGAAATAAATGCAGTTTAATGAATGCTCCCCTCTTTGTTGGTTAGTATGCTTGTATTGATTGATGGAGACAAATGTTACCTTTGTCTGAAACTTCGCTCTAAAGACGACCTGAAGCACGTCAGGAGACATTTTTAGTTTCAAGGACTCGTCACGAGTGGCTCTTTGGTTCACCCCTCCAGCAATCGGTTTTCAGCTATATTATTAAGGGTGTTGCGTACAGTCAGTGGTCTGTGTTGGGATGAGACGAGATGGGGCTTTGCTTCGTATCCTCTTTTAATTAATATCATTATCTACCGTCCGCTAACCAGAGCAACAAACCCGAAGACGAACACCCGCGTGAGGCTCCCCTAATTCAGAGTGGTGAAGCCGGCTCTGCAGAGACGGCTTCAGAGAGCCACATCAAACAGAAGGAAAGCCATATAGTATTTATCAAGCAACAAAGACGCCAACATTCACATTCTCTAAAACACAATCGCACACACCGACACACACACACACACACGGACGGACCCAGTGAAGCACAGCAAGAATGTGATGTGTTTTCTTTGTCATGTTAATCAGTTCCCTGGGGGTTGGTTGCCACAATAAAGTGAATAATAAATCACATACCAAAACTACTAGGTATAGATCACTCACAGAATTCAACCCGGCTCCCCATTATCCTGCCTCTTTATTATTATCTCTTATTTCTCAACACCTCCTCTCCTCTTTCTCCATTTAATCCTCCCTCTCTCTTTCATCCATCAGTCATTTTCATTTCTACCTGGAGCTGATCCTTCACTTGGCTGGGCTAAGCATATGGGTAAACAAGAGCGAGGCAATGCATTCTGGGCCATGACCTTTGAGCCGAAGGTCCCATGAGAGGTTTACAGGCTTTCACAAGATTGACTCACACGCCCGCACAGAGAAAATTCTTAATTTTAAAGCATTTTTTTATTCAAAATTAATAAGAATTGATGGAAGCAGACTGTTTTGGGAATCTGGAGTGACTTCAGTAGCATTAACATACTGGCTATTGTATTGTCTGCAGTAAAGTTTAATATATTTTTCATTTTATTATCCGAGGGGTTGTTTTTATAAAATAAATGTATATATATGATTTATTTTAAGTTAAAAAAGACATAACATCATTTTTCCTGGACAAGAAAACGTCTCAGACGTTACATATCCTGCACATATAAAGATACCATCAAGACAAAGGTCTTTTATCTCATGGCACTTTACAGGAATGGTTGAACACACCTCAGTTCGTAGTGTTAACATCAACACCGGCTTACCTTGTACCCCTGGTTGATGCCATTAATGAACTGCTGAGGCGGCGGGTTCCATGTGAAGCGGATGGTCGTGGAGTTGATGGCTAAAACTTCCACTTCCTGCGGAGGTGCTGTGGGAACTGAGCACAGGGGCAACATTTAGCTGCAATGGGTTCACCACAGGGAAGAGGATGAGTGGGGGAAACATATACAATGACAGGCTGGGAGCCCCGAGCTGCAGAAATAAACAGTTTTCAAGGTTACGCGTGAACTTTTTCAACAAGTTGTGCTTTTAAATATATATCATAGCATATTTCACATTGATATTCAGTTCATTTTTTTAAATTATAATATCTGCTCGGCTTGCAAAAGTTTAATGCGCCGCTGTTCTCTGCTGCAAAAACGACCTAATTTCTCAATGAAATTCATCTCATCTATTGTATTTTGCATTCACATATTTAGCATAGTATCAGTGGAGGGATAAGTGAGATAAGGGCGCTGCCCCTTCAGTGACGGGGGCTGAACAGTGACGGCTCATAAAGATAAATTAAGTCTATTACGCCGTTCAGTCAGCGACCTCAGGAGGACAGACAGTGGCCGCAGAAAGTTAGATGACTCACTGGAGTTGTTGGATCAATCCTGTAGACGCATCGCTCTCCCTTTACTGCAGCCCTGTCAACCTCTATTACCCACATGATGTAACTGCATCGCCATAATCCATTGAATACAAATTATAATGTGCTAGAAACAAGAACAATGACACTGGATTTGTGTAAATGCTTAACTTACTAAAGGTACTCGCATTAAGTTGGAAAAATATGTTTAAAACCTTTTTTTTTTTAATTTTGCGGTTTGGGCCAAGTTAAAAGAAACCTGAATCTTATATTTCTGTTTGCTGTTGCCTTTAATTAAACCAGATTATGCATCTCACTACTGCATTTTATATCTTAAACTGCACTGCAACTTTTATTCAATTCTGTATTTTTTGCTTTTTACCTGTTTTTTAATGTTTTAATGAATGTTCTTCATTTTTTTAAAATCTTGTTTTCTTCTGCATTATGTTTTGATGCTTTTAATGGTTTTATGTGAAGCACTTTGAATCCCCTTGTTGTTGAAATGTGCGTCACAAATAAACTTGCCTTGCCTTACATTTCCCAAAATACAACGATAAACGATCTCTTCATCATAGAAAATGGATGCACACTTATTTCAAACCCCACACATTCACTACGTAAGTTTTCAATGAAAAACTTTCGAGCCCCAAATAACCCTGGCGATATCATCAATATTATTTTGTCAAACTTTTGCCAGGAGACACAGACTGCACAGTCCTCTGTTATTTATTAAAAAAAAAAGAAAACACATTCATGTTCCAGCAATCAGTCATGAACTAGGACTCGCTGGTTTTTCTTTTGTTTAAATTTGAATCCCCGGTTCAAAGATTCAACAATAAAAATTTAAATAATAAGAATTTGCAGTCAAACTAAAGCAGAACAGTAATTATTCACACAGTAAATAGCAGAATAGCGATAAGTCTGTTTGAAGCATGCATCAACTTGGCCGAGGCGTTTATCGTCCACCAGAGACTGAGGACAGACAGAGTGCTAAGAGATGATTGTGGAATATATTGTGTATAATAGTGCAATCTTTTCTTTGAAAAGTAGGTTACTTTTCCGATACTTTCATCCCTGGCGGGATGTAAATATGGTAAACAAGGAGCGAACCTGTAGTGCCCACACGCGTTACCCCAGATCCATGTCTCTGATGTTTACTTTTCTCATTCCCCCCTCGTGTCGGTGCATAAATGTGCCTCTACATGTGAATATTTAGGCGTCGTATGGAATCCATCAGACCAGCAGGTCAGCAGGAGAACGACGGTCCACGAGGTCCACATTAAAACCGGGAAGGGTGAGAGTGTGACTGCGGAAAAATGTGTGCGCTTATACGTTGTGGATGTGTGTCCGTGGGCTCATGTTACGGTGATTACACCATAAGGGGTTTATGCTGATGCTGGGGAGCCTCGGAGTTATAATGCACTGTTGCATGATGGGAATGGCAGTATCCTCGGCAGTAAGTCAGATACGTTCCCGGTGGGTGTTGGCCTCCGCCAGGGCTGCCCTTTATCACCGGTCCTGTTCGTGACTTTCATGGACAGGATATCTAGGCGCAGCCGTGGGGCGGAGAATGTCAGGTTCGGGGATCTCAGGATAGCCTCTCTGCTGTTTGCAGATGATGTGGTCCTGTTTGCCTCCTCGGACCATGACCTCCAGCATTCACTGGGGCGTTTTGCAGCCGAGTGTGAAGCGGCGGGGATGAGAGTCAGCACCACGAAATCTGAGGCCATGGTGCTCTGCCGGAAACCGGTGGATTGCTCCCTCCGGGTGGGGACAGAGTGCCTACCACAAGCGAAGGAGTTCAAGTATCTCGGGGTCTTGTTCACGAGTGAGGGTAAAATGGAGCGGGAGATCGACAGGCGTATCGGTGCGGCTGCAGCAGTAAAGCAGGCGTTGCACCGGGCCGTCTTGGTGAAGAAGGAGCTGAGCCGGAAGGCAAAGCTCTCAATTTACTGGTCGGTCTACGTCCCAACCCTCACCTATGGTCACGAGCTTTGGATCGTGTCCGAAAGAACGAGGTCGCGGATACAAGCGGCCGAAATGAGTTTCCTCCGTAGAGTGGCCGGGCTCAGCCTTAGAGATAGGGTAAGGAGCTCGGACATCAGGAGGGAGCTTGAAGTCGAGCCGCTACTCCTTCGTGTCGAAAGGAGTCAGCTGAGGTGGTTCGGGCATCTAATTAGGATGCCTCCAGGACGCCTCCCTTTAGAGGTTTTCCAGGCACGTCCAACTGGTAGGAGGCCCCGGGGAAGACCCAGGACACGCTGGAGGGATTATATCTCCCAGCTGGCCTGGGAACGCCTCGGGATCCCCCAGAATGAGCTGGTAGATGTTGCGGGTGAGAGAGAAGTCTGGGTCAGCCTGCTTGACCTGCTGCCTCCGCGACCCGACCCCGGATAAGCGGTGGAAAATGGATGGATGGATACGCCTCGTGTTTGAGCCAAAGAGGCCGGACGACACGGAGACAGACTGCGAGAAAAGTGGCGGGGAAAAGGAAAGGAAGAGAAAGAGAGAGGATGAGAAGACGGAGGGGGAGACGGGAGATTAATTGACGTTAAAGATGCCCCCCCCCCCCCATCCTGACTGTACTCCAGGGAATCCTCTTCTAACCCCTCGCGACTCACAGCTACAGATAAAACACTAAACTATGTCCTCTGGGGGAATCTTAGCATGAGCGTACGCCTGCAAGTGAGCGAGCGGGAGGAGAGCGGCGTTATCGGAGTCGAACACCGACTGCAACCACATCCTCTCAGAGATAGCGAGGGGGGGGAGGGGGGGCACGTCCAATCCACTGCAGCCACTCCCATTAAACCACATTAGAATAATTAATGAGCCTAACTCCCTCCCTTGAGTCTATAAACCTGTCCTGAACTCTTGTAATAATGTCGACGTTTTTTATGTGCACGTGAGTGTGTGAAGCTCAGTATATCTTTAATAAAAATGAATATACTGTTGGAATAAAAGTCAGGAGGAGAGGAGATTTAACCCCACGACCACTTCCTCTCTTTCTTTAAGGCCTCTTTCGCTGCACGCTATATTAGTGTATCATATCATATGTATAGAGCGCTCCTCCGGCTCCTCCTGCAGCACCCTAAGGTGCTCCTCGGCCAGATGGGAGGTGTAATCCCTCCAGCGAGTCTCCTCCTAGTCGGGGGAAGTGGAGAAGTCCTTGAGGGCGATGCCTCAGGGGCAACTTTAACAAGTCTGAGCTCCATGGAGACGACCAGCCTGCTGAGGCAGCGCCGCCTGAGATCTCAGCCACTGGATCACAAAGGAAATGCGTAGAAATCCCAGAGGATGCTCTACCTTATCATTATGACAACCCGGTACATTAAGGAAAGTGGATCTCTGTAGGGTACTGTAGTGTAGGCGCTTTTAAAGATGTGTGCTTCCACGCAATTACATCAAATGCATGAATCCACATTAAAAAGAAAATATAGGTCAAGCGAAAGTTCAGGAGAAATGTCCCATGGCAGTTTTATTTTGAAAGTTTGTTTAGGCGGGGAAACGTATAGCCTTTATACTTCTTATTCTCTTTTATTCTATTAATAATAAAGGTCTATGATCACTTGAACATCTCACAGACACATCCTGCTCACAGAATCCATTAAATAATACTTTCCCTATTTATATATGAACATCCACCAAGCCTAAATGTGGGGTTCTTGCATTTAACTCTTATTTGGAATTAGAAGCAGAAGGTTTGGCATAGTGACAACAATCAATTAATCAGACATCTCTTGTCTCGTCTCAAAGGTTTTAATTATCAAGCAATTAATGATGAATCTATTTGTGATGAATCCACCTGGAAACACTTCGAGACACCCTCAGCGTAACATAAAAACTAAATGAGAACATGTGTGCGTTTAGTCTTTTTGGTCCAGGATTTAAGGACTTCAGAGCTTCTTTTGGGCGGTTAATTAAAGTAATATACACTAAAGGATTACGCTCCTAACATTCCTATGCTGGAATAAGTTCAGGGATGCGTGAGCACTGCCGAACTTGGTACATTTGCTTTTCCCTCCAAGACCAGGGAATACAACTGGTTGTGTGTGTGTGTGTGTGTGTGTGTGTGTGTGTGTTTCTAACCCACCTCCCTGCAGCGTGTACTCGGTGACAGCGCTGCTGTAGACGCCCAGGCCGGCCCCGGTGAAGGCGGCCACCTGGATCTGGTACTGGGTCCAGATGATCAGATCTTTCAGCAGACAGTAGTTGGTCTCTGGGCTGCTGATGTTCTTCTCCTGGTAGTCCCCTGGAAGCCCAGCCAGACGGTACCTACACACACACACACACACACACACACACACACACACGTAAATATATTGGTTTGTAGCTAAACAAGTGATTCAGCATAAGTCCAATGCATGACCAGTATAAGACGGCTGTGGTAGAATAAAGGGTTGATGGTTCCTCTCTCTCCTCATGGAGGCTACGCATGTCATTAACGTTTCCACATCCGACTCAATGTGTTCAATTAATTAAATTAGTAAGATTTGGTGGCATCTGAAACTTACTGAAACTTACACACACACATTAGAATTAATGTCTGCAAATCGATCCCCCTAAATGCGACACACTGTTCCATTAACACATGTTTATTATTCTCTTTGCTCATATATTCTTTATACTATTTATACTATCTGCACATTCCTTGTATGTATTCTTTGTATAACACAGCTCTTATCATTTTAAAAACAGTGTTTAATTTGATTGGAAATTACTATTTTATTCTTGACTTTTGCTTCTTATCTTTATTTGATCTTATTATGTTTATTGTTATGGATTAAACGTAAACTCCTTGTCAGTAAACACTTACTTGCTTTGGACAAAATCCTGTTGTGAATAAGGGTAATAACACCAAATGTGTTATACTTCCCAAAATACTATGCACAGATCCTAATACAATTATAATATATAAAGCCACAGCAGTGTTGATGTTCTATATTCCTAAATACAGATGTTAGGCAGAGAAACGTTTCTGAAGGATCTTCTATTATTGAAATCACGTCAGAACCCCTAAAAATATTTAAAAAAACCTTTAATACCTGCTCGACATCTCTGAATAGTCCACCTTCAAGGCCTTCGCTTTACTACATGTGATATAAATGTCCACTTAAAAGGATATATGACCCGACTAGACAGGGAGGTGTAATACCACTTAGGTATTGTACATATCTGATGGAGTTGAATGGAGTAATAATCCACATGTCAGCGTTTTAATATGGAGCCTATTGGGTGTAACAGGATATTCCAACGTTTCACCGGCTGAGTCAGCGCTCTATCACAAACGCACACTTTACACACACACACACACACACACACACACACACACACACACACACACACACACACAGACACACAAACATACAGCGAGGGGGCGCCGGCGGCTGACAGGGGATCTCCGTAGAGGAGTGGAGATAACCCCCTTTCTCCTCTCTCCCCCATGACACACTGACACTCACACTGGGAGAGCAGGAGGAGGAGGAGGAGGAGGAAGAGGGGAGTGAAAAGTGGGAGAGAGGATGTGCCAGCTGACTCGTAAGGGGAGGGCATGGGGAGGTAGAAGTGTCGATGTGTGAGTGTGCGTTTCGATTTTTTCGACTGATTTCCGAAGTGTCAGATAACACACTGAACGACGATAAAGACCGGGTAACGGCTACCGCAATTATATGCAGATTTCATGTGAGGCAGCTGATGATTACCCAGGGTGTCACACTTTAAGTATACATCACAGTCAAGGGCAGTGCAGACCAAGGGCAGCCAGAGCAGTCTATGTATGTGTTAATTACATTATATATATAATAATACATTATACACATTTTCATAGGTTTTCTCAAGCGGATGTAACTAAGAAGTGAGTTCCAGTGGGTTTGTGCAGTAACGAGTAATTGGAGACTGATTTTTACGGATGTTTAGTCTTTAAAATATCGGAAAATATCGGAAATGTTTCAGATTCCAAGATGAGCATTTGAAATTGTTTGTTTTGTCTGTTTAATAGCAAAATAACCCAAAATGTATATTCATTTTCAATGGTGTGAAACAGCAAAAAGAAGCTGGTACCAGTTCATCTTTAATATCAAAATGGTTGAAAGTGTATTTAATTAATCAATTACTTGACTAAATGTTTCTATAACACGTGATCCTGGTAGTGAGTTTGGTATTTAAAGACATCTTAAGACTTTTCGACGTCAGTTATAAACCAAACATGTGTGTGTGTGTGTGTGTGTGTGTGTGTCTTTGTGCGTGTACATACCTGAGCACGTATCCTCGGAGGACTCCGTTGAGCTGTGGTTCTGGTGGAGGCTGCCACTGGACCATGATGGACTGGTTTGTCCGCCCACTGGCTACAATATTTTTCGGGGGAGCGCTGGGTGCCTCCTCCCTCAGCATCAATCTAACACACACACACACACACACACACACACACACACACACACACACACACACACACACACACACACACACACACACACACACACACACACACACACACACACACACGAAAGACAAATGATTTTGATTAGGTTTATTAGTCGTCTTGTGATGAGAACATCTGGCGTCTTCACATATCACTTAAATGAAGAGTTTGCACGGTAGCAGCATAATAGATAAATAGGTTTAAAAGGAATATTTCTATTCCAAGCATCTTCATCTTTTCTAGTCTGGGGGGGTCAGACGGTCTACACACACATTATTATCTCTGGAAAAACACGCAACTTATTATGAACCATCTCCCGGCTTAAGCAGCTCTGATGAATTCTCATTGAATTCCCGGCTCATCCCGGCTCTACATGAGTATCTCCAGATTCCATCTCATACATTTGCTTCCCATCTCCGGCTACATCGTTCATTTGTTTCAAGCTAACCGCCGCCGCTGGAAGCGTTTAACGCATCACTTCCAGCGCGCCAGAAGATTCCTCCTGGGAATGATGGAGCCGAGCTGGGGTGTTTAAAAAAACAACAAATGGAGCAGCGTTCCTGAACTCGGCATGAGTCGAATCCCGACTGCGTTTTACTCACCGGAGGATTACATCAACGAGCCGGCGTCGACTCTTATATTTGATTTCAGCTCTTTTAACTTGAAGTTTTATACACGTGGGTTTCTGCTTCACCCTTGACTCTGTCGCAGCAATACTTAGTAATCACTATTAATTGAGAACGAACAAAGAGCTTCTTTCCCTCCCTGAGACAGCGTGATCCCTCGCTCTCTCTCTCTCTCTGCCCCGGTCAACTCTCTTCTGTCTCTCCAAATCTTCCCCTCCATCTTTCCATTCCACACTTTGATCCCTTTCTCAATTTTCTTCCCACTCCCATCTGCAAACTTTCACCTTTCATCCATCAGGTCCTTTGGCCTCAATTATTTCATCCTTCTATCTTTTACTCATCTCCTTCCCTCCTCTTCTGCGCGTTAACCCCACCCGCCCTCCCCCTCCCTCCCCCCTCGCCTCCCCCACCCCACCCGTGATTAAAGCTCCCGGCCCTCTCATGGTTGGTAAAGCACACAGGCTGAGCTGGTCAGCCTCTGGCTTTACTGTAAGCAGCTCAGCTAACGTAATCAGAGCCATATGTGCTCACACACACACACACACACACACACACACACACACACACACACACACACACACACACACACACACACACACACACACACACACACACACACCAAACAAATTTCTCCCAGCTTAAGACAAACTGCAACATCCGATGGTCTTTTCCCTTCCATGGATTATGTCTGGAGATTTACATCCCCCCCATACACACACACACACACACACACACACACACACACACACACACACACACACACACACACACACACACACCCCCCATGTCCCCCTGAATGATTCTCTGTGAGCTATTGAGCCATTAGCCGTGGTGTGGCTCTCCCCATTTGTGTGTCTGCATCTGCCCATAAATGTGTGTGCACATCTTAGTGTGAAGTAAGAGTGTTGAGAGCAGTTAGCTGGAGACCTGCGCAGGCGGATGTACGGCACAGGCCAGTGGTTTTACAGCTGTGCTTTACTTCCATTAGGTTAGGCACTGTCAGACAGCACCAGGTGCTGCAGGCATACACATGTACAGTACGCACACACACACACACACACAGGCTAATGGGCCTTGTGTGAATGAGAGGGGCATTAGTGTAGCCGCCTGGAAATGGGTTATATATAATCCTCAACTATGCCACTGCTTTCTGACTGAAATTGATGATGCACATTAATGCCCACAAACTCGCGCTACACAAACACCCACACGGCCCCGTACAGTACTGAGCAGATGCGGCCATTCACTGTTTGACTGCAAGTGAAACGCACACAAACGCACACTGACACGTTTGTACTCGATAGCGGAAACTCCTTATGAATTGCCTTAATTCCCTGCAAAGCATTTACGAGTAAATATTTCATACAGCGGGTTCAGTACGAGGACATCAGCTTCACACCCAGAGATTAAATATACAATCCCCCCCCCCCCCCACCCCACCCCACCCGGCCTCTCACACACACCACTTCACATCCACCCAAAACCATTGGTGCAAACAGCCATACATGTACCGCAACCAAACACCCCAAAAGCTGGGTGACACACTTTCTCTGTCCCTATTAAGGAAAAGAGGACTTTTTATTTGCAAGAGATTTACTTGTTTTTGTGTGTGAGAGAGATGGTGTGTGTGTGTGTGTGTGAGCATGTGTTTTTGTGAGTCCCTATGCTGTGGGAATTAGTAAAAGTTTCTATCTGTGTCATTCTCCACAGTTTAATGCCCACCGGCGTCTCTCACTTAGTCCAGCGCTCTTAAATGTAATGCAGTTACCAGGATGTTAAATCTGCCTCTATTCAAACAGGATCGTACATCTTACATCCAGCAGGAGTTGGAAATGGAGAGAAATACGAAGCAGAAGGGCACCAGGAATGAAAATGAGCAGAGAGAAACCACATGTGACATGATTGGGTGAAACCAGCCGGATAGATTAGCTTATTTTCTTCTTGTTTGACACTTTAAGTCTTGTCTGCTTTAAATGTTGTGCTGTTTTGCCCGAGGCTGAAAGATGCACAAACGGAGGAGGCTGACTCACTAACGAGACACTGTCGGGGAAAAAAGAAAAAGAAAAAAAGCACAAAACTTTGTGCATTACTCTCACGGTGGATCAAAACAAGCTGAGGTTTGCGATCGCTGCTGTTGGCCACTTCAGTATAAAAAATAAAATAGATTTGTAGTCATATTACCTGGTCGGTCAATGGAAATAGTGGGCGACTGTAATGTAATATGCTGTCAAGTTAGCTCATATTTACCGTGATTCCTCTCCTGATGTTTGATTTATTGTCACACACACACAAAAAAAAGCAAATAATAATCACAGCTTTCCGAGCTCCTGGCTGTGTTTGTGTGTACGTATAATTAAAAGTGTGTGTGTGTGGGGGGGGGCATGAAGTCCATCAGCGTCTGGCTGATTCAAGGCTGATTAGAGCTTTCACAAACAGCGAGTAATCGATCGGTGGGCTGCCAGTCAGAGCCCAGCACCCTCTGCGTGGCTGAAAAATAACATAAATAATATATTTGAGCAGAAGTGTTTCCCAGGTGGTCTTTTATAGTATAAGCATTGCATGGACGTGTGTTTATATTTGCTTTTAGCCGTGTTACCGTGTTACTTTTCCAACACTTTAAGCGTAGCTCATTAACCTGCCAAACTACATCCCCCATCAGGCTCAGCTGCACTTTGTGTTCGGCGCTAATTAGCCAATGTAATCGTGCTTACACGCTAAACGAAGAGGAACACGATGCAAATAATTCCAGTTTCAACGTCGTCATTATTGTCGATGTGAGGATCTCGGGTGTAATGGTTCGTTAAGACACGACGCTGCAGGAAGTGTAATGTTTCCAGTTTGTTTGTGGTATTAACCCGGTGGAGGTCACAAGGTCTGACACTTTGGTCGAACAACAATGGACCTTTACACAACAGGATGTACACGTGCACAGACATGCACTGAATACACAAGTGTGGAAGTAGAAGCTGGGATAACAACACACACAGTGAGTTCATACTCTACTATATCGTTACATAGCTAATAGTTGTTTGAGGCTATATTAATGTTGTGTATTGCTCCTTAACTGTCCCAATGCCCCACACAACTGGGGTTCAAGGTGGAGGTCTGCAGCTAGATTGTTTTCTACCGTGAAAAAAAAAACTGTTTTCCATTTGGTTCAGCCTAATAGGCTTCATACATAAATGAGTTAATTAAAAAAACATATACTGTACATTAACAACGTTTACACAGTCAGCTATTTACATATTTAAATATTTAAACATGTGAGTTAGGGAGAAGAGCTGCTCAAGAACCTTACATGTGTCTCTTGTAAGGTTTGTGAGTTGACTTCATATTCATATTCATCCCCCTCTTACATATTTGTAGGATCTGTGGGCTCTAAATAACTTAACTTGTTTTTTCCAATATAATCTGTCTTTATAAATCATATGGAAGGAACTCAGAATGAAGTAAAGTTTCTATTATAGAAACAAATGCTGTTTTTTTTTTATTTTGCTGAAAGGAAATAATGAATTCAACAGTTTTATGAGCAATAGATTATGTTGACATTTTATACATGCACGTAGTGACTCACGCTGTGTTATGATTTGTCTCTGATTCAGCGTCTCTGCAGCTTGTATGTGAACGCTGGTTTGTCGTCCTCATTCGACCGTAAACTGGAACACGGGTACCTTTTCCTTTGTGATTCCGTATTACACTAACTACCTCCTCATTGATGTCCTCCGCTGACGCCGGAAACCATCAGCTGCCACCTTCGTAATGGGGCGTAATTTTGTGCGTCACTCGAAAGTGCTTTTCGTGTTTGCACCCTCATCTTGTGAGCCGCAGAGTCATTTTGAGATTATTCATTTTTGGAAGATCACGAAAACAGGATTAAGGACTAATCGAGCGCTGAATGCACTTCATTGGTTAATGCAATTTGCTGCCTGTTTTCAGTCTGCAACTTGTCAATGATTTAAAAAAAAAAATCTTTTAGGTGTTTTATTTCTAAACCTGTCATTTGTGAGTTTAAGATAAGATAAGATACGATAAGATAATCCTTTATTAGTCCCGCAGTGGGGAAATTACAGGATTACAGCAGCATTGCTCACAGTAAGTAAAAGATAAAAAATAAACAGTAAACAGTTATAAACATAATAAAATAAAAAACAGTAAAGAAGAATATTGAATGTACAGAAGAATATTGAATATACAAGATATTGCACCAGAATGAATTAAAGTGATCAGAGTGATTAAAGTGTTCAGTGTGTTTGTGTGTGAAACTTTAACGTTATAATAATAATAAATCCCAAACGGGAGTGTCCTGGAAGAGTAAATGTCGATTAAAATAAAATAAATAATAATCTGTCCAGGTACATGTGGGAGCAGGCTGTAGCTTGTTACCTCCTCTTCAAAGATGTTGAGGAAGGGCTTGATGTTTACGCTCTTAAGTTAAGAGTAAATACATCCCTCCCTGTGCCGTGTGCACCTCCAGCGTGGCCGTGGCCGAAGTTAAACACAGATATAATTGAAGATTGACATGCTGGAGAGAGCGCAGGACAAATCTCCTGTAAATCTTTAAATCTCACAAAGCTGCTACAGCACTTGTTTTTCAGTGTCTTTTAGTGTGTGCATGTGTGTGTGTGTGTGTGTGTGTGTGTGTGTGTGTGTGTTGGAGAGAATAAGTGGGACAGTTTTTTTTTTATCACACGCTCAGTGTTAAAGGCTGATGTGTTTCCCGATTCTGACCGAACAGCTGGAATAAAAAAAAAAAAGAGAATTGAGACGGATGCTTTAAACTTCCGATGATGCCCGGAGTTCAAGGCATTAATACATAATCTGTCTCTCCTCCGATAATGCCTCCTCTTTAAAGATGGTGATGGTGTGAGTGCAGGTCATGCATGAGCGACTGTGTGACACTCCAGATGGTGTAATTGGATTCCCATGCAGAGAGTTTCTGCATTAAGAGGTGATGTTTTTATAAGCTTTGCTCACAATTATGGACGTCCATCGCTCCCCGTGAACTCTCCTGAATAAGAGGAAGCTTAGGCGGGATGCTCGGGATAAAGATCCCATTCAGGGCAGGAGCAAAATGAGTGCAGAAGTAGCTGGAAGCTCAAACTTTAAAAAGGGCTTTTTCGTCATCAATATTAGAAGTGCGCTCGGTTACGAGACGTGTGAGACAAACACTGAGACGCATCCATCTGCTGCGATACACTCGCGCGTGATGACTTCCTTCCTTTACGACCTATTCTCCAAAAAACCAACTCTGGACCGTGTCAGACGCAAACAATGCGGCGGTGAATGCGGGAGGAGAAGAAGAAGAAGAGACGCCCCGGGGAAGGAGAGGAATAATGACCGACAATAAGCTAGAGAGGATAAGTGAGAACAATTTTGAATGAAAAGGAGAAGGGAGAAGGATTCAGGACAAAAAGAATGGAGGAGAACTGAAAGGAGACTGTAATCTGAAGGTGTGTGTCTGTGTGATGGCAGTGTTCACAGCTGCTGTTGTTACTGAGAGTCCATTTGGCAGACCCGCAACTGGATCTTGCCCGTGGTCACTCTCTGCAGCCAAACAAAACCGTTTACGGAAGTGTTTACTTTATAATACATAGCCACATCTGTTGTGTTGTGTGTGTGTGTGTGTGTGTGTGCGAGTGTCGGAGGTTTGTTTTTGTGTGTGTATTCGGGGGCAAAATTGTTAGAAGTCATACCTCCTCCAACCCTCTTTCACTATTTCCAGTTCCATCAGTGCGAAGGCATCATAATCACCCCCCATTAGTGTTTTCTCTTGGGGTAAACATACAAACACACACACACACACACACACACAAACACGCACACACACACACACACACGCACAAACATAAAACATCTGCACGGTAATCTATTTACTTTTCAGGCCAAATCCACTTTTTCTTTTCCACACACACACAGTAATTTCATCTTTTTAGTGGAAGAACGTCAGGGAAAAACCCACGTGCACACACACACACACACACACACACACGTCACGCAGACATCCACAGCATTGATTTGATGAATTTAAATTGCTCATTGCAAAGGAAATGGATTCTAAACAAAGAGGGACGTTTTGTTAGTTCTCTCCTTGTTAGGATCAACTTTGTTTCATCCGCACTCTAAATCCCATGTCCCCATCCATGCTAATGGTAAACACACACACACACACGCACACACACAGATACACAAGTGTGTGGGTGTGTAAACACTATGCCTTTTGATTCCAGGTTCCAGTTTATTCATTCCCAGTGTGTGTGAGGCAGTGTGACCGAGTCTATTACACAGAGGTGGAACAGGCTAAAAAAAAAAAAACTCTCACATCACAGAATGTTCTATATGAGAAAAAATAGGATTTCAAGCTCTTTTGAAAACATCAGTGAAATAGAAATGTGGCTTCACCAGATGGTTGTGAAATATGTGTTTCATAAAGCTGGTAGATGTGCGTGCATGTGTGTGTGTGTGTGTGTGAATGTGAGTGAATTACTGATGGCGTCTCTTACCTCTGTGTCTCGGCGCTGTACTGACCCCGGCCCACTTGATTGACTGCACAAAGCCTGAACTGATAGGTCCTGGCAGGCGTGAGCCCGCCCACCGACACCTCGGTCAGCACCGGGTCCACCTCGGACAGGTAGACCTTCCACGGAGAGTCTAGACAGAGGACACAGAGATTAGAGGCTGATACTATCTGGCTGGGGCAGGACAAGCAGAGACACGGGGACAACCCGGACCCATTAATCAAAGGGAAAAGAAGGGAGGAGAGGAGGAAGAGAGCAAGAAGGAAGGGGAAAGCCGGGGAGAATTGTAAATTAAAGAAAGTTTTTAAGGGTGCAACGAGAGTGAGTTTAGAGGGAAGAAGGAGAATAATAAAGAAGGATGTTGCTAGTGTGTTGCCAGGTTATCTCACTTGTTTTTCTGCTGAAGATATCACACACAGATGCCCTATTATCATCGCACTACATGCTTGGATGAGAGAGTAAGACAGTGTGTGTGTGTCTTAGAACCATTGTCTGACTTACACTGCATTCATGAGGCCTATTCTCCTAAAATACAATCCAAAACATCTAATAACACACACACACACACACACTAAATAGGGACACAGTTTTTGTCCCCAATTGGAAATCTGAAATGTGTCCTCCAAGTTAGGAACACACACACACACACACACACACACACACACACACACACACACACACACACACACACACACACACACACACACACACACACACACACACACACACACACACACACACACACACACACACACACACACACACACACACACACACAATGAGTGTGGGTAATGAGTGTGCACACTACTCTGGTACATTCCTCCCTGTCTGGATCCAGTCTTTACCGACATGGACCAGACTATCATTACCTGAGAGTGTTCTCGTAGAGCAGCTGCTCAAATGGAGACAGCAGGAAGCTCGCACTCATATTCCTGCTGTCTCCGGAAAACTTATCAGAATTAATATTACCGAAAGCGTAGAAACTACGTAAACATTTTGACATCTGTCCGTCACGTGCCACGTGCCCGTCTCCGCCATTAACGTTCACCAATCCCTCCGCTTAGCTTACAGCGGGAGGAACGGCGGCTCTACAGCCATCTCCCTCCAATCTGTTTCTGCTGTCATTCTATTACTCAATCGCTCTCTCCCTCTATTTCTGGTTTGACAGGTGACACAGCACCAGCCTGCTGTTGGAACATCTGGATGGAGGGAGGGGGAGAGGAGGAGAGAGGGGGGGGGAGGGAGGGGGTGAGGAAAATAAGAGCTTATTTATAGGGAACCTGGATGTACATTTACTCAGCAACACCATTCTCCATATGTCTCCTCTTGTAAATGAGTGTGTGTCCCTGCCTGGTAGATAGTGAGGGAACAGCTGTTTGTCGCTCAGGGACTATAAAGTATATCTGGACACACACACACACACACACGCACGCACGCACACACACACACACGCGCTCACACACACACACACACACACACACACACGCTCACACGCACAAGCTCACACGCACAAGCTCACACGCACACCCACACACACACACACGCTCACACGCACAAGCTCACACACACACACGCTCACACACACACACACACACACACACACACACACGCACACACGCTCACACGCTCACACACACACACACACACACACACACACACACACACACACACACACACACACACACACACACACGTACTGTTCTCAGAGAGCTCCAGCAGGTAGTACAGGAGGGGGGAGTTCCCATCGAAGGGCCGGAGCCAGGACAGGAGGACGGAGCGGGAGTCCGAGTCGTTGAGGCTCGCCGCCAGGGAGCGAGGAGAGTGAGGCAGCTCGCTGAAGACAAAGAACAACACAGGACGTGAGCATCACACCAGACGGTTCACCATTTCATCAGGAGGACAGGTTAGCCGGTTAGCTTAGCTTAGCATGCAGACGGTGGGCCTGGCTCTGTCTGAGGGGAACAACATCCATTTCCCAGCACCTCTTGCCCTCACTGACAAGCTGTGGTTTCACTGGGTTATTTCATCTGCTGGAATATTTCTTCCTCACACAGCAACAACTTAATAGGTTGTTGCCAATGACTCCCAAAACAACATATATGACCGTTAGAGGGTGTAATTGACAAACGCTGATCTGTTCGGATCCCCCGCCCACGCATGTGAACAAGCTAATTAATTGCACAGTTTAAGCATCATAGCAGTTTAAGCAGCCTGCAGTTCCTCAAACAACCACTTGGGGCTGACTCCAAAGCGAGTCAACCCCCACGGACCTTCATGTTAAAAAGGTCCAATTTTAAAGCAGAAATAAACATGTTTAACCTCGTATAAAACATGATTTTGATGCCTATAGCTAATTTCCTACAATTGACGATGGGTGGATTATTATATAACTCTTTAATTTATATAAAGGCTTGAAGATCAGCGGTGAGTGATTGCATTGACCCCTAATTTTGGTTATGTTAAGGAAAAGGTCATGGTTTGGGTTAAAATAAGTACACTGGGTTATCACATAAACCACAACTTGACATTTTCACGTATTTTTCTATCTGGATTAAACAAATTAAATATACACAGATAATTAATGAGATTTAAAGGTGTTGGAAGGCAGATTGTGTCCTCTAGTATAGCTGTTTCTAGCACATATTACATATCTACATATTTACTGTCCAGACATGATACCACTGGACATGTAATATCAATCTTTTTATTAGTCTGCAGAGGGATCACTACCAGAGGGCAAAATCCCTTTAAATATGTCTGTGGTTTGCATATTTATATTGTGATATTTTATTCTCTACGTGTTCTGCACGATCTCATCACATCAATTAAAAAGAAACTCTCCAGACATTTGGCCACCCCCCGTGGATATTTGTGCATCCCTGCCTTGTTAATAAACAAAGAAAGCAAAACAAATATATTCATGAAAGCAATAAAGAGTGTCCAGACATTTCATTACACCAATTTTAGTGCATCATAACTCAAAAAACGTTTGCTTGGAGGAGGAGAGGGAATGGAAAGCAGATCTCAGTGTCGCTCTTCATGAAGGCTAATGGAGCCAGCAGAGATATTAACGGATCACATACGAGAACAAAACAAACATATTTACACCAAAAGCAGAAGAAGAAGACACACTTCTCTTATGCCGACACTATATATGCATTTCATATTCATAAGCTCATTCATTATTTGGAAAACAATCATGGATGTGTGTTGATGCCGTCGAGCTGCCAGCTCGTGATTTCATCAGATGAGATGAAGTTTAAGGAGATAAAGTTTCAGTTTTTTTGTTTTTTTTGCTGTGTGTGCGTTTTGTTTATGTTTTAATATCAAGTGGGTGTGAAGTCTGAAAATGAGGGGAGCAGAAAGAGAGAGTGAGAGGAAGAGAGGTGTCACGACAATGATGTCTTCAAATGATCGTAGCATATTTATATGACCTCGATCATTCTGGTTGACCTCAGTTGTGGTGACACGAAGCCAGAATGAACGGCAGCGACAATAAGCTGACTAAAAATTAAAAATAAAAACGCCTGAAATATGTTTTATTGACATTTGTGGTCACGCTGCTCGACTGTGTGTCGGCGCTTCCTGGTAGGCGGGGCTTACGCGGCTCCTCCACACAGGGAAACAGGTGAAGTCAGGATAAAGTCAGGATAATCAGGGTTTTCCCGACAGTTATCCGACCAGAGACTTTGGAAAAATATAATGAGTCCACTCCACCAAGAAGAAAGACGAGGCCGGAGGTGAAGAAGCGGAGGGGGAGAAGGAAAATATGTTTTATTTTCTGAGTTGACATGATCATATTAATTAATGGATGAGCTTGGAGAATATAAGAGCAACTGCCTTCACCCCACACAACACACACACACACACACACGGACACACACTCACACACACGGACACACACTCACGAACACATGGATGGGTCTTGCGGGAGTTGAACCAATAACCTGCAGGTAATTAGTCTGTCTCCTCAGCCGCCAGCGTCTGTTAACCTCCGTGACCCGATGATAGTGAGCTAACGAGAATGTCAGTCACACTTGTGGACGCGCGCATGCACACACACACACACACACACACACACACGGCCAGAAATCCCTCCGTTGCCCGTTTGTTTTCGCACCGCCGTACACAAAGACCCGCCTCCTCCCTCTGAGTTTGACCTCAGTGACCTCTCACGCCGTCGAATTCAGAAGGATGCGGACTCACGCTCCCCCTCTCTCTCTCCCACCCCGCAATTGTATTAATATATCATAAGTGCTTTTTTATAAATATATTATGCAAGTACCTATTAATATATAAAGCCCACAACTTGATAGCGTTCTCTCACCGCGGCTGTAATGAGGCTGTGTGGGTCGGAGCGTGGGATACACTTGAAGTACGTGTGCGGCATGTTTAAATCCGGCTCATACCAAACGCACAACTGCGACAGGCCGGGAATGTGTTCACATGAGCACGGGGAGCGCGGGCAGACACACAAACACTGGGAGACTAATGCAGCTTCACAGAGCAGGGAGCGTACTGCACGGACAGGGCAGCTGATAGATATGACCTTACAACCATATTACTGCTGTCTAATAATAACTCACACTGACAAGCCACGTTCTCACAGCTTACAGTTTTAAAGATGTAGGAAGAGATTTGGATCAGGGGGGGTCTGACCCTTAAGAGAACACGGATACTATCGGGAACAAGCAGTTCTTTTTTTAATTACACAACCGCTGAAATAATTAATATGCCGACACTGATGCTTTCTTTGTGTTTGTCAGTGTGCTGAATTATCTACGTGCTGTTTCTCCTGGATTATGTTCTGCATCGTCAATAGTGTTTTCTTCTGCGATGCTGAATCCAGAGGCTTCCTCCCTGTCAATCGTATCTACGAGACGGCTCGCTATGGATCGTCTGCTTGTTTTCCCGATTGATTGCAGCACAACAGAAATGTGTCATTATTGGGGCCTAATCACGAAGGAAGAAAACAATCCACGCTTTTGTTGGATCAAGGCCTGTTCTGTATTCCACAATATACATCAGAGAATAATATACTGTGAAATCTGCCGAGACAGTGATCGGGAACATAAACTGTTTACGTGGTGTACAGCTGAACAAAGCTAACCTAGCTTAGCACAGAGACTGGAAACAGGGGGAAACAGCTAGCCTGGATCTGCTGTGTGAATGTGAAGAATATTATAATATTATTTCTGCTGTGGGGGGAAAATCGCTCTGGCTTGTTTGTATTTCTTCAAACCAATCACAATCGTCTCGGGTGGCTCTAAGCAAAGGATGCAGTGACGGTGGCCGTGCAAAATATATGGATAATAGTGGAGATACACCCAGAATCCAATTGGAGGCTTCAACCCAATAGTCCGATACGTAGCAAAATCAGAAATGAAGGTGACCGCTTTGCACGTCTCTTTGTACTCACATGACCTCGAGGCGTGCAGAGCGAGAATCGTTGCCCGACTGTGACGTCACGGTACAGGTGTAATCCCCGATGTCACCTGACCACGTCTGGCCAATAGTGAGAGAGCCCTGGCGCATGGACACCCGGCCTCCATTAGTGGGACGGACCAGCACGCCACCTCGATCCCACTTGAAGCTGCAACAGAGGAGGAATACGTGGACTGATTATGTTTACGCCCTTGTAGATGAAATATGCATGTATGTAAACACAGAAAGAGACAAGCAGGTACCTGATATTGACTCTGGGGTCATGTGTTGCGTTACAGTCCAGAATAGCTGTGGTCCCTTTGATGACACGCTGGTCTGTTGGAGGCACAGAAATGACTGTACGGGCTGCAAAAAACAAACAAACAAAAGAAACAGCATACATTTACAGGCTGAAAATAAATTAGTTTACTATTCTCATATTTACATGACACAGTATGCATACATTTAAATGTATGCTGCTCCAGAATACTGAATATCTATTATTTGACGACTCTAAACTATTGAAGCTAAACAGCACACAAGCAGGATTCCTCTCTCACTGATGAACACACACACACACACACACACACACACACACACACACACACACACACACACACACACACGCACGCACACACAAGAGGGCCGCACTTAAAATGTGGAAAACTGCCCAGTCTATCATGTTTTTGGTGCTTTGTTGGACTCAGGCATTTCTCAAGTTTTATAACCCAAAGAGAAAAAGTGAAAAATGAATGCAGTGTAGAGAGGATATATTATGTCATTAACTCTATTATTTAGGTATATTTGGGATGTGACCGGGGCTCCAATAGATGGGTATAGTTTTTATATAGAGCAATAGAGGTCTGTGATTAATATAATTCATATTTAATCTGAAGCTCTTAAGGTATATATGTATATATATATACATATATATATATATATAAATAAATTAGCCAATCGCTAAGTTTACCAGCTAATCAATAATCCTTTAACCCGGCCAACTACTTCACCATTACACCAGCCTGCTGCATCAATAACCAATCACACTGCTGTTCACCAGCCTGGGCTAACTTGATTTGACAGCTATGGATAAATTAGTGTTCCATGTCAGTTTTAGTCTGTTTAGCAAATGTCTATTGAGCAGTTTAATGTATTTGTGTTTGTGTGTGTGTGTGTGTGTGAGTGTGTGTGTGTGTGTCTTACTCCAGACGGTGAGCGTGGAGCTGGCGTTAATGGCTCCCTCTGGGTTGGAGGCGATGCATGTGTACTCTCCTGAATCCTGGAAGCTGACTGGCTGGATCTGCAAACCACCTGACTGCAGCAGCGTGAACCTGGGAACCTGGACGGAGCCGCTGGCTAAGACCTGTGATCCTACGGAGGAGAACACAACGCAACAGCCTTGAGGTGCACGAAAGCCATTAAGTCATTTAGCACATTTGCAATCCCAAACACGCGGCGTTGGCGAAAAGCAGAGCGCTGTGTCCTGCTACCTTTCCTCCAGGTGATGGCAGGTTTGGGGGCGCCGTTCGTCTGGCACACGAACAAAGCTGTGGTCCCGTCGGTTACCGTTTGGTCGGACGGGGGGAATGTAAATGTGGGGTACACGCCTGAAACACAGGGAGGGAGTGTGAGGGGAAGACAGGCGGGAAAAGAGTGGATTCCAGAGAGGAGCTCAAAGAGAAAATGGAAAAAAAAGAAGTAATGACAGTGTTGCTCCAAACACAAACGCCTCCCCTTTGATCAGCGGAGGCTTTATTCATTACCTTGTACGACGTGCGCGTGCATAATTGCGGAAGGTGGTGGTGTGGAAGCTCCACGGGGACTTTTAATTATAATGCTCACTAAACAGAGCGGAACTCTGCCGTGACAAATACAACAGTACGTGCAGACGTTTGCAGCTGACACGCACGCCGAACTATCGAGTCGAGGCGGGGGGTTCGGCTGACTATCGCTTTAATTTAAAAAGCAAAATAGTCTGAGGTCGGCTCGTCTTAAGAGCCACTGAAGACAAACTTCAGCTCCATTTTCCAGCCCGAGCTCACTTTGAAAGGCAAAGCAGCATGCTTTGATTTTGAAATGAAAGCTAACGACTTTGTATGGGGAGGGTACAATACAGCTGAAAGAAAAAAGCTGATTACATCAAATGCATCTTAAATAATCTGCAACTATTAAGCAATCATTGTTTTTTTCTACTATTTCTCAGGCATTTAAGGGACTAAGCAATTCACAGATTCATTTGCAGTCCTGAAAAAAGAATGACAAGTAAGTTGTAATACATTTTATAGTGCCTTTATTACGGTGATCTTTTAGCATGTATTATTATGAGGTGTATGTGTGTGTTATGTTATGTAGGGATGCACCGATACCGATACCGTATCGGTGGTCGATACTGCGTTAAATACTCGTACTCGCATCGGTTTCAATGGCCGATACCAAGAACCGATACTCACTCAACAGTATTTCACTACAACAAACTGGTCGCGCTTTGTGGAGAAGCAACCCCGTGGCGGAGCCGGAGACACTCTTCTCTGTCTCAACAGTCTCAACAGTCTCAACTTCTGAGCAGCCAATCACGCTATCCAAGTTGTTTTGCCGTCCAATCAGATGGCCAGTTTGTCTCAACAGCAGAATCTGGAGCCGCCATCTTGGATCCCCGCTACGCAGCGCTCACTTCTTTCAATAGACAGGAGAAAAGTTAGACGCGAGTACAATACAAGACTTTATCGATATTGTGCTTATTAACCGGTGTTGCATACGTGTGTATGACATATTAGTGCTCATATTAGTGCTCTTGTTAGTGGCTGACAGCCCCGGAGTTACTTGTAATCAGTCCGTCCCAACGCGACGCAAATGTTTCGCGCGACCAGATTACATGTAAAGTCTATGCACAGACGCGTGTGGTTGCGACAGACGCAAATTTACGCCGGCGGCACGTTAGACGCGAGAGTTGAAATTTTCCATATTTAATACATCTATAATTGAGAAGCTCTGCGCGTCATCACCGCCGTCCTGCCGGTTTGAATCAAACGGCTGCTGGTCCACCTGAAGTAGCGCTGGCAGCGGCCTCATTCAGACGCTGTTGTGCGGCTACGGATGATATTATTGTAGCCGAGTGTCTGTTGTGTGTCTATATTTGTAATTCTAATAAAATGAAAACACGCTGCAGGGTAACTTGAACCACTTTTTTATCTCCTTCACACACGTATATCCCACAATTCCACTCTTTTCCTTTCCGTTTCTCCCTCCACAATAAAAGCACCGGAAACATAACTTGGAACACAGCTTCCTATATAATTGCTCGATCCCTAATATTATCGCTTACATTATGAACCCGGACACGGGGCGTTTTATGGTCCGACATTAGAGGGACTTCCACGAGAAGTTTAAAGCTTGGGATAGCCTTCTGTTAATTTTGTACTATAGGCTTGACATAATCTGCAGAGGATAAAATAAAATCTGCCTCCAAATTAATTGCACTTTCATGGAGACCAAATCTAAGAAGTATCGGTATCGGTACTCGGTATCGGCAAGTACACAAATAAAAATATCGGTATCGTATCGGTTTGTAAAAAATGGTATCGTTGCATCCCTAATGTTATGGGATATGTGCAATACTGTTATGTAATTGTTGATGCTGTTATGGCTGAGGATGTATTGTTTGTTGTCATTGTGACTGTCAAGGCATTCATGACGCACCGCAGAGTCCAAGACAAATTTCCCTGAGCGGGACAATAAAGTTCATCGTATCGTATAAGTTGGCATCGAGAGAGGCTGAAGTGGCCAAAAATAAAGTTGTGTAAAAGTTGTGCGTTACGGTGTGCCAGACAAACTCACTCGATACGAGGAGCTGTGCGTGTGCCTGAGTTTCTCCGGCGGCGTTGCGAGCGAAGCACTGGAATATTCCTCCGTCTCCCGGCTGCACCCGGCGCACCGTCAGCCCGGTGGCGGCGGTGACCTTGTAGCGGGGGTTAGCCAGCTTGGAGAGCGGCACCGCGTCCTTGTACCACTCTATCCGGGGCTGGGGCACGCCTGCACGAGTGCACGAACACGGGGAGAGAGAGAGAGAGAGAGAGAGAGAGAGAGAGAGAGAGAGAAAAAGAAATAATGAAATCCTCCTAACAAGCCGGCTGACCTCACTGCCGAGTTTAACGGCTCCGGCTCCCATTAAAAACAGCCACATCCGCCAATCTCTCTCCTCTGTTATCTACTGTCTCCCTATAAATATGCATGCGGGCATAATGACTGCTAATATTATATTGATTGCGAGGGTGTGGATGGTAGGGTAAGGGTGGCAGGAGGGGCCAAAAAAACATTCTAAATAAAAGATGTGGGCAAACGCAGCACATTGAATATCGCTGGTGTCGTCTGCCACCTGTCTGACGGACATGCCAGATATGACAGTGAGGCTGCGCATGCAATTATTCTATCTCAACTCTGCACACCAGTGTGTGTGTGTGTGTGTGCGTTTGAGGGAAGGAGGGATGAATTCCACACTTTTCCTCAATCTGTTGGTGTCAAGCTTTTCACAGACATGCGTGAAGTATTTTTCCGCGGCCGCCTTGTCTAGCTCACTCTGTCACTCTGCACTCCATGTGTCCTCTCCTCCTCCTCCACCTCCTCCTCCTCCTCCTCCTTTCAGCCTCCATCCCTCTCTTCCTACCCTCAGGCCTCGGCTATTTAATTATACTGCCACTGTATCAGATTACCGAGGAGGGACACACTCGCTCAGCGTGTGTGTGTGTGTGTTTGAGAGAGAGTATGTTGCATATACAACACATACATGCTTTCACATAATCCATTTAAAAACAAGAGTTACGACTCTCAGGCTCGATCTGACCTCGAACTGTCCCGAGTAAATTGTCACGAGAAGCCTACACACTAATGCGCACACACACACATTGAACGAGACCAAAAGCTCAGCATAGTGCCGTGCATTGTGGGCGCTGAAGTCACCTTGCCACACCCTGCTGGGCAGCGGACACTTAAGATGAACAGACGGCCTCAAGTATTAAATCACAAAGTGACAAACATGCAGCATGACAGGAATCAGTTCATCTACTTGCAGAGCTTCAAAGTGCTCGTGGGATCCTCTGAAACCCTGTTGAATGAAACCTTTGTGTTCTTGCCTCCCTCTATAACGGCGGGCTGCCCGGGTGAGGTCATCGCCCCTCCTCATGTAACTCCACCACAAGCGGTACCACCCAGTTTGGGCTTGGTTTCAGCTTTCCGCTAGTGCGTTTGAAGCATATTGACCTTAAAGTAACTTTAAAATGTACATTGAGAGTCATCCATTCATTGCTGGTCGGGAGGAGCTCTTTTCCTAATGCAACTCCAATATGAGAGGAAGGGGACAGAGTAACTCTCTGTGGAATAATGCCTTTCAAAAGTTAAGCCAAAGCTAATTTGAGGGCTCAGCAGAGGGAGTTTATCAAATCAAGTGTGCATCCTTCAGAGTGATGGTGTTTTACCATACAGTGTTCTCTGTGTGTGTCCCTATCCATCCAGCGCACAGCTCAGCGAGAGGCCCTCTTGACACGACTAGCTTCGACCGGCGGGGCGTTATATTACGTTCGGCTGGATGCTTTTCGACACAGACTGAGGACCGAGGATTTAGTCGCCCATTTCTTACCCTGGAATCGCTTTAGGAACGGATCCCCGGAAATTATAACCACAACCAATATGTCTTTCAATGTACAGGCGAGCGTGTGAGAGTATTGCTTTCAAATGTACTTGAGGCTATGTAAAGCAATCCTCTATGTGTACACACACACACACACACACACTCACACACACAGCGTACCTGTAGCCAGGCAGGGGATATCTACGTTCCTGTCGAGGTCAGCGAGGATCTTCCTCTTGGGTTGAGCCGTGAGAGATGGCAGCTCTGCAGGGACAAAAAGTAAAGCGTTCACATATGAATCATCAAACGAGATAAAACAGCATCTCAAACGCAACAACAAAAACGCCCCCCCCCCCCCGCTGCTGGGAGCACGCTTCAACTACTACTAATAAGCCTGGAAAAAAAAGGCTTAAAAACTTCAATCATTAAGTAGCTTTAAGGAAAAGTCTCTACAAGCATATATTCCTTAATAGAGAACTTGGAGTGGAAGCCCCTCCCCCCTGCAGAACAAGAATGGATCTCCCTCTTGGCCCTGAGTATCTTGAGTGTCATTGCCAGGCTCTCTGTCTATATGCCCTGTGAAATTACTTCCACGGCAGTCACAGAAAAACACATTCTTGGAGTTTCCCAAGGGAAACAATCCCCCCTTTTTTCTTTTTTTTAAACTGCTTCATTTCGCTGCCAATAACTGCTCCCTCTAAACATCTTCACCAGCGTCTCTCTAAATGCCGACAGCAGCTGTGAGACAAAGCTTCCCTTGGATTGGAGTGTGAATACACGCCTTTTTGGTGTGTTACTGTAATGCTACGTGTTATGAAAAATTGAGTGCGTGCGCTCCATTTTCTTTGGGAAAACATTTGTTAATATTTAGTGAGAGATATTGACACAGCGAGCCCGGAGAGGGAGGCAGGCTGGCTAATTCATTTTCAGTCTGGCTTTCTGTGGAAAAGTGGCTCCACACAGTAGCAGCACCTGTTCTCTGAAAAATGACTCGGAGGAAAATAAAATGTCCGGCATATGCGCTAAATAATAAATGTGTACACCGGTTCGTGACAAAGATAAAATTCTTCACCGACGAGGAGACGTTTGGTTTCATTTCTTTTTTTAAAAAATATTTCTTGAGGCTCCGCACTTTACGCTTAATTATAACATATAATGGGGATGTTTTGACACTGGGCTGTCATTTTAATGCTGTTGTACTTAAGAGAAGAAAAAAAAATGGGGAAAAAAAATTCCCTTTGCTCCAGCGTTATTTGTCTCCATTTCTTGTTGCTTCACATAGTGGATGGGTAAACCGAGGTGGCAATAAAAAAGACTTACTGCAAGTTTTATCAAGCTGTGTGTGTGTGTGTGTGTGTGTGTGGACAGCTACACAGTAGACTCCCATGTTGCTGATACATTTATTCTTCTTGACTTTAAAGTTCTTGCCTGTTTTCCGGGGTAACTTTTAAACCCACACACACACACACACACACACACACACACACACGCTGCATCGCCTATCTTTACCGTGCACGGTGGAATCCGGCAAAATTTTTGACAAGAGGCCCCAGCGGTGAGCGGAGGAACAGCATAAAACAAGAGATGAATAACAGCCGTGTGGCGTGACGCCGATAACGCAGACATATTAATCACCCCCAGTCAGGAGAGTGCAAGGACCTACATGCGGAAATACAACAAAACATATTTTGGGGTGTGCGTTTGGGTGGCTGGGTGCGGAGCTTTGAGCTGCCACGGATTCCCCGCTGTCTGCCTGCAAAACAAAGACGGAGCACAACAACAGATTTTTGTTGTTTGCACCAGTAGCCGTCCGTACAGTATCCAGTATCATACATATTCCGATTAGTGGATCTGGGCAGAGAAGAAGTGGAATTGAATAATGAATACCTTTGAGGCCGTCTCCTTCTTTGACACAGACACATACACTATTCTGTTTAGGAATCCCTTTCATTGGATCAAGGTCTGTTGAGCCCATAGCAGAAGAAGAGGATCAGTACCAATGTATTCATCAGCCTCTACTCCTCTGATACATATGAATGCATGCAGACTTTGTCCCTGCAATGCAGGCCTTAACAGCCTTGTAGGCTTAATGAAGGAAGATAACGCAGAGAGAGAGAGAGAGAGAGATAGAGCGAGAGAAAGAAGGTAAAGAAATTGGCGGTAGATGGTGAGCGGGGGAACAGACGGAGAACGAGTGGTATATAAATATTCTGACTAGTGAGTGCTCCGCAGGCATGGGTGGTTTGCTCTGTCTGCGTTAGGCGCTCCGACAATCACAGCAGATCAAAAAGACGCTGACGAACTGGGGGGGCGGGGAAGAAAAAGTTTTGCTTCATCAATCACACGCCCGCTGCCTCTACGTTGTTTTCTATTTACACACACACACACACATATCGGATGACGGGGGAGGATTGTGTGTGGTTTGGAGGGTGCTCTCATTGACCGGCGGCACCGGGGAGCGAAGCTAATTTAGCTGCCGGGGCCAAACAGGCGTGTGTGCGGTTGTATTTTGTCGTGAGCGCGTGAATGTGCACATGCATGTGGCGGCTGTTTGTGACCACGCGGCAGAGAGGACCGATTCAGCTGGAGTGGTCCTGCAGTTGACAGTCCAACGCCTGCAGCGCTCCCTGTCATGCTTCCAGGACAAAAGAAGGAATAAATGGAGGCATAAACAGGAAGAAACAAAGCCTGGAGCCAAACGTGTGCCAGAAAAGACCAGAGCGAGGTTGAAATAGAAATTAATGGTACATGTTGAGAGCATGATGGGTAAGGACCAAGATAATCACGGACAATCCTGTTCGGCAGTGTGTGTGTGTGTGTGTGTGTGTGTGTGAGTGCCCTTTCTTACCCATTACACTGAGGTGTGCCCTTGCCTCCAAAGGTTGGGCAGTGCTGTTGCTAAGTAACGCCTCACAAATATATAACCCCGTGTCGGAGGAGTTCGGCGCAGGAATAACGAGCCGACGCCCACTGGCCAGGCGACGCCCATCGCGTTTCCAGGCCACCACGAGGCTGTCGATCGGTCTGCAGGGGGGGGGGGGGGGGGGGAGCGAGGAAAAAGAATAGCGGGAGTCGGGTGATTTGGAGAAAAAGGAAAAGAGTGACAGAAGGCAATTACGACATATTAAATCCATCAGTTTCTGTGTCAATGAGGCAGGAAATGAATGATGACAGTCTGTATATCAGAGCAGTCAGCTCTACTCAGCATGAAGGAGCTTCAGTCAGTGACTCCGCATGCTGGAGAGAGGAATGGGGTTTCATGTAAAGTGAAAATGTTGCTTCTTGCATAATCAAGATCAAAACAACATTCTTGTGTGTGTGTGTGTGTGTGTGTGTGTGTGTGTGTGCGTGGCTGTATTTGTTTGAGACACCATTAATACAGCATTGCATTCATTCGTGGAAGTGCAGCTCAGTTTTGAGGTGCATTTTCATCCCACGTTTACATTCTTGTAATCATCCATCCATCCATTATCTGAACCGCTTATCCTCTTTAGGGTCGCGTTTAAATTCTTGTAATCAATTTGCATTAAAATGTGCAATCGGCTTACTAGCTAATTATCTAATCAGCAGTTTTAATTGCAATCCAGATGCATCTTAAAAGTCATAATGTGGGGATGCAAATACTTGGATAAAATAATAAATATTAAAATAGCATTACAAAACATAGAAAAGCATTGCCTAAGCTCCAACTATAAGATATTTTCTTGCAATTTTTTTTATTGGTTTGAAGTAAAAATTAGGTTTTGGGTTTGTAAAGTCATTAAAAAAACATAAATGAATAAAAAAAACTGAGTAAAAGAGGGTGTGAAATACAAACTACTGTCAAAGTGAACAAGTGCTATTTCTAAATGACATTAGCTTAACGATCATTAATGTTACAATCTCTTGATTTATTATTATTACACGTTTCATTTCTGGTCATCCTGTTCTTTGGCTTGAATCCCATAATGAATCACTTTGACATGACATTAGACAGCACTAACAAAGGTCATATTAAGAGATGTGGAGGAGGTGAAGACAAGCTGGTAATTGAGCCACACTGAGGTGGACGGCACAACGTTTTGAGATGTGACGTGAAAAGAAATGGAAAAGAAGGAAAAATTGGCTAATAATTCATCCAGCGACTTACTTTCTGCTGCTGTTTTGGGCGTTTTTAAGGCTAATTTAGTCAAAGTAAAAGATATAAGAAGTCACATAATACTTTGGTTTAGTTTTTCAAAGTGGGCAACTTGGGTGAATATGAACCGACTGTAAATAATACAACGGCAGGCATTAAATGTGTTTATCCTTTCCTCTGGATACAGTCGAGAGTACGCCGCAGTCTCTCTCCGATGATACAACTCGAGGTGACAAATTGGATGGAAAAGTAATTAAACTTGCGGCTTGGCTGATAACTCAAAATTGTAATACTCTTACTCAGTGGGTCCTATCCGCAACAAAAGAACCCAAAATGTACCCAAAGACAGAAAACATTTTTCCAGCCCTTAATATTAGATCTACTGGCACAGCTTGTTTTCAATCAGACTACTAATTATTTTAGCACTGGAGCAGGACTGCGTTGGTGCATATGACTGATTAATGGTTAATGGATGTGGATAGGAGATGCTTTTAGACGCCAGCACTTGATTTCACTGATCGTACTTCATCCCAAACTTCAATGGAATAGTTTCTCTCTTTCGGTTATCCCCCGGGTGCAGAATTATCTCTCTCTGGAATGAGTATCTTTTAGTGGATTCTCTGATATTGGAAATATTATTGGTGCCTGTCAAATGGGTTGTTTCTGGCAGAAGAAATGCGGGAGTCTCAAAGCTAATTTGTCTACTGTTGTAATACCATTAGAGTGGGTAGCGAACACCCAATTACATGGTGGTAAATATAAATCGCCTGACCATAATATCTAAGATGAGATAAAACTTTATTGCCCTTTATAATCAAGAAAATTTGTGTTGCGTCGCATATTTCTCAATATTTACGCAGCGGAAATGGATCCTGCTGCTGCCAAGAATTGGTTCTCACCTGCTGCAGGTATTTGCCCCTCTTCTATTATGTGTAACCGTGTTTAGTCACTTTTCATACAGTAACTTGAGAGCTGGTCAAGTGCTGGTCAAGTGCTGCCGAAAAGACATTTAAAGGGATTTCAGCTCCGACAGATCAAAGCCGAGTGTCTCGCCCCGACCGAACGACACAATGCGGAGAAGAAACCTTGAAAACATGGACCGCAGAGGAACTAAATACGGCACATTAAATAAGCAGAGCCCTGAGTGTCACCTGGTGGTTCAGGCTGGCTTTTGTCTGGTCAAAGCTGCCTCACGTTTCTTTTTAATCAATGTTGGACCCTCGAATCACAACATGTTAAATATTCATAACCTTCTCCTCACGCGTATACCAGGAATGCAGCTACGCCGACCCTAAGATGCGGTTTTCCAAACGGTCCCCGCAGCCGTCGCTCCATCCTCTGGCATCAATGAAGTCAGTGTGTGGTACAGAACACTGAATATATATATATATATAGCTGCACTCGTGCCCCTGTGTTGACTGCGTACAAACAAGGTCGGGAACTGTTGTAAAGTGATCCTTTTGTCTCGAGAGAAGACAAGCGCTTGTTTAGAGGGAGCCAAACGACACGCTACATGCTGTGTTCAGAACAAATACTACATTGTTTAACATGAAGTACCCATAAGCCATTGCTCAGGCGCCTTTTTCAGAGGCTCAGTGTTCATCTGAGAGAGGAGTGAAAACTGATTTATGAAGTAGAACTTCTCTGCTGATGTCAGACGGGACTTTGATACAACTTCTGTTTAAGTTAACTTGGTGTGTGTGTGTGTGTGTGTGTGTGTGTGTGTGTGTGTGTGTGTGTGTCTATACACTAATACAGGGGGGAGAGACTTGCTGAGCTATGGTTTTATGTGGTGTCCTCTAATTGCCCTGGAAGAAAACAGTGCGGTCGAGTAAGAAAGGAATTGTTTGCTCTTGTGTGTGTGTGTGTGTACACAAAATACATTTACCTGGCATTAGCGATGCACTCCAGTGTGGCCTCGCTGCTGCCTGCCACCACCGTTGTGTCTTTGGGTCCGATCACAATCGCCGGGGCCACAAGCTCTGACTCAGGATCTGTGATGAGAGTAAATGAGATGCAGTTTGAGGCCTCTCATCTCACACGGCGGCATCAAACACACGATCTCACACTCACACGTTACACGGGATCACACCCTCCTGTACGCACCATGACACCTTCTTCCTAACGCACGGCATTCAAAAGCACCGTGACCGTGTTCTTGGTGTTATTTGATTTAACACTGAATGCTTTTAGCCTTTTAACTTGAATTAGTTTAGTAACCTTTATGTTCACTCTTAATTGGTTTGGTGACATTTTCCTCTTATCCGCCCTCGTTTTCAACAACCCAGATGTTGGACCATCAGATGTTGGACCACCAGATGTTGGACCATCAGATGTTGGACCACCAGATGTTGGACCACCAGATGTTGGACCATCAGATGTTGGACCACCAGATGTTGGACCACCAGATGTTGGACCATCAGATGTTGGACCACCAGATGTTGGACCACCAGATGTTGGACCACCAGATGTTGGACCATCAGATGTTGGACCACCAGATGTTGGACCACCAGATGTTGGACCACCAGATGTTGGACCACCAGATGTTGGACCACCAGATGTTGGACCATCAGATGTTGGACCACCAGATGTTGGACCATCAGATGTTGGACCATCAGATGTTGGACCATCAGATGTTGGACCATCAGATGTTGGACCACCAGATGTTGGACCACCAGATGTTGGACCACCAGATGTTGGACCATCAGATGTTGGACCATCAGATGTTGGACCATCAGATGTTGGACCACCAGATGTTGGACCACCAGATGTTGGACCATCAGATGTTGGACCATCAGATGTTGGACCATCAGATGTTGGACCATCAGATACATTTCTGGCTTGTCAATGTCAATGTTGGCTGCTGTCATAAGCTGTGGGGTATTATTGTAGTATTGAGTAGTATTTAAAGTAGTGATCCTTGGCCTTGACTGAGACTATTGATATATGATATGGATAAAACGGCTACAAAGCAGATGGACCACATCTGTGGACCAGTATTCTTCTTCACATCTTAATTTCTGTTCATAAACACTTGTACTATGTAACACTGCCTCTTCTCTCCTTTGTCAACACTTTAGATGATGCTCGTCTTCATTGAAGACTTCATTTTAATTGTCAAGATAAAACCCATGTCGTGATCAAACCCTGCAGTTTATGCAGTAGAATACATACCTTTCGGCCACACAGAGTTATTAAATCATGCGCAAGGTACAAGATTAATACAATTAACTCACACACAAATATGCTCGAGGAAAAAAAGACACACAAGAGGGATTGAAGGGGAGTTATAAAATACGAAAGAATAGCTCCAAAGTGTGTCCAAAATATGGGCGACACATTTTTAATGGTCGCACTGGTGCGCCTGACATTTAGCAGGTTTGTCTGTGTGTGTGTGTGTGTGTGTGTGTGTGTGGCCTGTAATCCTCCTCGAGGACCATAACAACCTTAAAACATTCCCGTAATTCAAAGTGAAGACAGGGGTAAAAAAGGAAAGAAAACTATTTACCACTCCAAAAAAAGGAACTATTACCAATTTGTATGGGGAAGCGACAAGAAAGGGAAACACTTAAAATGCATTATCGCGGCGCCGAAAGGCCACGCGGTGCACCTCGATGATGTGTCGGTGCATCGAAATGCAAAAAAAAAAAAGTTGGAGGCGGCAGAGAAGCCGATACAAAAAGTTAGTGTGGAACCCTGAGTGAGGATAACGGTGACTGGCAGAGTGTGTCTGACTGAAACTAAAGATAAATGGAACCCAACATTTATTTCCACTTCTTCTAAACTGCTATTGTCTTTTATCCTAGACATATTTTCCAATCGTACACACACACACACACACACACACACACACACACACAGCAGAATTCTCTCTTATAAACAATATCACTCTTTGTCAAAGACGCCAGTGTTCTGTGTGAAACACATTACCATACAGGCTATAATGATGTATTGGAGACAGTGTGATGGTGTGTGTGAGTTACAGTGATGGTGTTTAGAGGCGAGTACCGTTGTTAGAGAGTACAGCGGTGTGAGTATGGGGATGATTTATGCCCTAAAAGGTGTGTCGCAGAGTATGGTGGTGTGTGTGTGTGTGAGTATGATTTATGGCAGGTATAGGCCTCTCATAAGAAAAAGGACACTCGAGGATTGTTATCAGTTTGAAATGTGCTCAGCAAAACAGTAGGAAAACAGTCGAATAAGCCAATGGAGAAAAGAAATAAAGACTATAAGACTAAGAAATAAACAATGTTTTCCCGAAAGCAGGAAGCCTCGTTTTCCTCTTCGCTGTAGGAACGTCGCCGGGCTTCACACGGAGAGGCTGTATAGGGATGAATGAGGGAGGAGTAGGGACTACAAATTAACAAGCCAGGTCTGATAGGGGGGTCGGTGTGTCAGGAAGGGGAGGCGAGGAGGCGCTTTGATCTCCCCTTTGATGGGAGAGAGGAAAAGGTGGTAATTAACTCGCTGCTTTTTATTCCTCCCTCTCATTCTCTCTCTCTCTCTTCGTCATTTTTTTTCCCCCAATCGCTGTGAAAGAGCTGAAAAGCCATATCCCCCTGTCACATGAAATAAGACACGCGGGAACATGAAGATAGCACACACACACACACACACACACACACACACACACACGCTCTACTGTCTCGACATCTACACTTGTTGACGCTATAACTTGAGTTGGCGGATGAGTCATTAATGGGGAAGACAAGTATAGTGATGGGAAGTAATAGTGGAGGTCTCTATCACTCTAAGTCCCCCCCCCCAACACACACACACACACACACACACACACACACACACACACGTGCGCGCTCTGTACACACAATACTCAAAACCTGTCGCCTCGTACGACGGAATGCGCGTTACAATTTCAACGGTTTGGAGACGTAATGATAGGCTGCAGCGGAGAGTGGGTGGAAGAGATGCAGAGACAGCGGGAGTGTGTGCAGGAAGAGGTGGACGTGGAGATGGAGCGAAAGAGGAGAGCGTCCATTAGCCGGCCGCTCCGGAAAGCAGAGGTCATGCTGGGAGTCGTCGGCATCAGTGGAGCCTTAATGGCAGCGGCGACCGCCGATAATGAGCAGAGGGAGACGTGAACCCAACCTGTTAACTCGGGCCTCCGGAGTCTGAGGGGAGCCGACAGACAAATCGGGACAGCGGGAACACTGGTGCGACACGGGAGAACCAGGAGGGGGAGCGAAAGAGGGCTCGGAGGAGACGGAGGGAGGGTGCAGATGGTCTCCTTCTTCCTGGAGTGACAGACATGATGGTGGAAGCAGAGGGGAAAGCAAAATGCCATATGGTTGTGTGATCCGCGCTCCTCTTTTCTCTCCGTCAGCGTGTCTAACACCCTCTTCCTCTGGGGAGATCTATATCATTTCATCTCAGTCCGCATCTCTAATTCCCTGCTGCCTATCTTCCCCTCCTTTATTCCCTCTCATCCCTCTTATCTCCTCCTTTTGTTGTTTAAACAGGGATTATTAAATTAATATTCCTCAACCTAAACAAGGATAAATATTCAAACTGGCAGACAGTGTTACTGTGTGTGTGTGAGTGTGTGTGTGTGTGTGTGTGTGTGTGTGTGTGTGTGCAAGCTGTGGCAGCTAAAAGGCTCCCTGTAACGATTCTACAAAGAGAGTCCAGAAGTTTAATCTAACTCTATTGGATTCCTCATTTAGCAAATGAGAAACACCATGTGGCGGAGAGAGGGAGAGTAGGAGTGATGGAGGGAGGAAAAAAAACAAACTCAGGGAGGCTTGTAGTATAACGAAGCAATATCAGAACAACATCGTGGGGATGGAGAGCTTCATTAAAGAGAGAGGGATGATAAAAAGAGGAGAGATTTTAAAGAAAATAGGGGTTAAATGTGTATTGTGTGTCTGCGTGTGTGAACAGGAATGAGGATATTGTGTAGCAGCGGAGAGAAAGAGTGACGCATTGCAACATTACAATGCTCTCGTCAGTGCAATCATCCCTGATTGACAGTTAAGTACTGTGGAGGTGACACAGCTGTGTGTGTGTGTGTGTGTGTGTGTGTGTGTGTGTGTGTGGTATTCAGATGGAAGCAGAAACCTCCTAAATTAAATCAAAGATGGGAATGATAAAAAAAAAACAGGGTTAGTTAAAAGGATTGCTGCAGCTTTAGGGCAGGAAAGAGATAAAGATGGATAAATAGAGAGCGAGAGAGGTGGACGAGAGAGAGAGGTGGACGAGAGAGAGAGGTGGACGAGAGAGAGAGAGAGAGAGATGAAAAGCTATTCCAGCCACAGATTACAATGTAATCCCTCTTCGAATGGATTCTCTCAGATTACAGCTTGTTCTTCTATAAAATCTGTCAGTCACTCCACACTCCCTATTGTGTCAGTCGGTGTGTGTGTGTGTGTGTGATCTTTCTACGACTGGAGACATGTGTGTTTTAAGACCTAGAGAGCAGAGTGACTGGCTGAGGGCTGAACACACAAACACACAGACACACAAACACACATCTACACAGTTGGAGGCTGGAGTTAGCTGACTGTGTATTAATAGACTTGTCATATACGTGTCTGCAGGGTTCACAGCCAACCAACACATATCACACTGAGACCGCACACAACAGAGAGAGAGATGAGTTTGAGAGAAAGAAAGAAAGAGGGCGAGACTGTGAGAGAGAGAACAGAGAAGGAAAGGAAGCTGGAGAAACGGACACTTAAGGAAACTGGAGAGCGTTTAAGGAAGAAAACATGATTTGTACAGTATTTTGGAGGGTAAGAGGAGAAGGTGATCATTTGCTGATCTGTCTTGAGAATAATGCATGTGTGTGTGTGTGTGTGTGTGTGTGTGTGTGTGTGTGTGAGAGAGAGTGGGGTGAGTGTTTGTGCGTGTCACTGCACTCATTAATGCTGCATGCTGACAGCTAAGTGTCACCGTCTGACTACACTTGCCTTAGAATGCCAAAATGAAACCACAAGCCAAGACACGCTTCCACACACACACACACACACACACACACACACACACACACACACACACACACACACACACACACACACACACACACACACACACACACACACACACACACACACACACACACAAATATAAAGCCACAGCACACCAAGAGTAGAAGATCCAAGCCCCAAGGGGAGACAGACACAGACAATGGGGAAGCAGTGAGAGGACCGAGAAAGATGCCCGATTTTAAATATTCATCTCTTCCTTCAGCTGCCAAATCCTCTATCTATCTCTGTCATCGGGCCACACAAGTGACGGAAGGCGGAGATGAGGAGGAGAGGAAGAAGGAGGCCAAGCGAGAAGCGTGTAGCAGTAATGGAGTGGCAGCGAGGGAGTCAAGCCCTCGGGAGTGCTCGATGATTATATTTGATTCATTTAGAGTATTGTATTAGTTGTTTTTTGGGGGGGCTGCTGGACAAAACCCGCAATAACATAATGAGGTAACATTTCATCATCCGTATACTGGAGTGAGGGCATGAGCGATTGCTTCATGCTCGCAACCTTCTTTCCGTAGAGCGAAAGAAAACTCAACTATTTTATCCCCCTTATTAAATCAGAAAATCATCAACACACGACAGCGGCTCATGGGATTAATTCTTCCAGAAAGAAGTAAAATAAGGGAGAGTCACAGAGAGTTATACTGTCACCATTGAGGCAGTGTGTGTGTGTGTGTGTGTGTGCGCCCTCTGTGTTCCCTGTAACTGGTGTTTGCATACCAGCAGAGATAAACTCCGGTGGCTCTTGTGAGTACTCGGGGCCGGTCTGTTTCTGCAGCGAGAGGCTGCTCGACCGCCGAGGAGAGGCAGACGCTCGAGTGGTGCCGTGGGGGGGAAACGAGTTAGCGAGTGTGGAGCAGACACAAATGTCTTCCCGAAAGAAAGCGAAGTTAGACCAGACGGTTAAATGGAGTCTGCCGCCACGGCAACATGGAGCCTCTCCTCCTCACTGCAGCATCCGGAGGACCCGTCTCTATTTGCTGCCACCTGGCTCAGCCGAGAGCTGCTCAGACAGAATCCACCTGTCGCGGCTCTGGGACCTTCTGCGGCGAAATACTTTACAAATGAGTGTTTTTCTCATTTAAGGGGCGGAAACTATTTCAAGTGGAATCCAGGGGCGAATTGAGGGTGACCGTGTTTTCAAATCCCTAAACAGTTGATACGCATGGAGGGTTTTCATTGGAGGGAGAAAGCTTTCTGAAAAGGTCTTTAGAAAAGAAGCATGACAGCTAACCGCTCTGAAAGGTTCCTCAGGAAAAGAGCAACGTCCTTGACAACATCACGTTGATGGAAGGACGCACAAACAGCGTTGGATTCATACATCTGGTGCTTTTTGTCTTCATATTGTGTTGGTGCAGAACATGATCGGCTGGGAACAAGTTTGTTGTTATGATTATTATAATTGTGGAGAAAACCGGCACGATTTGGTGGTGAATGTTGAAAACCGGGACATTTTAAGTGTTTGACAGATATTTGTCGGGACTCGCTTGAAAATGGGGGCAATTCTGGACAAACAGGGACGTCTGCTCAAGTGAAATTATGGAAAAATGAACGGAATAAATATTTCCAGCTATACACACTATGTTTACATGCATGCACAAAAATAGGAGTAATGAAATTGAGAAAATGGTTTTGATTTATCTCCATTGGGGTTTTCCCATCAGCATCAATTATAAACAAGACACGCCCCTAAGAGGTTCATTGGTCGTTATCTCCTAAACGCAATGAGATATCAGAACGTTTTTAACTTAGTTAGGATGAAACAGCTCCAATGATGATGCACAACAAGTTTGGTATGAATCGGACCAAGCATGCAGGAGAAAACTACAAAAAGGGAGTTTTTCACATAATTCAAAATGGCGGAAAATCTAAGTAGGCGGAGCTTAGGGGTCTGAGAGGCTTTTTTGTAGAGCAGGTGAAGATGGGCATGTGTGAAATATGCGACCAAAGAGGAATTGTGCCCTGTTTATATTTTAACTAACATTTGGGTCCTATATGAACCTTTACACATTGGTCTGCACCATTATTATGCAGACAGAGAGAACCCCATGCACCCTGAGCCATACGCACTATTGCATTCTGGGAGCATTGGTAGCTTGTAGGTTGGAGAAGCTTCCAAATGAAAGGTGGCCAGCTGGAGGCCAGTTTGTTAATCGTGAGTGTGACGTGAAAACAAAACAACAAACTTCAAACAATACTGCCTCAAAATTAATTCAAAACCAGATTTTCTGAGAAATCGGTTTAAATCATTTGATTATTATCACGCGGCCCGAGGCTGACCTGGAGGTCGGAAGTGTTTTTCTTACAGGCAACAAGGCAGAACGAGTGAAACTACGCCGGTGGAACGTCTTCTACAGCTGCCAATATATGACATGCAGCAAAGCATTGAGCGAGGCAACCCTCAGCGACGACCTTCTGGAGGGAGGGAGGGGGGGAGGGAGGGGTCACGGCAATATTTGTCTCTCTTTTGAGAGAGAGAGAGAGAGAGAGAAGCAGCCAGAGATAGAGAATGTAAATGTTAATGGCTTCTTTACCTGTTGACCCGCGGTTCTTCTTGCCAACTGTCCATCAGCCAGAGAGAATGGGATGACGAGAAGAGGGACAAAAGGGGAGACGGGGAAATGGGGGGAGGAGGAGAACAGGAGATATGTAATTTAGATTTCAAGTGTTTCCTTCGGGGCGCGGCAAAAAGACACACTCGGCTAATACTTTTTTTTTTCTTCTTCTTCTTTTAAAGCACATGAAAATAGGCTTTCATAAATCAGCAGCTGTGAGGAGTCTCGGAGTTGAGTAGGCGCACACCGGAAAAGAAGACTCTTCTTCTGAGGAGGAGGAAAAAACAAATACAGACAGAGAGCAAGATATGGATGAGAGGGAGGAAGAGACAGAAGAAGAAGAGCGAGCGGCACGTTATCATGGAGTCCAGAGGAAGACGAGCTGTTTGCAGCCCATCCATCAACCGCCAGCTAACGAATTTTGTCTCGCTCATTCCCTCTTTTCTTCTCCCTCTTTATCTTCCCCCTCTGCCTTTTCTCCGTGTATCTGTCAGAAGTCTGGAGGTGGCAAGACTGTAGGCAGCGAGAAAATGATGGCATTGACATTCCACAAGCAGAGAATCTACATTCCCCGTTCATCTATCAATACACTGGCCCTACACACACCTATTCAGCCGCTCAGACACTCACTCAACTCTTGAGCGCTGGCTGTGTGAGAGTGTGTGTGTGTGTGTGTGGATCCGGGAGTGTGTGTGTGAGGTGAAACATGTGTGTCAAACGCCTAATTTGGATTCTGACGTATCACATCAGCATCAGCACAAAGTTTCTTTCTCACACACACACACACACACACACACACACACACACACACACACACACACACACACACACACACACACACACACACACGGAGAGTATGGGGCAAGTGATGAAGAGTGAGCGAGCAAGCTGACGAGGAAGAAAAACAAAAGCAGCTATCAAATGTATGGGGAAAGAGGCTGAGGGAGGGGGGATAAGAAGTTTATTTCTGTCCCAAATAAAGATTAATCTGTTGTGAACGAGGGTTGTTATGGAAACTCAGGACTTCTTGGCATCAACTGAAATGTCTCCAGGGAGTTTTTAAGAACTCGAGTGCTCAAAGTCAGGACTAAAAGTCAGATTAAAAGTTGTTTTTTTGCATCCAATCATATCTAATTAACCAATTTGAGACTTAATTTAGACAACGCTCTATATGTGCATGAGGTCCTGGTTCCAAACCATAAAGTTCATAAGTTATTGATGTGAATGAAAGTTTAACTGGCTCCTCTAAGAGGACTTGCTTGGATCAGGGCCACGTAGACTTGGCTCCGGTGCTGCAGGTACCAATCAAGGCCCGCTGCCCGGCCCATTGTGAGCCCAGCCGCTTAACCAGAGCACCGATTGTGCTGTTAAGTAGCGGCACTATGGAGAGTCTAAAAGAGGGTCAGCACACACACACACGCACACACACACACACACACACACACACACACACACACACACACACAATGCCCACTGACACACTCACAGAAAGGCTTTGGTCTGGGGGGCATGTGTGTATTCAAATGACGTGTCATAGCGAGTCATCTTCAGTTTCAAACGGGGGCAGGGGAACAATGGGGACATCAGGGGACAACACAGCCAGCGCGAGCACACAACACAACAAAGCGGAGCTGAATCCACTCGACACGTTTTTTTCTAGTAACTTTCACTTCCCCCGCTGCGTGAAAAACGCCGCGGATCATTTGTTGTCTTAATCAATGAGTTTATTGAAGGCGGAGGGAACAGCTGTGGTGATCCGACTCTTAGCACTCTGTTCGGAGACCTCACAAAACGAAGGGGCAAAGAAACAAAATCACAAATATAAAAAAGAAATACGCCAGGAGATTGAAATACAAGCACAAAGTTAAAAAAAACGCATAAAAGAAATGTTCAAATAAATCATCCAAAAGGGATGCACAAGTGCAAGTATTAAAATACACTTAAAATGTTGTAGAAACAGGGTCGGCAGATCAAACTGGTGGGCGGGTCCAAAAGCTGAGGGGCCAGTACAGCAAACGCTCCCGTCTTTGACCTTTGACCCCTGGAACAGCGAGCAGGCCGAACACAGCAGAGTTCAGCAGAGTTCAGAGGCCTTCGTGGACAGTAAGGAGGTCACGGAGTCAGATTTCAAAGTGGATCCGAAAAGAAACGGGTAACCGGTGCACGGAGGCCACAAACCGGGGCGAAGAGCGAAAAGCGATTGGTCTTCGTCAGACGTCTTGGCTGCAGAGTCGTGAATCTGTGAATCTCTAGCATGAATATTATGCTCTGTATTGCCAAAAGATAACTCTGAGCAAGTCGGAGTAGGTAGAAACATGATTGGACCAATGTTTTTGTGTGGTATTTGGGATGGGGGGGGGGGGGGGGGCCGAGCGGAGGCGGGACTTGATCCCCTCAGAGCCGACGGTCTCGTCAGCTGTGCGGCTCCGTAGTGCGTCACGGTTGATTTAAGGTGACGTGTTTAAAACAGAGTCCGGTGGGTGAGGTGAAAGTATTAGTGTGTTTGCATAAGTGAGTCTCGGCCTCGGGTGTGATTCGTATTCATGAATTCACCTGAAGGACCCGGAGACCAGCAGGTCAGCACGCCCTCTGTGCGCCCCGTGTTTGTGTGCGCACAACTGAGTACAGTACATGTGTGTTGCTATTAAACAGCCCTGTGTGCGCTGTACTCTTCATGTGTGTACAGGCTGCTGCAACTGTGTGTGTCTCACTGTGTTACCGTACCCAGCTGACCTGTGCAGGTGACTCACCTAAAGCCCCTCACCCCCCTCACCCCCCACCCCCCCGACACACAACCGGCCCCGCCGGGTGTTCCTTGCTTCCTCTCCCATCTCCATACGAGCAGACACCTCTTTGCCCTCGGTGACAATCTATTCTCCGGCTCTGCCTCGCTCTCCCCCATCCGCTGTCACACTTCCCCGAGCCAAAGGATACTTTTTCTTTTTTAGCAACACATTTGGGTCTTTTGTCTCTCTCTCTCTTTCTGTCTCTCTCTCTCTCTCTCTCGGCTGTTTTAAACTCAGAGTTCAACCCCCAAACCTCCTCACCAGTCCAATTTGCCCTGTCAATCTCACTCTCCCTTCACTCGGTTCCTTTATCTCGCGCTAAAACGCACACTGACACACACCTATTTGAAATTCATATCAATGGCCATACAAATGCAAGGCTCCAATTTCCAATCCTGACACATTCAGAGAGAGAAAAAACAAGGACGCCGCCGCCGACACACACACACACACACACACACACACACACACACACACACACACACACACACACACACACACACACACACACACACACACAAAAATAATAAGCTGGCTGGAGAGTTGACCTCGGACCTTCGCAGGAAGTCCTGACGGACCCAGATGGTAAAATCCCGTAGTCCGTATTCTTCCTCTTGTTTCCCCCAGTAGTCTGTGTCACTTTGGCAAACTGACCAGGATTTAGGAGGGTTATCATTTATACGCAGCATATAAACAGCGGTGAGCAGGGTTACATGTTACATCTTAGCTTTCCCCCCCTGAATCCCAGCCGTGGCTCAGAAATGCGGACTCTGGGAAGGTTACATCTTCCTGCTGTCTGCCTGTCTGTAGCCAAACACTGTAGCACCAGCTGACCTTTCCAATTTACCATGTCAATCATGCCCACACACACACACACACACACACACACACACACACACACACAGCCCAGTCTCACACACACATGTAGGTAAAAGTTGGTGTCAATCATCCTTGTTTAGAATCCCAAATGTCACCAGGTTTTGACATTCTCTTTGCTCACTGTCAGAAAGAAAAAGAAGCTTAGCTTATCCCTGCCTTTCTTCCTCCATCTTTCTTTTTTCTCTACATAATTTGTACTCTCCTCCTCGTCTCTCTCCAGACTTCAGGTTGGTTTGTGCCCAAACAGATGCCTGCACTCGAGATAGGATCCCTTGTTAGGCATCCCTCTTATCACCTCAAGAGTCAAACAAAGAGCGCACAAATGAGACGGTGAGTAACACAAAGTACAAGGTGCCATGTTTCATTACAATGGCACTGCCGATGGGAAATAAATGTAAATGTTCGACTCATCGCGTGAGCCTAATGATGGCGAGAAAAAAAAAAAGAGAAAGAGAAATAATTCACAATCCAACAGAAGAGTGCTGCTTCCGCAAGTTCGAGACAGAGAGAAAAACATCGGACGCCTCTGATCTTGCAGGAATATTAAAAGGCGAAAGAGAGAGAGGAGGTGAGGGATGAAAGACATGAGGCAGTCGAAGAGCAGAGGTGAGGCGTCAGAAGGCAGCGGCGTGGCCACCGCCTCCGGCTGACACACCAGATGGAGAAGGACCAGCAGGATGAGGGGATGCATCATTACTAAATCAGGTTGTTTCCTCCTTTACCCAGGATGCTGCAGGGTCCTCCCTTATCTCGCCCTCCTCCTTCACTGTCACAACGGCTTTGTCTCCATCGTCCTACCTCTGTGCTGGAGGAGCGACGGATCACGAAAGCTCAAGGTTCGGAGCGTGTCACGGATTCGAGTCATCGGATAAGCAGGGACAATGTTACTTTTAGATTTTTTTCTGTCAATACCGATTGCCGATCATTTGATGAGCCATATTATCGGTTATCGGTTTTGTTATAGCAGCTAGTAAACAAAGTGCCAGACATAATTTCAACCATCCAAAAGTCAGTGTAAATGTTTTTATTTCGTTATGGGGCGACTGTGGATCAGTGGTTAGCAGGTCTGACTTTCAATCAGAGGATCGGTGGTTCAATCCCCGGCTCCATCGATGTGTCCTTGAGCAAGACACTTAACCCTAATTGCCCACCGTTGTGTCTACTGTCTACTGTATAGCATGTAAGTCAATTTGGATAAAGTCAGCTAAATGAAATGTAATCTCTAGTGGTCACTTTCCGTATGGATCACTGATCTGATGCGGCCCGTTACTCCACTACGCTCTACTGTCACTCTTCCCCAAAAGACTTGAAGCGCTGGGTGTAAGAGTTCCTCAGCTTAAGTAAATAAGCCTCATGTGTAAGAGGAGACTGCATTTGAAGTGGCTCCTTTAGGAACAAGTGTTTTCCCAGCTAAGCAGCCGGCGCTCCCCGTGCGGCTGCTGCTTGTGACACAGTCCGCATGGCAGCGACGGTCCGGAGGAATGTGACGGATCAGTGGAGGGCAACACATCCTGGCTCTTCCTCTGGCTCTTCCTTAAGACGCTCGCTTACAAACTCAAGAGTCTTTGGAGTGGAGTTTAAATGTGAATACTTTACGAAGAAAACCACTTTATATTATACACAGGGTTCATACACATTGTGACCAATGGATTTCCAGGACTTTTCCATGACTTTTCTAGGACTTTAAACCAAATTCCCATGACCAAACATTTAGTGAAATCTGGGTGTGTCCGTGAAAAAGTGATAAAATGTAGTATTTAAACTAACAATGAGGATTCCAAAGCATACAGTATTCCTTAAAGGACACAAATGAATGAGAGACAATAGTTTGATTAAAAGAATAAACATTTATAGATATACTCAGCGTATGCCTGCTATATATTTCAAACTCAGCGTAAATGAACGACATGAACACATGAATATAACAAATGTCCATGAATTTTCCAAAACTTTTGGGATTTTGTTTTTTTTCAAGGACTTTTCCAGGCCTGGAAATAACCATTTTAAAGTTCTATAACTTTTCCAGGTTTTCCATGACCGTATGAACCTTGTATACCAAACTATTCACACGCAAGAATACAGTATATTCTTAAGAGCTGCAAGTTAGGAGTATTTTTATTATCGATTAATGTATCTAATATTTTTAAGGGCCCCTTGCACTGTGTGATTTTGGGCCATCTCAGATCAAAATCAGTCAAAACTAAAACTGAGACTTCTGATTCTAGAACAAACATTTACAAACCAATTCATCAGAAACCAAACCAGCATTATGCTTCTGCTAATAACTAAATTTGATCTAATTTCCCGATCAGTTTCCCAACGCTGAAGCTTGTTTTGTTGTTTCCCCACGTTTGCGTGGGAGTTGTTGACGTATCTGTGCATTCCCACCAACAACAGCAATGTGGCGATGAGGCAATTACTCTGTCAAGTGTCCGATAACAGTGAAAAGTGTCCATCAGAATCCCCCTGTCCTCCAGGAGACCCCATCAAATTCGCTCTTTCTTTTTTTTTTTGTTCAAACCCCCAAAATGACCAATTTAAAATGATAACATGCAGAAAAATCCTCCCAGGAGAGAAGCCGATTATCCGACGCCAATTAAATGCCCCAATACAGGAAATAGAAACAAATCAGCCAATCATCTGATAATTATCTACCGCAGTATCTCACGAGCAAATACTTTCTGTTTACCTGAACGTGATGCCGGTCTCGTTCACTCCTGATGAGAACACGCTAATCGCCTGCAAACAAAAGCCGTATTTATTAATTACGCTACAAGAACTCGCGTCCACGCTGACTGACTCGGTGTCTGTATGTGTAAAGCCAGTGTATGCGCGGCCCGTGTCTTTATGTCTATGAATATATGTAAAGCGATCGCTCATGTGGGCAAGAACAGTTAGGGTCGGTGTCAGAATAATGGCCGGTCTGATTAAGTGGCTCGGAGATTGATTGGTCGGGCCTGGCGGTAACAGATTCATTAGAACGGTGATAGATCAGTGAGATCTGGCTGCAGCTGTTCCGCCTGACTCCGGACAGCACGGCCGGGTAATGGACATCATCCGTCTGTCTGTGGATCACAATACACACACACACACACACACACACACACACACACACATGCACGCACGCACATGCACGCACGCACACTGGTGTGTGTGCAGCATACACACATCTCCTCTTTTCTTCAATCACTCCAAACAACCAGGCGGGGGAGAAGGGAGTGGCGGGGAGGTAAGTAGGGATGAGGAGGAAGGCGGAGAAGGGCGGAAACTATTTTGGGATTAAAGACCCTGTTGATCTATTCCTGTTTTCAGCATCCTCTCTCTCTCTCAATCTTCAACTTTTACACTCTCTCCTCCCTTTCTTTCTTCCTATCCATCTCTATCGTCCTCAAAGCGTTCCCGATTCTGCACTCGCTCTCGGCTCGTCTCTTTTGGAGTGACTTCCTGGTACCCAACCCCTCTCTGCTTTTAAATGTTTTTATCTCTTCTTCTTTCTCTAATTCCTTGGCGAGCAGTTTGTTCCGCCCTGAAACCGCGATAAAGCCATTGCCTAACGTACAGACTGATAGCGCAGGGGACACGAGGACAAACACACACACACACACACAGTCGCACAAAAGTGTGTGTGTGTGTCAGAAGAGAGAGAGTTTGTAACGTGGTGTGAAGCGCGGCTGCATTTTAACAAATGATGACAGTGACTAAACTAAAGCACCACCCACAGTCTTTCAGTGGGTGGTGCAACAGGCATAGTTCTGCTTGTGTAAATTATGTATTTATACATATGTATGTGTGTGTGTGTGTGTGCGCTCGTGGATAACTGTGAATTTAATTTGTTTTCAAATGTGGATACCTGTGTTTATTGGTGCGATAATTAGAAACATTCCTGGCTTTATGAATCTAAATGTAGCTTCAGAGTCAACCATAACCTTGTCTTATGTATCGAGCCTTTTATAGATTGAGCGATGACAAAGAGGCCGTGTCGTCGTCATAACGCATTCAAAACCAGTATCAGAATTGAAAAGAAGCACTGTGTTTACTTAGCTTTACCATAAACAGATCATCTTTATATGAATGTTCAATATCCTCTGTAACCAGGTTATTCAAATATCAAGATATATCTTATTATGTGTGTCTTAAATGATGCTTTGCAGTTAAGACCTCTTTTGTGTGATACCACACGACGCCTGAATGTATTTATGATTGTTTTTTCTTCATTAGTTGTGATTCCACTGAGTGATAGACTCCCATTGCTAGTGTTTTTCCCCCGGTGTGTCACATTTAGTGTCACGAACGAGACGCGGTAAACAGAGTTGGTGAAAAGTGAACCTGTCACACTGTTACGTCTTTTTAATTGAATGTGTTAATTATTCCGTCTCTTCCAAACTCCCAAACCAGAGCTGGGGATTGTTGGAGTTATACTTTTGTTTCTGTCAAGTGAGGATAAAGTGTGTTTCCATGGAGGTGACTGTGGTCTGGCGGCTCTGAGGAGAGCTCATTAATTGTACGTTTTGAACCTTCGTAAGTTATAATACTTTATTTATCACATATTCACTTAAAGGGGAAAAAGGGAGGTTTATTAGCGTGTCCACCCGGGTGTCATGTTTCCATCACCTCCGGATCACACACATTACTCCTCAAAATGACTTTGTCTTTTGGATTTAAAACAAATTGTGGCAATCCTGCTCCTGGGTATAAATAATATAATATCCCGATATTTGCGGTTGTCAGAGATTTCAAGTTGGCTTATTAACTGTAGCTTCACAATTTGCCTCTCCTCACACACACACACACACACACACACACACACACACACACACACACACTGACGGAGGAATCAGCGAGTATGAGGTTCGGCGTGTTGCTCAAGGACACTTAAGCATGCAGGGAGGAGGAGTCGGGCCTGCGATTAGTGGACGGCGTGCTCTGCCTCCCGAGGCTCAGGCACAACTAAACACTCTCCACGCCGCATTTCCATAAAATGCAAATGTAAAAGCATATCGCTAAGTGAAGCGGCCGACGACACCATCACCTCCGTCTCTTTGCCCCCCCCCCTCCCTTCCTCGGCACCTCATCATCTCTCCTCCATTCTCCCTTTATCTTCCCTTTTCTGTTTCTCCCATCCAATCTCTCCCCATCATTCACCCGCTCTCGTTCACTTCTGTTGCTTCAAATTAACATCTGCTGACTGGCCTGCTCCTCCAATAACCTGTTACACCCAGCAGGAGGCTCTGACACACGGAGACAATCAGTGTGTTCGCATGCACAATAATATTTCATTTATATTCCAGATACTCCGAAAAACTGTTTATGGAAACCCTGAACGCGGCCAGTGTGCGCTGATTCAAGCTGGCATGTGAACAGCGTGTCCCGTCGGGCCGCTCGGTCTGGAGTCGTGGAGCCTCGCGTACTTTCACACAGCGATGAGTATCAGAATAAAGCTCCAGTGGCGAACACAGTGGGGGGAACTAAACCGCCTGTCTCCATGCACACGGCGTCCAACATGAGGCTTCAGCTGCAGTGAAACTGCTGTTCATGCACACACACACACACACACACACACACTTCGTTTGCAGGGTGCACAGCGGTGTGGCCATAAGGAGCGGTGGTGTGACTGACAGGATCATTAAAAATCACGAGCACCGTGCTACTTATCTGCGCACTTGACACTTCATTCGGCATCTCGCGTGTGCTCGTGCATTTCATCTCTTTAAGGGAGGCGAGGCGGCGTCCCTACTAAGTGTTTAGACGGGAGGAGAGTCGGACGCCGATGATGCATCAACTCTGTTTTCGCTAGTTTGTCATCGTTACCACGAGCAATAAACTAGCAGGCGTGCACCACTAAATCTGAATGTACAGCGATAGTCAGAATAAAAACATGGCAGTCGAGTTTCCTTAAAAAACAATTGCTGAACAAAATAATGGAGCGGTGAGAAAAGTAGTACTGGGCCCATTTGACCACGCTGGCTCACACACAGAATCGATTGGAGATCCATACATCCCGGTTCCATGAGTACCAGAAACCCGCGTGGCACTGAAACCTTCAGAGCTCCTCCCCCCCGGTGTTCTCGGGCCTCTCATTGATCCACAGTAACTTGTCCCATCCAGTCTGTGACTCCTGGCCGGCTCTCTCTCTCCCACCGGACTCCTGCCTTCTCTCGGCCTTCTCTCTGCCTTTTGACCGTTTTATTTGAGTGGAAAAAGAAGAAGAATTGAAGACGGTTTAAGTGGCGGCGCGACCGCGAAATGCTCCGTCAAAGCCTTCTGCACGGGCATCCGTCTTAATCGCTTTCATCGTGCTGTAAAACACGCACGCAATTAAATCCATAACTAGGTGGAACAAGTGGAGCACACACACACACACACACACACACGGGTCACACGCAGTGTGTTTGTCATGCAGACACAGAGTCAGTTTCCTGTCCATCCTTCCATCACGCCGTCTCTCCGTCTGTACGCAGGGGTTTTAATTATAAAGCCACAGAGGAGCCTCATTACACTGAGAGAGGAAGGGAGACGGGACCGAGACAGACACAGAGGGGGGACGGGGATCAACAAAGGCGAGTCGGATCCCTTTGCAACTGACATATTGAATGTAATAATTCCAGACGGAACCAGTAGAAGCAGGAATTAATCAAAGAACTGATTAATTAGCTGAGCCTCATATCAAAACCACTGAGTATTAGTGCCTATTTGTAGAACTGTGTGTGTGTGTGTGTGTGTTCTCCCCGCCTGTAGACTATAAACGGGCAGATTTCAATACATAAAAGATCGTTGTCTGCTCACACAAGGTTAGATCTTTCAAATTAACCTTGCAGGTTACAGAAGTGTGTTAGACTCCCGCATGCTGTGCTCATTCTCCAAGGTTTACATGCAATTAAATGCATCAGTGATTTTGTTAAGTGACCTTCGCGGTGGTTATCTACATAACTAGCCTTTGGGCGGCTTGAATACAGCCTTCCTACGCAATCTCTACCTCGTAAAGGTTGACTTGGGCGGGAACGTAGATTTGTCAAGGCATATAATTAATGATGGAGCCACATTGGACAGTAATAACTAAGTTTATATTCTGCTTTCTTACTCTACGGTATTTAAGAAAGCGAGACAATTGTCGTGTAGCAACTTCGTTTAGATAAAGAAAGTAATATCTGTAGTATCAACCATGCATATTTTAAAGCGTGCCCACTGATGGATATTCAGCTTCTATATTTTACTCCAGCTACGAGAAAAAAGGCAAATGTCCTCATTGAACCGCAGCAGTGAAAGTGAATTCTTTTCTCGCCGCTTGATAGTGGAGAGCTCTCACAGATGGTCACAAAGCGAAGGCTGCTGTGCAGAAATTTGGAGTTATTTGGCAAGAAAGTCTGAACACACTGCAGCGTCTGAAGCCCATGTGGTGTTTTTGTTTGTCTCAAAAAAAAAGAGTCTATTTTCAAAAGAACTTCGGCGTCTGCAGAAAGCGTATCCGGCTGCCTTAAGACAACCACATGCACAAATAACGGGACCAGAATAAGTGTCGGTGTTTGCCTGTCGCCGTCACAGGAAGCGCTCTGCTCAGTCAGAGACGTGACGGATCAGTGCTGATCCGAGTGAGTGTGGTTGATTCAGAGGTGTCAGATGTAAATGTACACACTTACTGCACATGTGCAAACTAGTACTACACACCTTGTGTTTTTTCTCCCCACGTGATGCTACATTGTGGACAACAAATCTCGGTGAAGAGCTAGTTCACCTTCGTGGTCAGCAGCTAGCTAACGGAGCTAACAGCTAACAGCTGAAGGTGCGTTCTCGTGCGAATGACGCGAATCCGACGTTTGAGGGACTTCCACAAGAAGTTTAAAGCAGAACTAGTGGTTAGCTCAATGGTGGATGGCAGAAACGGTACTGTTTTTACGGAGATAAGCCCCGCCCCCTTTCAGGTGCGAGTTAAAAGCAAGCGAATGAAGCGTATTAACCACATAAAGTCGAGCGAGTAAACTCACGCGAGTAGCGCGTCGCGAATATTCGCGCCGCGTTCGGTGTGAACACACCATAACAGAGGTGGCATTACATTTTTCCATAAACTCACTATTTCTTTTACACATATTAGAGAGTAAATAATGAGCCGTTTAACTTCCTGTTAATCACATATAATTAGAACCACTAATACCACGTTCTAAAAAACGTACACTTATTATCTTCCTTATTATTTGAATGGTAATAAAACAACAATAATAAAGTAAAAACCATTAAGAATTATTGACATTTTACACCAACTTCACAAAGGTTATGCTATCTGATTCAGTATCAGGAATGGGGGAATGGTATTGGAACATCTCAATTGTTGCAAAAAAACAAAGAGCAGCAAATCCTCTAAATTTCAGAAACTAGAAATATTTTTGCATCTATTAAATAATAACAACTATCCAAATTCTTCCAGGTTAATTTCCTGCAGATCTGAAGTGAGCAATTGCCATTTAGCTTCAAGGTTGTGTCTTTCATCGTCGAGTGCCTCATCACCAACAACTCAGCCCCGAGTGGATTCCGCTCCTTTTTGGACCTCGCATCTCTTCTATTTGTGTTTTCCATCCATCCATCCATCCATCATCTGAACCGCTTATCCTCTTTAGGGTCGCGGGGCGCTGGAGCCGATCCCAGCTGTCATTGTGTTTTGTCAAACTAAATAAATCAGAGCCGAGAGTCACGGCTGTTGCCAATTAACGGCGTCTCGCCCACCAAAAGAGAAAGTCGACGCAGGAAGTTCCCCGTCAGCTAATGAGCGACACGTCGAACAGACGTCTGACTGGAACCGTGAGACCGTCGAGCCGTTTTCATCTCCCCGTTAAATAAAGAATATTGGCAGCTGCCTCCACGGAGAAGCAGAACATATCCACAGTCTCCGCTCAGCGCGTGCACCTGTGCTCGTGTCAGGGGGCGGGGAGTTGCTCCACCGCGTCCAATTTGGCGTTTGGTTTTGGGGGTCGGCGGCCAGACGGTCGGCGTGGGAATCGGTGGCGCTCACGTCTGCTGCTCCTCTCTCTGGTGCGACTAAGCATCTCCCGAGGCCTTCCCCCCCCCCCCCCCCCCCCCCGCCGGGTGCTGCAGACGGAGCGTCTGCGCATGAAGCCCGCCGAGGCCGCTCGCGGCGCAGATCATTACGTTGCCATGTCGGTGAGAGAGGTTTCTATGGTTTTCCTTGAAGCCGACCGGAGCATGAGGCGGCGAAAAAAATGCAAAACACCGTGAGCATGATGAGAGCTGCAGCTCTGAGCACGGGGAGACGGGCGGCGGGCTGATCCTGGATTTTGAAGCTTTTAAATGAGGGCTCACAGGTACCGGGGTCTGGGACACGACAACAAACTACCACACACACACACACACACACACACACACGCTTTCCACCCCACACAAACACACTCACAAACCCACTCTCTCCGGGACACTAAAATACCTCCAATTAGACGCGCCACAGAACAACTGGCATGGGACCTGGAGCGAAGACACACACACACACGCGCACGCACGCGTTTAGACGCACACACACGGTTGCACACGTGCAAAGAAGGCTCCGCGGCAGGCTCTCATTTAAGAGTTAGTGATGTGGAGAGGCAACATCTGTGAGGGAGGGAAGGAAATTACACAGAGACATGCAAAGAAATAAACTCAAACGTAATCACCGAGCGTTCGCACACACACACACACACGCTTTCACAAACAGGTTGCAGTGTTCATCAAATACTTCAAAACTTGTAATCTTAAAAGCATCTTTTTCTTATTTTTTTTTAAGACACAGTAAGTTGTGTCATGTGCCATATGCTGCTCAAAATGTTGCTTTTCTCTCCTCGTCTTTCATATTTTTCTACTTCCCCAACCAATCCTGTGTGTGTGTATGACACTGTGGATAGTCTGGGTTATTGGGAGGTCAGACGCTGCACAAGTCCGTTCCTCAGCTCCTGACAAAGGCCACTCTGTCACTTCCCAGGGCGAGAGGCCTCGCTCGGTGGAGGGAGGGATGGAATAAGCAGGGGATGGAATTACCGGGAGAAATGGAGTGATGTAAAATGGCAGACACCAGGGGAGTCTCCGACAGGAGGCGTAATCAAACTCAGACAGACTCTCTTCTAATCACAGAGCCGAGGTAATCAAACTCAGACTCCCACACCTTCCCCCAACGCACACACACACACACACACACACACACACACACACACACACACACACACACACACACACACACGTGCAGTGGTGAAGGTTATGAAAGGTCACGAGGTTATTGTACAAAGCATCGAGCAGCCGGTCCCTCCGCTCTCCGCTCTGCGTCTCAGCTTAGCGATTGCTCTTCTCTATATTTGCACTCCAGTCGGCGCGCTCCCTGTTTACAGTCGAGCGAATGGCTTCCCGCTGATTGTCTCCGTTCTTTATTCAGCGGAATCAAACTCGAGTCATTAACGTGCAGAACTACGAGGCTTCAAAGACCAGCTGGAAAATTTCTGACTTTCTTCCAACTTCCTGGTGTTCGAGAGAACTCGGTCCTAAAAACGTTTGCAGAAATGTTTGCAATCACTTCAGCCATACGCAAACTATGGATGTACGTGTCGGTGGTTCGATCCCCGGCTCCGCTAGTCCATGTCGATGTGTCCTTGAGCAAGACTCTTAACCCTAATTGCTCACCGTTGCTGTGTCTACGGTCTACTGTATAGCATGGAAGTCGCTTAATGTAATGCAGAGCCTTCTAAAGGGGAGCTACGCACATTTTACTCATCAATAAGCATAAAAAAAAAGTGAAAAGAGTTGTTAAAAAGTTTTCTTTGGTTCCAGAGGGGGCTGTGTCTCGTCTGAGTGATGTCACAGAGGTCCTCCCATCTGGGCTTTGGAGACGACACCCGTCAGAAAACCTCCTCTGCTCCAACATCACACAGCGGTATTGTGGAATTTGAGAGATGTCAGCATTTATGCGCCAGCTAGGATCTAACGACAAAATGTAATCAATTGCATTTAGGGACTAAAAGTCGATAAAAAAAAAGAGAGAATCTGTCTTGCAAGTTTCCAAACTCTGAGTAAGTGAAGCGCCAAACCGCTGGAGTGCTCATTTAAAAGAAGGAAGCACTCGGTGAGCGCGTGATATTCTCAGCTATTTTCTGCAGTTCAGCAATCATTAACAAGCGTGGCATCACTGTCTTCTCTATAGAAAAGATAAAGGCAGCTGATCAACTATTGAGCCCAGAGCTGAGATAGCATTTAAAGTGCCACAGTAATTATATGAGCACACACACATATATATATATATATATAGGCCTCAGCCAATATCTCCTTCCCTCTCTTCCTCCTGCATACCTTGCATGCCCTCCTCTTGTACATATGAGATCCATGCATGCGGGATCACAGCTCCTTTATCTCGAGCCGACTGAGGACACCAGCCGTTTTGTCTGCACACGCCTTTGATGATGTGCAGATATGCAGAGTGTTTCTGGGCTCGTGTTTTCATGAGCGTGTGAGACGTCTGTCTCCGGTGACTCTCCTCTTCGGGGGATGCTCTGCTGCTCTAATGGTCTGATGTACAAATCTACAAAGACCTCCGGCGCTGAGAACTGAAGAGAAGCACACAGACGAGCCCACACTCTTCTGGGCAAGAGGGAGACTGACTGCTGTTATGACTGACGGGCTGAGGTGTGTGTGTGTGTGTGTGGGAGGGAGAGATGATAGCAGGTATGAGTGGAGCTTAATTAATTGGAGACGGGATCCTCAGAAATACCCAGAGGCTGTTAGAGCTCTTTCTCTTTGTAATGCAACAACGCAGAACACACAACGGCGTGCAGTCACTAATTGACCCGATCTGACTCCGCCCTCCCGATCTGACCCCCCCCCCCAACTTGTCTCAACTTGATATTTGGACGGTCCTTCGTTTGCATATCGAAGATCCGTCCTCTCTCGATCTGTCGTGTTCAGCATGCGGCGTCAACCCGACTGAAAACGTCCTCTGTGACACCATATGTTGTCGGGCGGTGCAAAAAAAAAAAAAAAAAAAGAGGAAAGAATAATGAAATACAGCTCCAGTAGCTGTTTATTTCAGAGGCGGGCTGTTCTTCCAGTGATTACAGTGTGTGACCTCTCACCAAGCTGTTGAGCTGCTATCAATTGTGGCTGTTCCAGCTCCACCGCGGATGACAGTTAGTGCTTTTTTGTGTGTGTGTGTTGTTTTCAGCAGTCTGGGCCACACTTACAGGATAGTGGTCAGGGACATGCACATAATGGATCTGTCAAGTGGGCAGGTCACACAGCCGGCTGCGCCCCACTTTCCACCCGGGGCTTTGTGGATTAGCCGAAAGATTTTTTTTAGCGTCAATCTTCACGCGGGACGAACGTGACACGCCGGTCTTGTGAAAGTGGGTGAAATCATAAGTGTTAATGCTCGTGCTTGTGTGCGCAAGAGACGCACAAAAGAGCTTCCTCCGCCAGCAGTGCTGAAAATAACAGGTTGTTGGTCATATTCTCGCTCTACATCCGTGACTCACTTCATTAATTCTTCCCTTTCAGTCTCTTGCTCCACCAATCCTCTTTCTCTTGTTCCTCTCTGTTGAGCACAATGCTCGAATCAAAGTAAGAAAGGGGAAGAATGGGAAATAGGTATCTCATTTATTCCGGCGAATTTCTGAAAAGGCAGACAACATTTTTTAGAAATAGAATAATTTGACTGACAGCTATGAACTTCTGTCTTCAGATCCGGCTTAATGGAAAGGAAAAAGGTTGGAGACAGGAAATGGAGGGAAACAGAGATAGGACAGGAAATGTAAAGAGTGAGAAAAAGGAGGTGCAGATGAACAAACACACACTTTGAGTGAGTTTATTCACATGTTTCTTGTCGGTGGTCAGACCTGAACCCTCTCCTTAATGGGCTCAGTCTGCAGCTCAGTGTGAACCCTCAATGCAGTCTTGCAGGTGGACGAGTGTATTGTCGTCTTGCAGGATATCAGCGTAGTGTGCGGTGTGGCGGACACGCAAAACCCCAAAGATCCAACATCTGTGACATCTGTGACATCTGTGACATCTGTAACATCTGTAACATCTCCATTTCCAAAACCCACAAGCGACCGACGGGCTGTTAAAGGAGTGACTTCAAGAAAAGAGAGAAATCTTTGTCTCTTTTCTCTCACGTCTTGCTCTTCGCACCCTTTGCACTCTTTCACCTTCTTTCCTCTCCAATCTCAATAAGAAAATAATCAAACACGCGGCTTTACAGCAACGGATATTTACCAGAGAAATGTTTATTGTAGAAAGTACACCCGGATAAAAAAAAAAGAAAGAAACACACGCTCGCGCGCAGACGTTTATGACCGAAGACTGATCAGCGAAGCCTAACTATAGCCTTACAATTCCTAAAAAAAACACCCGAGGGAGCACTCCCCTCTGACAGCTGTAACAAGGTGCTGTGCGTATATTTATGCGACGCCGTGCGAGTTGTGTGTCCGCGTGTGTGTGTTTGTGACAAAGGATGCCAAAGGATACAACCCTGTAAAGAGAATCTAATTAAAACTCTATCCAGCCACGAGGGTCGGAGTGCTCCCTCTCTCATTTAACCATAGCGAACACTCGGGCTGAAGGACTGTTAGACAGTGTAGTCTATCCTCCGGCCTCCAAGGAGAAGCGATATAGAGGGAAGGACATAAAGTGATTCAGCGATAAAGGCTGGGACAGAGGCGGGGGACACAGAAGGGTGGAGGAGGGGGGGTCACGAAACTATTCATCCATTCCAGATTCTTCTCATTTCAAAAGGAGCGAGCATGACTTTTACCACTTTATTCAACATAAAGAAAACACATCAACAGGCAAGAAGAAAAACACCACGATGCAGCTCAATCAATCTGGGCTGCAACAAAGAATAAATGCAACGACTCCTCAAGAGGTTTGCGTGTCTTATTAACCCTTTGGAGGTCATTTTCTCGATTTTTACATAATTTCTTAAATTCACACTTTTAAAGCTTGCATATAAGATACATACCCATGTTTTACATCCAAAATGCTCTATATAATGAGGCACCATTGTCATAAGGCTAAAGAGAAAATATGACTCGATTTTTGAAATTCTTCATATCTCTTGTGAAAACATAACTTTACTCATGTGGAAGAACTTGAAATTGGTTTACCAAAGGTCTTAGGTTCACAAAAGCAGAGGAATATATGAATACAATGGTAGATACATGTAAATAAATGTCTAATACCCAAAAATGTTTTATCGTTTTTTGAGTAGAAGTGTTGTCTGTAACTACTTTTCACCAAAATAAGAGCGTGACTGAGATAAAATGGGACTGAGGGATGACTTCATACTACAGATCAAGCTTCATGGGGCGTGTGCAAATGAAAAATGAACATTAAAACAGTTTTTGTTGTTCAAACTAAATATTTATTATATATTTGAGTCAAAGTATGTACTAAGGTGGGTTGGTAGGGCCTCTGACTGAAAGCCAGTGTGTTTTACAGTGTAGGTGGGCGGGGCCTGAGGGGTCAGAGATCTATTTAGCTCCTCTCATTGAGCGATAAGCCCCTCCCCCGAGCTCGCTCAGCTCTTATTTCTTTTCTTCCTCTAAACAAAAAGCCTGTAGCCTACGTTGAAACGATATGAAAGCGTGAAGGCCAAAACACGACTTCTCTCACTAGGCAGCTGTTCTCAGTCAGAGAAAAGCTTCCAGTCATATAATGTCGATAATCTGTGTCGTCGCAACCTTCATGGTGCTCCAGTATTTGGATCGAGCAGTTTACACAAAAATAACATGTCAGTTATGTGTGAGATATGTTTTTAATCGACATCCGCTGCTGCTCGTCTCATTTGCAGGTTGTCAACCGTAATCAAGCCGCCACTCAAACCTCCTTCTGAGCCATCGAACACTGCAGATTTCAACTGAATGTTTTAGGTTTTTTCCCCCAAGTCCCAAGCCCAGTGATAACACCGTGAACCCAATCAAGCTTCCCAAAGGCCTAACAAAAAAAGGTGAAACAAAGTCAAATAATGAGGAAGTAGCAATTTCTCAAAGGCTCTGAAAATCTTTTAATTCCACGATCATATTTGATTTTGGAATAAGCTGAGCTCCTTTGTGAGATTCACTTCTGCTGCATGGTTTCACTGATTGTGACTCTCCACTCGATTTTCCCGTGAAACCCAAACCTTTCAGAATCAGTTTTTTTTTTTTTTACCTGAGACGCTCAGGTAGACGGCGGGACTCGCCACGTGCTCGCCCGTCATCTCGTTCACCGCCTCCACGTGGTAGCGCCCGGCGTCTGCCGCCGTGGTCGCCAAGACGACCAGCTGATTGTCCAGAGTGATTGCACTGTGGGGCGCAAACAAAAAAAACTATTAGAAAACACAACAACAACAACAACAAGCAAAACGTGCCTCAGACAAGAACTCTGCTCAAACTAAGACTCTGATTGGAGGAGAGTATTTGGCGCATGGATCATTTAGAAATCATGGAGGGGGGAGTGTGTGTGTGTGTGTGTGTGTGTGTGTGTGGTGGGGGGGGGGGGGGGGAATGCATTCATCAGAAAGGAAAAGAGGATCCGGAGAGCTTAAACAAATCTCTCCTCCTGTCTCAGATTGATATATGTGGCTCATTTTGTGTCTCTTTCATTCTGTCGGCCATTCCCGTTGTCTTCTTTACACTGATCCATCATCATTTCCCAACGAACCAGCAGCAATCAATACAGCACAAACATACAACACACACACACACACACACACACACAGGATCCAACACTCCAGAGATAAGAAACAACCACTTACAAACATACTTTGTGTCGCCTTTTCATGGGAGCAGTATGGGAAGCGTTGATTTCTGAGGGAGACGGCGTGGGTGAGGAGAGCGGGGGGTGAGGGGGGGGGAAGGTAAAAAATATATTCATGGAGCTCAGATTTTCATGCGTTTGAACTCGTGTGCCTGGGAACAGATGCCGCCAGGCAGGAAGCGCGGGTTGATGTTTTTAGTGATGCTACTTGTGTTTTTCAGCATGTCGGTGAATGTAAATCTCCCAATATTCTAACCTGAGAACTGACACTGAAATAAAAATCAATATGACCAAAGGGAGAATAAAGCGTATTAAAGTGAGATGATAGTCTTTTATTCTTATGGAGTCTGATTCGGTGCCCCAGCTACACTCTGCATGCCGTGTTAAGATTGTAAAGCGCTGCAAGACAAACTTGGGATTTGGGAGTTCGACGACATTTAAACAACATATCTCCATGTGTCTGCTTCTGTAGGATTGTTTCTCCCAGCATTGTTTTCGCAGTGCTGAATTGGCAGCGAGTCCTTCCCCCCAAAACCTGATTGGCAGAGTGCCATTCGGGGCGTGGCTTCCACTCCATTGTAATCATTGCCACTTATCCCGATCTGAATTGACTCCATACCACGTGCACCAACAGGAAGCTGAGTCATGAATAAAGGAAACCCAGGGTCGGCGCTCCACGGAGCTGTTGGCAGTGGGAAGAGACAGCAAAGGGACAAAGTTGAGTCTGACTGGCTCGGCTCCAACACCAGAACCGTGTTCTGGACTGACTCTCCCAGAGGAGCTGAACTCGCTTTGAGACCAGCTCCCCAGCTGAGAAAGTCCTGCAGGCCAGATGTGTGCAGATCTTTTAAAAGGAGTAGCCCTGATGGCATCTCGGTCTGTGGATCAGCTGGAAGACGAATCCACAGACGTTCAGCCTCTCACTGATCCGGTCTGTCATCCCCACATTTCAAGATGGCCGCTGTTGTCCCCAAATAGACGACAACCCAGTCACGCTCGCCTCCATCATCGACCCTCCCTGACTCGCTGGACCCACTTCTATTTGCATGCAGGCCAAAAAAAAGATCAACGCTCCCAGCTGGACCGGAGGACCGCCGTGAGTGAAGATGAAGTTCAGAGAGCATAGATCAGCATTCATCAATCGCTCAATCAATAATCACTGACGGCGGCGAGACGGTCTACGGAGAGGAGGTCAGAGCCCCGACCGACACCTCGGTGCCAACAACCTCCATCACAGCGTCAGCGACAACGGAGGAGCTGATTGTGGACGACAGGAAGAGAAAGACACGCCCCCATCGGTGGAGTCAGCTGATTCAGGTTCATCATGATGTATATGTACTGTGTTCCTGTTGGTATTCAGTTGATTTGACATAAATGTATATAACTTTACGTATATTATTTTAGCAGCATTAACTACGTCTTAGATTTTTCATTTTGCTTTTCCCCTTTCTTTTTTATACGTATCTGATGAGTCTGGGATCCGAGGATTTTCACTGTAATTGTTGTGCATATGACAATAAAGAACTTGAAATGGAAGAAAAACTGTCTTCGCCCACACTTTAAAGCTGGAAAACATTTAATTAAAGTTTAGCACAGCATCTTGACTACCTGCTGCTGTTTGATTACCCGATCATAAGGGATTTGGCGCCATCACTGCCACCTCATATTCCCCACTCAGGTGCCGCTGCATTGTCATAACTCGACACGATCCACCGCCGCTCGCCGCTCGGAGATGATTTACGCTGATGCACCCGCGAACATGAGATCCGGACAGGCCTTTAAACATGGAGGGGTTTGCAGCAGCACATAAAGATAGGGCTGATTGAACTGCGTATCGATCGAGCAGAGGAGATAACGCGCGGCCTGTTTGACACACACTCACAAACACACACACACACACACACACACACACACACACACACACACACACACACACACAATTCTTCAGGTCTAATTTTATTCAGTGTGATTTCCCAGGAGAGCATCCACCAGAGCCAGAGACTCAACACCAACACTGTGACACTGTCTATTTTTGTGAGTGCATGTTGTGTGTGTGTTTGTGTGTGTGCGAGCGCACTCAACCGCATCACACCGGCTGGAATAGAGGCTTTAGCCAAACCTTTCTCCTGCTCTCTGCCACAGTGAGGAGAGATGCCACATCCTCACCGAGGTCTGTAACGCAATTTCTGGCCGTTAAGCTCGTTAACTGCACTGACCAGCCCACTTTATCACGTCTGGTTTAGCCGGCACACGCTGACACATACACTTGCCTATAGTGTCTACAGGAGAGGGGGGGGGGAAATCCACCGAGTCAAAGTCAGAAGAGCTCAGTGGGCGGTTGTGAGAATGCAGATAAACCAATTCAGATAGCGTGTTAACATCTGATTATGTTGCGTTATAGTCTTTTGTTCTTGTTTGCATGGGATTTATATGTGAAATTTATAGTTATGTGAAATTACTTGTGGAGACAGTGGCTGATGGCTACCGCCAAAGCTTAATTTAATTTAATTAATGCATTTTGAATATGCCAGTAAGATGCCAGGCGATATTTGAGATTAAAGGGACCTACATTTTCGCCTAAAGAAAATACAAGAGGATGTCCGTATTTGTTCTGAGCAGCTGGAGGATGGTTATACATGCTTATCATAAGAGTTACAAAATAGTCAGACACACACACCAGCATATAAATCAGTGTGCATGTCAGACTGAATGGCAATGTGGTCGAGATTTAATATACCATGAACTCAACATGCAACTTTTTGCTCTCTTTTAGTTCAAACATTTAATTAAATAGGACCAAATTGTTCTGGCTCTTTTAATTAAAGACAAACTCAATTGTAAAACAGTGCATGGCTCTGCATGCTTATGTGATTGTGTGTGTGTGTGTGTGTGTGTGTCAGTTTATCCCCGGGCAGAAGAGGGAAATTAAAACACAGTAATCAACTACATCCTATTCCCACTTCTCCTCGTATCTTTCACCGCAGCTCAAATAATAAAAAAGCAGCTTTCTCTTTTATCCCACTCTCCATTCTCCCTCAGATCCCAATCTGCACATTTCATTCTAGGTTTCATCCATTTCTATTTCTCTAGCTGTCTCTCTATCACGCCATCCTCCCCCTGACTCCATACAACTGCCCTCCCCCCCCCCCCCCTCTCTCTTTTCAACCAAAGCACCAAGCCAGATTGGTCTTTCATTAAGTGTTTGGCCCCAAGACTCATTTAATAAACACTCTCGGGGTGTCCGCACCGCAAGGTTGACTGCTGAACACACACACACATATACACACACACACACACACACACACACACACACACACACACACACACACACACACACACACACACACACACACACACACAGAAGCATACAAGTGTGCCAAGAGCTAATTAACACAAACATGTTGCAGGCCAGAGGATGAGTGAGAGAGTCTGTGCCTGTATGAGAGTGTTTTTATATCTAAGTGCATAAGAGAGAGTCTTAAACCTTCTTAAAGCTCAGTGCGTCTGACATGCAGCCGGCGGGGCAGGAGGAGGGATACTCAAGTAAACCGAGTCCAGACAGCCTGCTATTTGACATCCTCAGCTCCAAAGCCCCACACACACACACACACACACACACACACACACACACACGTTACACTGTTTCACACGTGCAGCGACCTTCTCACTCGCACAGTCGGGAGCATTCACTGTTCCTTGCAGCCGTTTTTTGACCGGATGTTTATTTATTACATGAATACGTCCTCTGTTGGACTGATTGATAGTTAACGTACGTGGTGTTACATTATGTGTGTGTGTGTGTGTGTGTGTGTGTGTGTGTGTGTGTGTGTGCGTGTGCGTGTAAAACCCGCCTAATCTAAGGATTTTGTTAAAGCAAACCGGCTTGAGGTATTCAAATTTTTAAGCTTTCCTGTTCTCAGAATTGCCTGTCAGCGTGAGTTGTGGTGTGGTGTCTCCCATCCCAAAGTAATTGGTTACTATAAAACTCTGCTGCAGAGAGAGAGAGAGCATTGTTTTGAAAGCGGAGAGGCGTCTGAACCATATTCATCAACATGTGTTATGATAGCTTTTTGTTTGGCCTGTTTTATTTTGTCCGCACAACAAAAGCTGACATTTCAAAAATAAAAAGCAATAACTGCCGTATAGGCATTACCAGAACAAGCCGTCCTTGTTAGTAGAAGTATTATTTCTTTTGTTCTTTTAATTCTATTGATTTTCAGACCCTTAATGTGGATGGGAATTCATTGGCGGCTGGTTGTTAACATTTCAATTTAGATAAAAACCCAATATATATGTCTTGTGATCTCACTGGACTACGTGGGGTTTAATGTGCAATCAGGAATTACAATTCTTATTACTTATAATAATAAAATAAACTGGAATTACTGCCTCGCGATTTACTGCCTCCACTAATCAGCCACGTTGCAGTTCATGCCATCCCTTCGTCCCTCGATTCTATGAGACATTTGTGTAAAATTGTCATAATTAGCATATGAGCTTGTGAGTTATGGCCTAAAAGATGTTTTGTGAGGTCACAGTGACCTTTGACCACCAAAATCTAAGTCCAAGTGGATGTTTTCCCTCAAGGCATTCCCGAGATATCGTGTTCAGGAGAAAAGGGATAGTTGTGAGGTCATAGTGAGCTTTAACCTTTGACCCCAAAAAATCAATTCAGTGTAGATGCAGCGGCCGGTCACTCCCCTAAATGTTGCTACTTTTTTTTTTGTTTAAATTTGCTGTCTTTTAGTCTTTGTGGCTAGCGTTGTAGCACATGTCATATGTGGTACAACGCTCAACAGCATTGGAGAAGGAAGCGTGGGGATTGGTTAAAGTGCCGTTGACCTTGAGACAAGCTCCGCCCACAGCACGTTCCAACCACCCAGCCGGACCAGCGCCCCAGGAGGAGAGCCGAGATGCCCAGATCGGACCTGAGGGTGTTCAACCCCGCTTCCTGCTGACTGAGGTCCCGTCACAGGAAGCGAAGCGGATGAAATAAGACGTCGGGCTAAACCAGTGACGGGAGGTCGGCGACTGTGGGCGACGTCTTTACGGAGACCCGGCTCCGTCGTGGCGTGCCGGATCAAGCTGCACTTAACGGAGCGCCGGTCTCTGGTGACACGAGAGACGTCTGCGTTGGGTTGATGCACAATGTTGAATTGTTAATGTTAAGATGCCAGCCGTAGTATCTGCCCAGAGAATTGCTTTGTTTCTGCTCTTTAGATTCTTCCTGATGCAAAAAAAAAAAATGGACGAGGATAAAAAATATAAATAAGGACGGCTTTTTTGATTTTTTTGGGGAGGTTTTTGTCATGTTTTTCTTGAGTAGCAAATGAGTTACAACAACATATTGTTGTTCAAACCTCTCTTGCATATTGACAATGAATTATCCCTTAATCCTTGTTTGTGCCAAATTGGAAGAAACTCCCTCAAGGTGTTCCTGAAACATAACGCCGCGAGCCACAGCTATCTCAGAGCCAAAAAAAATAAAAGAAATTGAAATTCTGTGATCGTTGAGCATCCAGTGAAAAACAATTTCAATGAAATGTAATCTTTGGGAGGCTGATGGCAACACCTGACAACCAGTTCCTGTTGTGATGCTCTGGGGTTAATTGGGCTCAAGCACAAGCTGGAGGTCTGAGATGATGTGAGGGTTTCTACACGACGGTAATGAAACAGAGGGAAGTGATCCCGCTGGTGAGCGGAGAATTAAATCAATGAAGAGAACTGAACTTTGCCACTTTCAGTTTCCACATACAGACTGCAGTTTCATGTAGTTATGGAAAATATGATAGATGTGTTTTTGTAATGGGATTAAACAGTCTGACTGAGTTAAGACTGAGAACTGGACCAATGCCGCTCTTGACATTTGGCTGCCAGCAGCTTGACAGTGACTGATTTTCCATGCATAGTTTAAATGAAGCTATTGTTAACGCGGCCTGGGGTTGAAGATTTGTTTTACAGTATATTTTGCTGCACTTTTCTTTAATCCTCTCGCTCAGTCAAAACGCAATGGCTCCAAAAAAATGATCTTAAAAAAAAAATGATTCTGGTTGCTACAAAACTAAATTAAGATTTCAAGTTGGGTCAAACTAGTATGTGAGTGTTGCTTTAAGAGGGATGGTTGCTCTGTGTGAGAGTCAGGAGATACCTATTTTTGTTTTTTTTGTTTTCTTTCCACAGCAGCCGCCTATTCACAGCTCAACTGTCATGAGTGTCTGATTGCAGTGTGAACAAAAGGGAAGCCCCTCCACCAAAACAGATTATTGAAACCTGTTGTTATCTTGAAATATCTTTTTGAAAGACAGCTTAATAACACACATTGGATGCCGTCAAAAGAAATTAGGCAGTAAAACTGGCCTGATAGGACCAGAGGCTGAACACAAACATGTTGGTTCAACAATAGCATGTTGAAATACCTAAAAAGTTAAAGAAAGTCAGACTTAATGTATGCTGAGAGCCCCGATGCAGCAGTGTGTGCCTGGTGCCGCTCAGCAGGGTGTCATTGGCATTCCTGCTGCAACATCCATTAAGTGTGCTTCTTGTTCCAAACTTGTTCTAAAAGAATCACTTAAAACTTAAAAAAAAAGAAAGAAAAATGTCACTTGAAACAAAACAAGAAATGTCTGCAACCCTTTTATCTTGTAATCAACGAACGGGAGAAAACAAAACATCCGCAAAGCAGCTCCACATCTCTGTGATAAGCCCGTTGGAGCCGAACCAAATGAGAGGGAATAATGGAGGCAGACTGCTGATGCATACACAAATGTGCATCAACTATTTAGAGGGCCTGGGTTGTGTCTATCTCCATTTAAATCAAGCCGAAATTTGGGAGTACATTCAAATGATAACAGGGAAACATTCATGTTCATTAAAGGCGACCGGCGGGCACAATGAGGAGGACCCGCTTCGCCCCGCGGGCCGAAAGGATGCGGACGCTTGAACATGGCACTCGTATGTATTCATGAACCAATCGATGAGATTAAATCAAAGTTTAATGGGCAACTATTTTGTATATCTCATCGTTACGTAAGTATTGACACGCTGGTTCCAGGTTATTGGGGGTTGTGTTGGGACTATTGGTCAGACGATAAGACTTTTTAAAGGTTTCAATTTGTTCTTTGTCGGCTTTGACATTTTATAACATTTCTAAAACAGCGGAAAACGTTTTCTGCACTCACTTTCTTTTTGTTGCATTTGTTGAAAACGACGTAAACGTGCATAATTCACCGTTTTTTTTAATGCACCGTTTCAAAAGTTCGCTTAACTTCACTTAACACGCACACAAAAAATAGGATTGCTTCATACTTTTGGTCAGTCTCCTGTCAAAATGGTATTTTATCTTCCGTCCACGCTTTATTAATTGCCCTCCTTTTATTAAACCGAATCTCCAGTTATTCCCTGTTAATGCCGTAGTTCTGCACCGTGACTCCTAATGATTTCTCCACTCGGACAAATACAGCCTGCATATGTGACTGCACATGAGACCGATAAAGAGGGAGAGAGAGGAAGGGGATGAAAAAAAGAAAGAAAGAAAGAAAGATGGTAGAGGTTACAACAGTAATGAACACTAATGTGTTTGAGAGAGATTTTAACAGCCCCTTCACTGACTCAGAAAACATTTCCCTGCCTCCTGCCCTACACACTCTGCAGCTCCGTGACTTGTAATTAACGCACTGCCTAAATCACAGCCTCGCTTCCTCAATCACCTTTACAGTTCCTTCAAACGGTCACAGGGACACCGAGAGGGAGGCTTGGCCGGTCGCCACTGCCAACATGTCCTCCATAAAGCACGCACACACACACACACACACACACACAGAGAGAGAGAGAGAGGAAGTGCATGCCTACGCACACATAGACGAGTATGCTTGTGCATACTCAGCCTACAGTCCAGAAGTAATTGGTGTTTGTGTGTGCATATGTGAGAGAGAGAGAGAGAGAGAGAGAGAGAGAGAGCTGGACAGACCACGTTTGTTCAATGTCCCCTGGCTCGTACCGGGGGGACGAGCGGAGAGAAGTGGGGATCCAACGGTACAGGAAAAGGAAAGCAAAGCAGGCCAAGGGTGAGGTGGAGGCAGGAAGGGAGGAGAGGAGAGAGGGATGAGGCGAGATGCAGTGTAAACACAGGAGGGAGAGTCTTCCCCCTCTCCACCGTGTTTGTTCAGCTACAGGAGCTCCATGACTCACCTCCTTTTTACCTCTGCTTTACGTCTGCCGGCGTCACACAGGCGCCGCTTCACGAAACAGGTCGCACATTAAATGCACAGTACAAGACCGCCTTCTTTTAACTAGGCGGCTGGATAAATGTGTGTGCGTGTGTGTGTGTGCAGCTGAGTGGCTGTTGTAGTCCCATTAGGTGGATGGATCTCTAGACGAATGGCTATTATCCTAATTAGCACTAATTATGTCTGCTTCCAATTAACCACACGACTAGCGGTGACTTCTCTCGCCGTCTCCCCGCCTCGCGCTCGCTCAGCTGGAGGAGCTCACCTCGTTCTCCAACACCGACGTCTCTCCCCCCCAGCTGCTCGGCGGAGGAGATCAGCTGAACGGAGAGCCGGTAATCTTCACACTCGAAAAACAAGCCGTCATTTTCTAATTCCGGTTCACGCGACTGCTTGAACCTGGAATAAAGCCTGATTCTGTGTTCCGCTTGCACAGCGGCGAGCTCCTGAATTCTGCGGCCAGCGGGGAGGGAGTATTTTGGTGGTTTGTCAGTGTTTGTGCACAGTTGGACTTAAATACGTGGTCGGATGTGTGCTGCAGTACAGAAAAGTGAGTTTAGCGGTAGCCTGAACTAGTTCTAGGTTGCATGTTTTGGTGCATTTTCTGGTAATTCAATTAAGAAACCAATTTATAGATAACAAGAAAATCCTGTGGGAGTGCTAATTTGCTCATTTAGTTAATTTAATTCCTGAAAAACAAAAGGTACTTGACTATGTTTACATGCACGGCATGTTTTATTTTGCCCTTATTCTCAAAAAGACAATATTCCTCGGGAGCGGTTTCCATGGCTAATGAAAATGAATATTCCACTAACATTCCTGTTTGTATGCAGCCGTGCATACTTTGATTAACGCGCTCCTTCCGCCCTCTTTCATCCCCTCAACTGATTTCTTGAAAAAAAAAATGGAAAAAAATGTCCAAAGAATGCTCCAATAACCCCAAAAAGATGTCAGCACGTTCGGGATGACTTGATTGGGAAATGCAACGTTTACATTAACTGTATTAAATTCAGAATAATGCAATATTTAGAAAATCCAGTTTCCAACATTGCAAACAATGCGTCATACATCCAGAGTTATTACATTTGTACCTTTTTTATTTATTTAAATGAAATAGCATAATCTGTTATGGCTGACAAATTACTAAACCTAATTAAAAAGTTTTATAGCATTATTCTTTATTCGTAACGTAGCGACGCTGTTACATAATTGTTTATCGTGGAATAACTTCAACTCCTCACTGACGAGTGGAGCCATTTGACAGCCAATATGTAATCAATAGCAGCTATGGAGTGTGTGTAAATGTGTGTGTGTGTACACAGGGTCGCTCCGTTGATCTATAAAAACATATTGCTATTCAAATGTGGACAAATTTCTCCCTGTAGGTTTAAAGGTCAGCTGTATGGAGCGAACACGCACAATGCTGCTGCTTTGCTATCAGCGGCCGCACAACCGCACACAGCACCTCCTGTAAAACAAGGCTTTTTAACTGATACACTTGTCACCACGGTGATGGGAAGTCAATACCACGTCGAAAAAAGAAATGATTCCGCCTACAGGTGAAAACATCTTAATCTACATTATTTTGTACCAAACATAACCACACACACACACACACGCACAGTTTCATAGATTTTCTAATGTGCACAAAGCCTGCGGCTACGTTGTCAGTGAATGCATCACACACACACACACACACACACTGACCGGTTCGTTCTACGCTCTACTGTTGTGTCTGTTTACTTGAAACTGGGCGCACACTCAGGAAGCACACACTCGGGGCACACGCCTCCATTGACTCTAAATAAAAGGCAAATATAAGCCAGAGTGTGTGTGTGTGTGTGTGTGTATGCATGCGGTGTGTATCGACTCTTCTATTGACGTGCATTGACACATACTTACGGGCGCTCCAAACATGATCGTTTTTGTTGTTGTTGTGATTATCGAGGGCTCCGTGTAGCCCCCCCCCCCCCGGCCCCCCCATCCAACCGGGACTAAAACGTTATGCTAATCAGGTACAGTGTGCCATCTGCTCTGCATAAACACAAGCTCAGCTGCAGCTCCGCCCACTTTGGGTTGTTCGGAGCCGTGCAGGACGGACGTCTGGCGTAAATTATGCGGTGTCACGAGGTTGTGGTGCGATGTTATTACCTGGTGAGGTGAGGTACAAATGATGAATAGGAAACCCGTAGCGTGACCTAACACTAAATACTGAGCTTTTTCTTCGTCGATAAGAATGGATAGCGCAGCGTTTGAACTCAAAAGCGTGGACATTAGGTCAGCACCTTGAAGCACCGGGAACACGTTTATTTCCTGACACGAGCCCCCGAGTCATAAACACCAAACTCCCACGTGAATACGCGAGCGGAGAGGTTAGAGCGCAGAAAGCGAGAGCGTAATTTCCCGGGAGCAGGAAGCACTGAAATCCCGGCCTTTATTTGTCTGTGAGAGAAAAAAAGAAACTTGTGACCTTCTGCTTATTGATCCAGCGCTCTGATCTTGAGGGTGTCGTCTCACCGCTCTGATATTAACCAGTCCGTCTTTATGTCCTGGGGATGTTTAGCTGAGGATATGCAGAGATACGGCCGCATCGCGGAGGACGGCGAACAAACTTCTTTTCCTGGGGGCCTACTCTTTTTGAAAATGACAAACCATCGTGACCCGAAGGCGGCTCAAGGGTTCACCGCTTCTGTAGAAGACAATGGAGGAAATGCAGCGGAAAGAAATTCAACAATCTGATCCGGCGACCCCAATAAAGTCCCCTGCGACCTGGCTGTGTGATGCAACCAGGCAGCAATCTCCCGGTTCTTAAAAGTGAAGCCAATGTGGAAGTACCTTAAAAGTTGCATTCTTTCAAATGACCGTCGAGCAGCGACTCCTCCGGCGGAAACCAGATTAATTAAACGAGATTAAACAAGAGAAAATGAGCCTGCTTCTCGGTAAACACAGTAAAGTTGACTTTATGGTGTCATAATTAATCGCTAGTTTCGAGTCTCATTTGGTCCATCACGGTTCCATTTGGAGTAAAATAAACGATAAAGCCGGGTATGGTTCAGGGCGGGGCTACCTTGTGATTGACAGGTCCCTACCAAAGCCGTATGATGCGTCTCTACCACGGTGCGACTCCTATAATATCACAAATATCACAAAGAAAATCCATTCTGATGGCCGAAATGACAAAGTCGTGGCTTTCAAACCCAATTGGCTGACATCACAGCGACTCACTTCCTGTACAGTCTTTGTAATGACGGATTTAATCTGCTGAGAGAAGGTATTTGCTTATTCATTTGTTTTGCTCCTTTCAGCCAGCCCTAGTGTAGTCTCTCTCTCTCTCTCTCTCTCTCTCTGATGCTTTCCCACTCCCCCTCCGGTCGCTAGGTTAAGAACTCTTCCCGATGCCAGACGTGTGCAGGCGGTACAAGTTGTGCGCATGCGTGCATGTGTGTGTACAGTCTCCTCCGTGATGGATGTGTGCGTGGCAGGTAATTAAAAGTGTGATTAGCGGATAATTAAAAGAGGTCTCTGTCTTTAGAATATTTAAAGACTTTAGACAGAGGACACGCTCACGCAAGCCGCATGCACACACACAAGCTGGCAGGTGGGAGTGTGTTGGTTCAGACTTTAATGGGGGTATAATGATTCCTGAGATGATATAGGATATAGGCAGCCAGTCACAAGCAGGGAGGAAGAGAAGTGGACAAAGAGGGGGAGCAGTGGATCAGACATGAAGACAAAAGACGCCAAAGATTCACATCCAGAGAACACACACACACACACACACGGTCACACTTACACACACTTCTCTCAGTCTCTGTTTTTTGTCCGTCTTTGAGTGATCAGTTCAGACAGAAGCAGCTGCTCTCTGGCAGACGGAAATGCATTACCAGAGAATCACTAAAGCCGGATGCTGCAGGCTCGCACACACAAACGTACGAATTTAGAGAGTAAATGATTTGTGTGTGTAAAGGAGTTAGAGCTCGATGTATGCCTGGTGTTAAAAGGAAATCACAGCACATGCTTATTAACGGCTATTTGCGTTTGTTTTGTCTGCAGTGTGACGAGATGTCATCTTTGCAGGCACTTGAGGAGGTGGAAATAAGATATAGTTAGAAATACCAAGGCTCAAAACGAACTTTTTGACATGTTTTTGTCGGCCAACCCTGGAAGTTAAGCATCACACAAAGAGACAATGGGATTTTCCCATTGGCTTATTGGATCATAGCAGAAAATAAGCTCTGATAAGTTTCTGATGCCGACAGCTTTTGTTCAGCCAGATAACCACAAATGAACCCACCTATGGCTTTTGAATGGTGATGGCGTCTCCCATAAGTATAACGTGAACATTTTTAGTGACTGCCGTATTTCACATCGTAGAACAAAAGCCAAAGTCTCTCGGGTTTGTGTAAACCACAGATCTTATTTCAGGCATCTGACTGAACACCCACTCATGACGCCCTTTGACTTCAAGACCAGGGAACCAGAAGTGCAAAAAAAATCCCAAAACTCATTTCCAGATTTTAGGAATCATCCCCGCAGCACTTTATAATGAAAACCGTGCATATGGCTGCAAAACAGTGAAATAGCTCATTGGCCCGTCAATGGGTGTGCCAGCTCATGCAGCGCCCGCCTCATTATGTCTCCGAGCTGCCAGCCCGCGTTGCTTCCTGCTCCAGTGCCTGTCCGACCCCGGACTTCTGGCTTCCTTTGAATAGTGAACTTAATGCGTCACGCATTGAGATGTTTTACATGCTTTGCAGGACCATTTTCCACTTAACCCAAGACTTCACACACTTACCGTTTTGTTTGTTTTTGTTGCGTTTGTCCAGTTCTCTGTCATTTGAATAAGTTTGCATTGGTTTGTGATGTTGTCAGGACAGTCAAACTCTCGGGATGTAACAAGCCCAACCTTGGTTAACATCAGTAAGGTTCACCTCCCTCAGGTTTCTTCCCTTTTTTCCCCTGTAAACAGGTTTTCACTATTTTTTGGGGGGGAGTTTTCCCTGATCGGATGTGAGGTCCCGGGACAGGGATGTCGTATGTGTGCAGATTGTAAAGCCCTCAGAGGCACATTTGTATTTGTGATTTTGGGCAATACAAAATAAACTGAATTGAATTGAATAAATGTTCGTAGAAAATGTTCATAGCAATCCATTCAATAGTCTGGCCCGACATGGTGGACACAGAGTGACACTTCTAGCATAAAAAGCTAAAAACAAACTTGATGGGTGCGAGGACATTTTGACAAGATGTGGGACAGCCGGCATTTACTTTTCATTTGAGGCAGAACAGGTTGTCCCCTACGGGAGGCAAGAGAAATGACAGGTACACCCCCCCTCGCAAAAAAAAAAAAAAAAAAAAAAGACACTGATGATGCCAGAGTGCCTCTCTGCAAAGTGAGTGAGTCATGGCGGTTCTGCAGCCTGAGTGCTACTTCTTCACGAATATGAAGGCGCTGTATGAACTGCATGAATCGAAGAAAAAAGAATTGGGAGTGTTTGTGAATTCCATCACACTGCTCCGATAACGTGTGTTTCCCTTCCACGAGCATACGTCTGGGCTTATCCACACACACAGATGGCAGATGGCTTTAATACCAGAGCCCGGGGTCTTGTTATCAATGGCCTAATAGGGCTTTGTTACGGTATATGAAATATGAATTTGCTGCAAACAGCTATGGTTGATTATTCCAGGACAATTCAAACATGCTAAAGGAACAATCATTAATATTAACATATTTTGCAACGGGGAGGCAATCATCTGTGTCGCAGTCCTGCAGTTCAGGGAGCTTTTTGTTCCTCCTCCTCCTCTTCCTCCTCCTGCTGCTCGTCTTCCTCCCTCGAGTGAGCGGAGCAGAGTGAGCCTCTGTCATCTGGGAGAGTCATTAAGTGCAGCCTCGGAGATAATGTCTTTTTCTACTTTTGACTTTTAAAAAAGTTTTGTTTTCACCTTAGTTGTTTTGAGATATGCGGCAGGGAAGAAGGCAGCGAATCTGGAAGGAGGAAGGGACGCGAGCGAGTTAAGGACAGATGAGGGGAGTCTCGACTTCACCCGATGTATCCGCCAGACGTCGAGGCTGTTATCTCCGCAAACATCAGAATATCTGACTGCCAGCTAGGCTCTGAAAAATAATAACGCTATCAACTCTAAAATATCCCCACCGAGATAGGAAATAAAAGGTAATCTAGTAAAAACATTGGTTTTTTTTTTTACCTCGCAGGCATCCGTGTGGTTCTACTTCTGGCCGACGGACTTGGAAACCACATCAGTTTTAAACAAAGCGACAACAAATTGCTTTTGGCAGAACAAGCAATGAATATTCATAGTCCGACAGCAGGCCCTAAAGTGCTGTCTTCATAATGCAATTCTATCCCACTCCACCTTGACAATGAATAATATTACCAGGAAATGCAATGCAATTAAAGCAACCCCTTGTTCGCTGCCTCCCTTTGCAACATGTGTCGCTCCCTCACTCCCCATGCAGTACAGTGATAAGATTAAAAATTAAACAAGTCATCTGATTTCTTTTCTTTTTTTGCTTCAAAATTCATGAATAATAGCGTGGCGGTAGAATAAGTCGCCTCTGGCCAATTTTTTAAAAGCAAAAAAAAAAGACATGTACGAGTGGAGATGTTGAACTTAAATTAGACACGGAGAGCAGAAGACATGAAGATCAAGTGTAAGGAGGCCGGGAAGCAGCTCAAAATATGAGGTTAGAGAAGCGTTTCTATGATTATGTACATGGTGGATTAACAATGTAGAGAGATGATTAGTAATCTCAACTGAATACATTATGCATGTGTGTACAGATACTCACAACACACACACACACACAGGATTCTAACAATTACACTTCCACACACAGCTAGCTCGGCAAAAAGAGGAATGAGCGACTAACGAGATGTTTGGACAGACATGTGAGGGAAAAAGGAAAAAGGTATAATAAGAATATACCAAATGACCTTTCAAATTAAAAGCAGACCTGCTTAAAAATAACCCAACTAGCTGGTTCATGCCTCAGGTACTAGTGAGACCAGTGTGATCCACCATGTCCAGTTTGAGTCACACGTCCTTGATGGAAATGAAAAACCGAGCAATCAAACCAGGAATGTTCGCCTACTGACGACCACGAGTTCTCCATTCATCCATTTAGTGGAGCTGCCCGAATGTGTAGTGAGAATTATTATACCCGATATTCAGAGTCCTGCACAATGCATTGTGAAATATAGCAGACAACAATGGCCGCTGAACCGAGCACTATAAACCATCGTGCTGAAAGAGAAATAGCAGACCGGCTGGAGGAGAGAGAATTGAGACAAATCCTCGAGCAGAAATAACAAATGTGATGCGAAAAGAGCAGCGCAACACAAAGAAGCCACCAGGTGCTTTGTATTTATTAACTGGAGGAAATATGTCGCCACATTCACAACCGCAGCGCGTGTTGCTTTACTGCTTCCGTTTCTGCCTTTCACAATAAAAGCCCTGGGCATCTACAAAGCATCACTGCTTTCTAGGGGGCACTTCAGCCCACTCAGAGTGTATTGTTAAGAGGAAGTGGTATTTATCATGAATGGTCCTCCAGCCAACCCTGATCTGGCTGCTTTTAATTGAGCGACAGCAATGACGTGATTAAAGACGCAGAGAAAATTACCTGAGCAGTGTTGGAAATTTAATTTTTTTGTTTTTTTGTCACTGATGAGCTCACTATATAGTAGGGATGCATCAATGCACATGTTTTGTCCTGATACTGATACCTGGGCACCGATCCGATACCCGTGTTTTATCAATACACTGGTCACATGATGGCATCTAAACCAACTTTAACCTAATTTTTCAGCCAAAATTGCGAATGGCTTTTCTCATACTAAATCCTGATTATCTCCTCGTTCACAAGATCTATTTGAAAAATGTATGTATAATCAGTCTCAGAGGGTCAAACCCAGAGCCCCACATCTGGGGGCATAAGGAAACTGAACCAAAAAGATGTGGTTGAAAGCCCCTGAAAACTCAAATAAGTACACCTTTATGACACACTGGGATCATTCTCATCTGTGTGTAAGGCCCGACTTCAACATTGTTTCCCTTTGACTTTGCAAAACAAAAGGAGATAAGTAAAAACATAGATATGAAGTTACTGAATTGTTATTTCTTGTAACAACCAGACCGGATGGAGCGATTTGAGTCCGTATCGAGTCTCGTTAAAGGTGCATCCCACCTCTATCGAACCTATATAACCATCTACTACTTACACATAGTGAGTAGGTAGCGGTGAATGACACCATGATTTTTGGCAGCCTTTATGTATAAGTATATATATATCTTCCTGGAGAGCCCTCCCCATCAAAAGGGGCTCCAGTGAAGTGAATGAAAGACGGGGTTTCTCGGCGCTGAACGCTAATGGAACGCAGCGCCGCTCGCATTAGTTGATTGTCATCAGCTGCTTCATTCACGCTTCCCAATCACTGGCTCATTCATGGCTGTTTGGCTACCACTTGACTGATAACGCTGAATGCTGAGCCGTCATGACCCGACACTCCTCGCTGTTCGTCAGCTGACAGCTCAAAGCCAATGGCACGCCTCCTCCTCAGGGTTTTAAGGTATTCAGTAATATATTTAATGTTAATGTGTATTTATTAAGTGGGGATTAGGCGTCACAGCATTAAAAAAACTGCTGCTTAGACTGTTTGAACGTAGATTTATGTATATATAATAATCTATAACCATTTTGCTATAAGTGTCTCTTACTTAAGTGTATAAAATTCAGACTTTGCTGCCAATTAGTTCCACTTTAAGTAATTTTTTTAAAAGAGCACATCAACTTCCACAGCTTTTGCTACGGAAATTTGTTTTCATCATTCATCATTTGACCTTCAGCTCCCCAAGGTGAGCTGAAGGTCAAAAGCAGAGGAATACCATGATTACCATTTTCCCTTTGAACTGGGATCAACAACCACTAATACTACCTGACAAGAAGGAAGGACACAGAGAGAGAGAGAGAGAGAGAGAGAGGAGTGAGAACAAGAAGCAAACAAGAGAGACAGAGCAGCGCCATTTCTGTTGAAATGAAGGTAAGATGTTGAAGTGGAAATGGAAGAGTTTACTGTAGAGAATTTTCATTCTGTTATTTGCCGCCACATTAGGCGACCAAAGAAGCAATTCAATTATGGAAAGAGATGGAAAGAGGGAAGGAAAAAAAAAGTGGAGAGGATAGGTAAATTGGAAAATATCAGTTCAGACAGGATTTTTTATTTGCGTCTAATCAACAGTGAAATGCTGAATGCTAATCATATTTTGATATCTTTTAGCCAACGCCATTCACCGCCATTAGTGACAAACTTCTTGGTCAGGCAGTTCATAATTTATTTTTTGCAATTTTAAAATCAATTAAAAGACCCGGGCTTTTACAAAGACGGCGGCAATGGTGTCAAAAGGACAAATATTCCAATATTTTCTATAAAGTTTGCCTCGCTAATACGCTGCATTAATGCACGGGCTTCAAATACGGACGGACGCAGCAAATGGAGACATATGGGCACTTTCTTGGCAAGCGGGTCAAACTAATGAGTCTGGTCTATTTATCAAGTAGATTGCCTGGCAAGAGCGACGCTGTTTGGCTCGCTAATATAGGAAATATTGCAAAATTTAACGACAGCAAGACCGCAGCGGACCACGTAATGCGTGCCGTGGCGGCGGCTTTTTCCGCTGCCTCGAAGTGAAGGGAATGTTCTAAATGTGGCGTAAACGTCTGGAGAAAGTTTGATTTAGATTGAAACTTATGACGCTGAAGAGAAAGCTGGATTCTGTGAGCAGCGTTGTGAATATCCACTTTTCTAAAAGATCCGTGATTAGTGTGCGAGCTTGTTTATGCTACTGTAGTGAAATCCTTAACAAAGACGTAGACAGAGGGCTGGGGGAGGTACAATGCACGAGTAAGTAGAGAAATACTTGGCACATAGCTCTTCTCAGTGCACCCATATGTCTTAAAACCCGACTAGTCTGCCATGTTTTTGTAATCCCAAAAGTAACTAAAACATATCATTGAGAAGAAAGTCACATACAGTATCTAAGCTCCCGCTGGCTCCAGAGATTAAGTCGCAGACACAATGGATTAAACTCTTTACTCCATATTCATTTCCTGTCACTTTCTGTTCTCCACTTCTTCTCCCACCTCTGCCTCGGCCTCTTTGATCCTCCCCTTTGGCTGCCGTGAGAAGCGGAGTCATTATGGAGCGCTGTGGATGGGAGATCTTTCAAACGGCCGCTTGTATTTTCAACATGTGGTGGGATTTAAGTCTACACATCCTTTGAGTCGGCCTCCAAATGATGCTCTTTTTCTCTTGAGCCTGCTGTCTGTCGAACACACACACACACACAAGCATATGTGCACACTCTCGCCGACACAAACACACAAAACATCTGCTCGCAAAGTTCAGACAGCGAGAAAGTTCCTTCTGTTCAGACCTCTGCTGTGGAGCTGTGTGTGTGTGTGTGTGTGTGTGTGTGTGAGATGGAAAGCGGCAAAATAATGAATTGCTCCCTCTGTTTAAGTGGTGTTTGACAAATTAAAATGAATGAATGTGGAGACGGACACACACACACACACACACACACACACACACAGCATATGGCTGCTTAGGCCAGGTCTGTGAGGAGACATATTTCCCAGAAGGCCCCAGTCATGACATTGACCACCTGTGACATCAGCAGCGCTCGACTCCCCGGCAACGAGAAGCTGAAATATTTGCCGTCTGGCCTGCCGTGGTTCTGCATAGATCGCTGCCTTTATTCCATCAATCAGGGCTCGCTGACAGGAGAAGAAAGAAGAGCTCTAATTCTCCCCCTCCGCGCTGTCCGCAGAAAGCTGCCGGCTACGAAAATCATTTCACGTCCGTCTGCCGGAGGCCTCCGAGCTAATTAAAAAAAAAAACTGCGGCACGCTCTTGTCGACCTGCGCCGCAGGTCACGGCTAAAATATATATCAGTGGCGGCGGCGGTGGCCGAGGTGGCAGCGCTGTCCCGAAGTTGTTTTGACTGCTGCTGGACCGCAACGTTAAAGAAGAAAACACACTAAATTATGTGTGAAGTGAGGAGCTCGTGGGAAAACGGGAGGAAGGATGGCGAGGAAAACATTTTCTTTCTTTCTTTCTTTTCTTTTAGAGGGGGGGGGGGGGGGGGGGGGATTAGAGTGATGGCAGTGCAGCAAGGAGATAGAAGAGGGTTAGGGGGTGTGAGCTCTATTAGATTGGAGCAGAGTGTGTGGGAAGTGACAGCTTGCCCGTTCTTTGCTGGCCAGTATGTTGAGGGCTGGGGAGTTTGGATAATGTCACACACACACACAAACAGGATGTGTGTGTGTGTGTGTGTGTGTGTGGACGTGATATGTAGAGGAAAGCTGAGCCACACAGAGGGAGCGAGGTTGTGCGTGTGTGTCGTTCGTGTGTGTGTGTGTGTGTGTGTGTGTGTGTGTGTGTGTATGTGTATGTGAGTGAGTGTGTGTGTGTGTACGTGATATGTAGGGGAAAGCTGAGCCACACAGAAGGAGCGAGGTTGTGCATGTGTGTCGTGTGTGTGCGTGTCGTGTGTGTGTGTGTGTGTGTGTGTGTGCGTGCGTGCGTGCGTGTCGTGCATGCGTGTGCATGCGTGTCGTGTGTGTGTGTGCGTGTGTGTGTGTGGACGTGATATGTAGGGGAAAGCTGAGCCACACAGAGGGAGCGAGGTTGTGCGTGTGCGTGTGTGTTTGTGTGTGCGTGTGTGTGATATGCAGAAAGGGGTGAGGGGCAGGCACACAGATGTAAATTGAGAGCGGTGGGAGAGGCAGAGCGACAGACAGCGAAATGGGGCCTGGGACTCTGGGAGCGATGCATATCGGATCAATAAACTTCATAAACAACATCATCAGCTCGGTCACCACGAAGACAGCCAACCGCCAGGCACCATCTGGCCCCGTCTCGCCGGACCGCAGGATCAGCCAGCGTAACCTCGCTCACAAACACCGGCGCGCACGCCAGCGGCTCTACACACACTGTTACACACACTGTTACACACACTGTTACACACACTGTTGCACCGGCAGAACCGTGCAAATATTCAGCGCGCTCACTTTGACACGCATGGGCGCACACACGAGCCAGGTAGACGCTACTGAGATTGGTCTGGAGAGACAGATTGTGTGTGTGTGTGTGTGTGTGTGTGTGTGTGTGTGTGTTGGTGTTGCTGCAGCACAGCAGTTAAGCAGTTTATTCGGGAACAGAAGTTTACGGCTTCTGCAACAGTATATCCTGTAGCATGATAATGACCGTAAAAAGAGACAGAGACTGAGAGAGGCAGAGCCAGCCGAGGGAACAAAGCCATATAAAGAATAATTTAGAGGCAGAAAAGTGGGAGTGAGAGATGGAGCGGCGAGGTGAGAGGGAGAGGAAGACATGTCTTGTAGAGACAAGAGGGAAGCTGTGAAGAAAGGTGCAAATTAGTATTTTCTATGAGGGTTCAAAGGAAGTGTTATGCATGAATCACGGTGTGGATGTGGGGCGCAAGCAGAGCAGAACGTTTCATCTCACAATGCAGACATAGAAGTTGTTAGCCGGATTATATTAATACTTGAAAATCAGGTAGTGGGATTCACTTTTACAGTCATATTATAGTCATATTACAGGTGTGTGTGTGTGTGTGTGTGTGTTCTTTGAAGGGCAGAAACGGACAAAAAGGGTTAAAAAGAAGATAGAAATCACGGGGTGGGGGGGGGGGGTGTGAAACGTTTGTAACTATCTAACAATATCATTCAAATTATTTCTATATCACAAAGCACCATTACCATAATAACCGGACTCTGCAAGGGACAGAACCAGCGGCCATGTTTTATCCTGTTGCCATGGATACAGGTACTGGTGTGAAAGCCTTGAATCTTTGGCATGCTTGGAAGTTGCACACCCATCAGGTCTTCTGGGTCCAGACAAACCCGGACCACTGCAGCGCCATGACGGGATTAAGAAATCCTAACTCTGTCAACTTTGTTCTGAATCCACATTACAAAGAATAATTTGACATTAAATCAAATTAGATTAGATATTTGCATTATCCATTATTTCCCAGTGCCCTTTCTAAGTTTACTTGCAGCTGGTGTGACTTAAAGAGTCGTAAACAGTTTGCAATTAGTACTTATTGGATGGTTCTTTTGCTTGAGATTGATTAAGCAATTAATAACTACCTATGCATTAATAATCTGGGTTTATTGGTCCCAACGAGTCTAATATAACTAAAAGAACATTTTTAACACTTGCATGACCACAAAAGATACTCAAACATTAAGAAAATCCTCAAGAAGAAAATGTGACTGCTTGGTTTAAGTGGTTTACCTAATCAGAGAAGTTCAGACTCCCCTTTCAGTACGAATCAGATGAAATGCTAATGTTGGAAATAAAATATAAAGAATTCCAATTTAAAAGAGCGCTTCGCTAATCGCTCTCCGTTTGTGTATCAATGAATCGCACCGCGCTACCTTGAGTTCTGGAAAGGAGACGTTTCATTTCTCGCATGCTTAACAGTGAGTTTACTTATTAAACTTAAAGGTGTAATAGTTGCACATTTTGAATGAAAACCTTTCAAACCTTCAGACGCTGCAGACATCCGAATAACTCTATTGAATGAACTACTATCATTGAGGGCCACCTCCCACTGAACCTGTAATGCAGGAACCAATGTACTGAACTGGTTCCCTTATTGGCCCAATCCCAGTGCCCCCCAACCCCCCTAAGCCCTTAAACCCTGAACCCTCAGGGACTTACTGACGTCACCTGGTGAATGGGTGAGTGTGAGCGGCTGTGAGGGCTTCAACTGCTGTAAATATGACAACATTAAAAAAATATTGTCTAATTGTGGGTATTTATTTTACACTTTTAACTCCCTGATTCATCTTCCAGGCTCTTTTTTAGTCATTTAAAATAACATAATTACTTACTTACTTTGTGTCAAAACAGCTTCAATAAGAAAAATAAACGTTAGATGAATAAATCTGTGTAAATGATTATATATAATTTCTGCTTTCTGCTTTCCTCTGATTTCATGCAATTTAATGTTCCATCTTTAAATGTTGTCACGTTGCTATGAATTGTGGGTAATTCCCTTGGGCAAAGTCGGCGTAATGCTGACTTACGGAAAGGGTTCATAAAGGGCTCAAAATGTTTGCCAGAGATCCCTCAAGCACTCTGCGATTTGACAGTGGGACAGAGCTAAACCCTCACGGAGTTAGCGGGAGTCCGGGATCGGGCCTTAAATCAGGGGTCTGAGCTGTGAGGAAGTGGTTTTATTTGAAATACCGACTTCTGTATCTCTCTGCTAGTCCTGGACACTCGGTAGAGTTAATTGAGATGCAGCAACATGATTCATATCAAATTATTGGAAGTGACACCCCCACCCCTCTCTCTGCATAAAACTGGTATATGGTCCAAATAAAACATCCCCTACATTAAGTGTAAGGCCGGTGCTGTGTGAAACAGCCAAATGTCACTAACATTGTATTTCATATAAATGTGTTAATTTCTTATGACTTTAGTGGAGGCAGTCAGGTATTCAGTGGGAACTAACTCCGTCTGCAGTAAATAGATGAGGAAAACCATGAACTTAATGGCTTATCTTGATAATAAAATGCAGAGACTGTGCAATTTTGGGCGGGATGTTAAACAGTTTTTTTTTTCTCCAACTCAATTAAGATAAAGGTCAAAGAGAAATGGAGCCAATGTGGATATATTAACAACATATTGTGGTTGGCGACACAGGCCACGGCGTCGTCTGTGTTGTGACCACCAGGACGACCCTCCCAGCTGACTGCGCCTGTCACCGTGCGTCTGCCACTGTGCGACAGCAGTGTGCGACAGCGCTGTGCGCCTGCCACTGTGCGACAGCACTGTGCGACAGCACTGCGCGACAGCACTGTGCGTCTGCCACTGTGCAACAGCACTGTGCGCCTGCCACTGTGTGTCTGCCACTGTGCAACAGCACTGTGCGCCTGCCACTGTGTGTCTGCCACTGTGCAACAGCACTGTGCGCCTGCCACTGTGCGACAGCAGTGTGCAACAGCACACCACTCACTGCCGGGCCACGTGGCGCTGTGACTGCTCAGCTAACCGACCGCTGCAAGCATTGCATCAGCGCCGACTCTGCAATCTGTGCAGCCGCCCCGACTTCAACCCTTATCTGTTTTTATGCTTCTGCTAGTGATGGCTTCTGGTACTTTAGCTCCTGGTTCTGGATCGGGGATCTGTGCGGGTTTATCTACATTTTTGGAAGGAAATAGTTGGCAAAGTTTGTTCTTTGTGCTCATATGAACATAGATCTACAAGTTCTGGCAAGCTTTCAATTCGGCAATTAGTAGAAGATTATTAATATATAATGTGTGATTAATAATATATAAAGAGTGGGTTAATAATGTATATGAATAGTAACGCTATACATATATTGATTTCTCCCACATTTAAATCATTACACTATTAAACTACTGCCTTCCACAAGTGTCTGAACACGTCTTAAGTAAAGAGTTATTTTCCGAGCGACCGAGTCAACCGCCTCTGTGAGGCTGGACTTGAACTTACGGACCAGAATATCACAAAAGGCTGTGCATGAGATTGGTAGAGAAGAAGAAACAGACTCTTTACACCCGGCTGTCAATACTGGTTAAGTGGTTATTATATTAATTGAACGGCAGGTGAACTTTTGAAGCACTAGGAGACACTTTTCTTTCACACGTCAGACAGATGTTTATATTGTTTTTTTTTTACTCGCCAGTGGTATGGTAATAGCGCTCTTATTTGTGGTGTATTCGTAAAGGGGGTGAGGGCCCCGGCAGTAAACACTGTATATGTACAGGCAGTGTCTTGAATCCATCCTCATTACCACACTCAATGAGCCCCATTACGTTAACAGGAGAGCCATTTCCCCGGCCCATTCAAATTAAAAAGCAAGAGTCAATCTCGGTGTGAACCAACAACAAAAAAAAAAATATTAAATAAAAAAAACTGCTAATGTACCCCGACTCCGAAAAGCTTTCTCACAAGCACTTTTGAGGTGGTGACTGTCATAAAAGGAATAAAAAAGTTGCTGTCTGGCCATTTAAGTGTACAGCGAGGCCACTGACAATTTCCTTCAATAACACACAGGGGAGCAGTTGGTACTCTTAATGGGGAGTTAGTTATCTCCGGCTGTGAGAGCCGCCTAATGAAATCACTGAAGGTCTGGAGCTCAGACACCTCCTTTCTGTGACGAGTGGATTCAAACGGATATTCCAAAATAACTTAAGATGCTGCCACAATCTATAGCGCATTACTCCGAGAAACCTTTCACAACAAATATACACGTTGCGGCTCCGTCTGAATAATTACATCATTAATACGCTGTACGAGCATTCTTCAAAATAACGACACTGACAGGATAGCTGTAGGAGCTACGGAATAATATGCAAATTAGCGGCATTTCAAAAGCAGCCCAGACAACAGCATTAAACAAAAGAGTGTGAAATACGGCTCACGCCACACATGCAGGGACCCTCCGCCCTACAATTAATATAAAAGAAACAGCTCCCGTGCACCTAAAATTACTTAATGACCTTGCAGATCAGACAAGAGAAAAGCATTTGATTCATTGAAAAATCCATTTTATCTTCTCTTGATAATGTCCCGGGTCTTTTGTAGAGATGTCTAATGAATAGGGTCAGTTATCTAAATGGCGTATTATTCATAACAATTGGTGTGCAAGGATTAAAAATAGCTTTTGTGCTTCTGCGGCATGCTAATTGATATGCCACTGAGGGATAAGGCCGGTAAAATTGAAATTGTATCTCAAGCGATACTGTTTGTCAGTGTGTCTGCTGCATAAGAGGGAGAGAGAGAGAGAGAGAGAGAGAGAGAGAGAGAGACTGGGAGTAAAGAGACACCTACATTTGGTTGTTGGGGATTATCTTGTGTCCGTCTTTGTACCATGTGACCAGGGGTCGGGGGAAAGAGGCGAGGGGAGGCAGGCTGATGACGGCTGCTCGGCCCTGAGTCACCGTCTTCCTCTGCTCCTCGGCGGAGAAGTTCCTCATAACTGGAGAGGATGGAAGGAGTGTGAATGTCAATGCATCAAATTGCAATGAGCTACAACGAATATGAATGCAAGCAAATCAAAAACAAAGCTGCGTGGTCACAGCAGCTCTCACAAGTTCTTCTTCTTTCCTCTGTGCCTTTAGTAGTCCAGACTGAACCTTCTTTCATTCAATGTCGAGATGCATTGAAGCTCTCGGCGTCAGTTAGCTCGCTCGTTAGCGGGACAATATTCTTTGTACCCGCTATGATCCTGTAGCTTCCTCCATTGTTGGCTCTGTCACTGGCTTGCTATAACTGTGTGAGGGAGTTCGCACAAATTTGCTTTGCCCCCGAAAAACCAGCCCACTGGTTGCGACGATTCAATTAAATGAACTGATTTCACAGTTTTAAATGCTGCAGTGACTGGGCCATTTGTCTTAAAAAAATGCAAGGCGGACATACTTTTGGGGTGTATGCTCGGTATTTTAATGCTTAAATGATTTTCACATATTACATTAAATAATTGAAGTCCAAGTGAAATTAAATTGGGTGTTTAGAGAGAAAAGGAGAATTTGTCTAATATATTTGAAAAAAAAACATTTTTTTCCTTTTCTTCCAGTTATTGCAACATTAAAAAAATAATTTACTTTGAGACTATTTCAGTCTGCAAAAAAATGGATGACTAATTGGAATTTGGAAAGCTGCCTCTGGATCCGTTTCTTTCAAAACCAGAGTCCTTAGTCCCTGAAAAGACTCCTGTATGTTGTTATTAAAATGGAAAAACAAGAAACACTCGTGTACTCACAGGCCACCTGCACCTCCGTCCTCCTGTGTATGACGGCTCCCATCCTGTTCCTCACCATGCACTGGTACAGGCCGGCATCGGCCCTCTTCACAGACCGGACCGGCAGCCTACAGAGGAACAGACACACAGCACAGACAGCATGTGATGAGGCTGCTTGTTGGTTATCCATGAGCTGTGAATCATTACATTACATTACATTTCATTTAGCTGACGCTTTTATCCAAAGCGACTTACATGATATACAGTAGACCATAGACACAGCAACGGTGAGCAACGAGGGTTAAGTGTCTTGCTCAAGGACACAACGACACAGACTGCCGGAGCCGGGGATCGAACCACCGACCCTCTGATTGAAAGACCGAGTTGCTAACCACTGAGCCACAGCCGCCCCAATCAACAGTATTAACGCTGGTAATGAGGCGACTGTGGGTCAGTGGTTAGCAGGTCTGTCTTTCAATCAGAGGATCGGTGGTTCGCTCCGCTAGTCCATGTCGATGTGTCCTTGAGCAAGACACTTAACCCTAATTGCTGTGTCTACTGTATAGCATGTAAGCTAAATGAAATGTAATGGTCATTTTTTACCAATTAGCAAACAGGTCATTCATTAAAGTTGTTACATTTGTGTTATTATTTTATAATTGTGCTTCATGTAAGTGCAGACAGAAGAAGTCAAATGCATTGTGGGTAGTTTGGAGACCAACGAGACAGAAGGGGAACAAGGTGGAGGTCTGTTTGTCCATATGTATGCACTCGTGTGCAGTCCCTCTTTCATGACCTTGTTCAGAGGATGGATTGGGCCGAATGTTGTCAAAGTTCCCCAATAACAGAAGGGAAGGCGGAGTGGTGTGTACGTACAGTATGTGTGTGTGTGTGTGTGTGTGTGCGAGTTGTGTTTGAGAATGTTTTTGACAGTGCGCATGTTTTTAGTTTTTTCTACTGAGAGGGGAAGTTAATGGGGTTTTAATGGACTGTGCTTCACTAATGGGAAGCTTGGCAAAAGATCTAGGTTGGTGCCATGCTGGACAAACACACAAATGCACGCACACACACACACACACACACACACACACACACACACATATATTACATGAAAAACGGGTAGACACTGTAAAACTGGACATCGCTTTGGGGCTCATTATGAATACCAGGACAGCCAAGTATTTAACTCCCAGGCTGTTAGTTGTATGCGTAGTGCCAACACACACATGTGTGCATCTAAGACTCACACAGGCAAGTCTATCTGAATCAGGAATGGCACATTACACAGCGGCTCCCGAGCTGAAACACATTTTGATATTGGACGCCGCATTCCCTCTTTCTGTCATTGTTCCACTGCCTTCAGGAGGTGGGGACTAGCTTTCCTTTATATTCCTCCCCAAACACAAACTTCAATGTTGACGGGTCCCAATCAATAACATAATTTCTTCAGTAAATTTCTCTGACACAGTCTCAGCCTCGGCGTGTGAAGTCAAAGTCCCCGGTGTGATTCGGGACAAGAACAATTTCAATCATTTTTTCCCCCCAATAAGACGGCTTCAGAGCAAATTGACCAAACCTCCCTGTCGCTTCAATCTGAGCGCTGGAATGACAAAATGCATTTCCCCACCATGTTGACGGGTGCATCAAATGAATACGACTGTGGATGCAGAGGACCTAGCATTGCTTCATGGTAAAGAAAATAAAATGCGGATATCCCAAAAAAATGAATGTTCCGCCAAAAGTGTTTTAATCAGAAAGCAAGTGAAGCTGCACAATTATGCAGCTTTCAATGAACACAAGGGTTGGCCGGAAAAAGCAGACTTTGTGAAAAATAACTTTATTTATCAGCCAACACTGTTATTACATTTGTGGAGACAACACAATAGCCTTGTCCAGAGCATTCCTAAAAACAAAGGGTTTTGTTTTGTTTTTTTCGTCTACTGCAACTCCCCATGTGTAAAATAAAGTGTGTAAAAAGTGGCGCTGCAGAAGGGAACATAACCGGAGTTCCTATTAATGTAAATCATTTCCATTTACAGCGCCGCTCGTTTGAATCATTCACTGTCCAGTACATTAAACATAAGCATAAGAGGTAATTGAAAATAAAATAAATCAGACGAATAGAGAAGGTGTGTGACTCTGTAAAGGCCGGACTTCTTTGGAGTGTGTGAAGAATGGAACGCAACACACACACACACACACACACACACACACACACACACACACACACACACACACACACACACAGTTGGACATGGACGAGAGGAGCTGGGGATCGAACCGCCAACCCTTCGACTCGCTCTACCTGTCTACATTAAACTGTGAGTGAAGAAAAATGTAAATAACGTGGATGTGCTAAAATCAGTTCTAAAATTCCAGATGGTCTCTCACACACACACACACACACACACACACACACACACACACACACACACACACACACACACTAACCAAAATAAACTAGCCAGATCGCTGAGAGCAGTCCAGAGCTACACAACGCCTCCTGGCTTCAACTGCCTACAAAATGCTGGCTCAACCTCTCCCTCCCTCAGTGGGTGCGCTCCCAAGATCCCCTCTATTTCTGAATGATGGGAAAAACTATTTTGTTTCACAGCTGCAGTTTTGCTGAGAGGTATTGCTTAGCTCTCACCCAACAACACACACAGGGACAGACAGAGGGGGGGAAGGAAGAGAGCAGGAGGAGGAGGAGGAGGAGGAAGAGGAGGAGAAGGAGGAGGAGGAGAAGGAGGAAGAGGAGGAGGAGAAGAAGTAGGAGGAGAAGAAGAAGGAGAAGAAGGAGGAGAAGAAGGCAGAGAAAGAAGAAGAAGGCAGAGAAAGAAGAAGAAGGATGAGGAGAAGAAGGAGGAGAAGGAGAAGAAGGCAGAGAAAGAAGAAGAAGGCAGAGGAAGAAGAAGGCAGAGGAAGACGAAGAAGAAGGACGAAGAGGAAGAAGAAAAAGAAGAAGGCAGAGGAAGACAAAGAAGAAGGACGAAGAAGAAGGACGAAGAAGAAGAAGAAGGCAGAGGAAGACGAAGAAAAAGAAGAACGAAGAAGAAGGACGAAGAAGAAGAGGAAGAAGAAGAAGGCAGAGGAAGACGAAGAAGAAGAAGGACGAAGAAGAAGAGGAAGAAGAAGGCAGAGGAAGACGAAGAAGAAGAAGGACTAAGAAGAAGAGGAAGAAGAAGGCAGAGGAAGACGAAGAAGAAGGATGAAGAAGAAGAAGAAGAAGGCAGAGAAAGAAGCTCAGATGTATTGATTGGTTCTTCTTTCCCTGGACCATATACATATTTATGATGCTGATGTAATTATTAATCTCACTTTGGCTTCACTGTCTAAATGTTCTGACCTTCTCTAAACACACTCCATCACTCGGGGGCTCGTATGAGGTTTTCCTCCCACAATCCGGCCATGACTGAACACACAGAGGAGCCTCGGAAAGGAAGGAAGGATGGAAAGCGGGAATAAAAGAAGGAAAGGCAGACCCATAACCAGCCAGATACTGACCTGTACTGCGGGGTCCAGTCGGTGACGTTGCTGTTGTTGAGAGTCCAGCGGTACTGCAGGGGCCAGCTGCCTCCAGCCAGGCAGGTCAGCACCAGCCGGTTTCCCTCCAGCACCACCTGCTGCCTCAGCCCGCCCCCTCGCAGGTAGGGAGCAACCTCTGCAGACGGAGACGGAGAGAGGGAAGTGGGTTATGGTCATGTTGGAAACTAGCGATTGAGACCGGGTATGGTTTATGGGCGACTGTGGATCAGTGGTTAGCAGGTCTGTCTTTCAATCAGAGGGCCGGTGGTTCGATCCCAGGCTCCGGTCCATGTCGTTGTGTCCTTGAGTAAGACACTTAACCCTAATTGCTCACCGCTGCTGTGTATCATGTAAGTCGCTTTGGATAAAAGCGTCAGCTAAATGAAACGTAATGTCATGCTTGGGCATCAAAGCCAATTTTCATATGAATTCATCCACCACACAAAAAAAATTTAATTAAAAAGGTTTCCATTCATGTTTCCGCCCTTTTACTCACAGGTCCGGGTTGAACAGAACCTTTAAATACCAACGTATCCGGACTGGAATAACTTGGCTCCTGACTCTGCTACTGTTTTCATTCCCCGCTCCGTGCAGCCAAGACTCTGACCTTTGCACCTCGGTGACTCTCTCATTTAGAGCGTAATTAGTTACAGTAAGAGCGCGAGTGAGAGAGCGGACTCATCTAACAGGATTTAGGCTCACTCCATTAGTGAGATCTGTCAAAGCCTTCCCTCCACCGCTCCTCCTGCAGCCATAAAACCCACAGAAAAACACTTTAATGTTTCCTCCCGGAAAAGTGTCAGAAATTCCACTACTGTTGAACAAAGAGCAGAGAGTATCTGCCGCCACGCGCTCTAAACGCTCCTCCTCTGATGGATTTGACAATATAAATAGATTCAGGTTTATAACAGCGGTAATTACAACTGTCAAACGTATGCTCGAGGTAGTTTGATGTGAGACAATATCGCAGATTACCTCGCAATAAGGTAAACACACACATATGGCATGCGATGCATGTCAAAACACTCACGCCTATTGTTCTCCGTGTGAGCCCACATAACGCCAGCACGCATCGGCGAGTCCTATTTTGCCGCATTGATGCGCATCAACGGTCCAGAAAAGCAGCAGTTCTATCACGTTTACTCCCTGGAACCACGCGCTGTAACTCGACCACTTCTTCTGCCGGGCACAGAGCATCTGCTGTGCGTGGCTGCCATGGGTTGAACTGCATCAAATGCCAGTGTGTATCGCACTCCAGGCTTTTTTGTAACCAAGAGAAAGGTCACTTTCAACCCACATGTAAAATAACAAATGTATGTGTGTGTATATAGAGAGTTTGCAACAGCTTTGGACATCCTATTTTATTCAGATGTGATGCGATCAAAGAGATACAGTCACTCAGGCTCAGCAGAACTCTGCTCTTTTACTGCGATCGTCTCCGGTTCACCTCGCCTGACATCGAGACGCCGGGTCTTATAACTCACTTTGCTTTCACTGTACTGCCAGACGGCCGGGTACCCGGGCATAGATGGTGCTGTGGAGTGACTCACAGTACCGGCATCTCGTGACAATGCTGTTGAGTCGCTGGCCCGGCCCTGCGAGGCGCATTTTGCTGAATGGCTGGGCTGCAGCTGCCGTCGAAAACAATGGCGTCCGGTCTTTAACTGTTGGCGAAGGTGTTCAGACCTGGCTCACCGGCACAGGAGCGGGGCGGCACAAAGGCTAAGGAGTCCGTCCACAGCAACTAGCTGGAGGACCCGTCGGCATCTGTTTAGGCCTGGATGCACTAAACAGAAACCAGCATCTGGGTGTGGGGTGGGCCACGGGGGTGGGGGCTTGTGGACAAAAAGATGTATTCAACTCATCAGCCATTCACACACACGTACGTACACACACACACACACACACACACACACACACACACAGGCTGGGTTAGAGGGGGCAGTCTTATCTGCTTGCTACAGTATGTATGGACAGGTCCATAACTCTGAGGCAGAGTTTTACTCTCTCTCTCTCTCTCTCTCTCTCTCGCTCGTCAACTCAATCATCTCTCCTCTCTGCCGTTTCAACTTCCTCCGTTCGGTCTTTCCTCGAGCCGTCTCAGTTCGTCTCCTGTTTCCTGCCTGATTCCTTATTCCCTGTGGATGTCTCAGGGCCACCTTTTTCTCCCCTTCTCTTTCTCTGCTTTCCGCTGTTTCACCCCCCCTCTCTCTCCCTCCCTCCCTCCCTCTCTTTTAAGATTGATAGCTGCCTGCTCCCTGCACAAGAGGGAAATGTTCCATCTAAGATAGATTTATATGAGTGTGTGTGTGTGTGTGTGTGTGTGTGTGTGTGTGATTGTGATTGTGTGTGTGCATGTGAGCGTAAGGATTTATTTGGAATATTCCGTTTCTACAGACGATGGCTGGCAATGCAGACTCCAATGACTCCACTCGCTAGTGCTAACCAGCACGATAACTCAATGTGTGCCTGCCTGTGTGCGTTTGTGTGTGTGTGTGCGTGTGTGTGTGTGAGAGAGAGAGAAGCACTTTACAGCTTACCAAATATGACCCTCACTATAAAAAAAAAGGCGGGCGCACGAACATACTGTACAAATAGAAAGATGTGGACGTGGTGCACCTTCTCCCATCCTTCCCACTTATCTCCTCCTTTCTTCGTGCTCCGTCCCTCGGACAGCTGCACACGCCCCTCCCGACTCCTCGTGGCCATTTAAACCCTCCGTCTGCTTTAGAGAGGGTCCATTAGGAAGTACAGATAGAGGCAGAGAGCGTTACATCTGAGAGGAGCAAGGTCAGCTAACAGCCTGTTTCACTCACTGATGTCGTCTCCCCCCCCACCCCCCCTCGCTGTCTGTCTCGCTGTCACTCAATGTCACTCTTCCCTTCTCCTAACCTGTCTGTCTTTTCCCACAAGCTGCAGCATCCAACAGCCTGTCTCCCTATCAAGTCCACCTCCCCTCTCTTTGTCCCTCCCCTTAAGTCTCTTGTTGCCCCCCGGTCCATCTCTGTCAAAGTGGGTGGCAGCTCAAGGTCTCCTCTTTTTGCCTCTTCGGGGGTGGGAACGTCGGGAACGTCGGGAACGTCGCCTAACAGAGAGACTGGCCTCTAAATGTGACAGGAGAGTCGAGAGGCACACTTCCTCCTGCCGCAACATGTGCCTGCCGATGCTCCCGGGCCGGGCCTCGTGAAGCTGCTTTGGCAGATACTGGATACCGGGGAGGAATTCAATTTGCCGGGGAGATGAGCGCTGTGATAGAGGGGAAAGGGAGCAAAGGAGGATGAAAGGACAGGAGGAGGAGAAGGATCAGGGTCGCCGCTCGGGGGGCTGATAGTCCACTACGACCCCCGCTCTCTCTCCTCTAACCCCAGTAACGATTATTATTCTTACAACAGGCCGCCTTAATTAAACATCCCGGGATTAATCCTGAATTTTACTGCAACAGCTGTGTTGAGATGTGAATTCTTCTCCGGCTCGACATGAGGTCAAGGTGCTGCCTAACCCCGCAACAGCACGGGTAAAGTTTTGTTTATTTTGTGTGGAGATTTGAAATGAAGGTGTTAAAAAAATTTAATTCAGAGACACAGAGGGAAGGAAACCCTGCGGTGTAAATGCATTTCAGAGCACTGACTTGAGAGTGAGAGAGCAAGGATGAAACCAAAGTTGAGCCGTGGATCTATTTCCAACAGTGCCTGCTTAATTATTGCATATGTGTGTGTGTGTGTGTGTGTGTGTGAGAGAGTGTGTGTGAGTGTGGAAAGTGTGGGTGTGTGCCAGGTCGGAATTAGGGTCACTCACTCGCGAGAAATCACTTTATCTTCATAGAGCTGAACCCCTATTGTGAGACATAGCTGGCAGAAATGGCTACAGTCTATGAATACTGATTCTCTCTCTCTCACACTCACACACACACACACACACACACACACACTCACACACACACACGCACACGCACACACACACACACACACACACACACTCGCCATGCCTTTTTGACGCATGAGGTTGAAGGGGAGAAAATAACTACATCAGACTCTTTTATCACAAGTACATTTTTTTGTGAATAAGCGGGCAAAAATTGCATAGGTCGGCAGTTTTTTTTTCTTCTTTTTTCCCATGGTAACAGCAGTCTATTTGATTATGGGGTCCAAATTAGTTCTACTCCTTTTTAATCTAATACGTCTGCCAGCGCTTGTTTCCACAGGCATTTAAAAACACTTAATTGGACTGACAGTGTGTGAGGCGGGAGGAAGAATTATGAGTTGAGATTTTGGCATGTTGCAACCAGTTAGAGAAATAGGGTTGAAAAAAAGGCTAATTAATTGAACAATGTAAAGTGGAGGGGCCGAGGAATTAAATCCCAGCTCCTTGGGTGAAAACACAATACGGATTTTGCACCTGAAATAGTTTCACAATTATCTCTGATGATGTTGATGAATACTTACTGCATAAATTAAGAAATTAAGATTACTGCAACCCACCACTCCAGAGCTACTTTTGTCAGACGATAAATTGTCCCAGAAATAATTGCGTTGCACTTTATTATTGCCCTTTTAAGACCATTTAAAGATAATTTATTAGCATTATAACGCAAGAACGCTGAAAAGATTCGAAATAAATAAGAGAAATACAATAAAGCCACGCAGCCAAAACAGTTCAAATTACTCTTTGTTAACAAAAACATGAAATATCTGCTCAATGCGCAAGTTTTATAAATGGTAGGAAAAAAATGGGATGCTTATTTATTACATTTCACTATTTCATATATTTGGCGAAAATCTTGGTGAACAAACGCGCATGTAAACACAACTGGGAAATGTTGAGGTCAGCGAAAATGATCGAGATCTCGTCCACACATCGTACGATGAGCCAATGAACCTTTTTTTTTGCTTTTTTTGCTTTTCTTTTAACTGTAAAAGTAAACATAGACAATATGAAGTGTGTATGAACAAGAGCGCTGCAGCGATGGCCGCCGGTGGAGGAAACTCACAAGAGTGAGGCCGATTTCACCCGATCTGTGCGTCTGACGTAAAAGCTGATGAAGTGGAATATCATTTAATCCTCTGTCATGGCACGCCGCTTTGTTCTTCTCCTCTAAATGATTCCTTCTGCTAAACGATGATGACAGTGGCCGGTTCCAGTCGTAAAAGCCAAACATGTTCAAAATAACCTTTGTGTGAGCGGCTGGATCGAAGCGATTGCACTCGTTTAACACCCCACGCTGTATGTTTCTATCTCCTGAGTGTCCACACCAGCTGGTCCGGGCTGGACCAGCCTATCTGTCTCCGATCAGCTGTGAGGCCTGAATCCCGACGACAATCACCTTCACAATGGTGTTAACACAACTGATGGAGGACCCCGTCCCTCTCTCACGCGTCCACCACGGAGCTCTAACTGAAGGCTGGTACCGGCCAGACGAGATGACGGCTAAGCACCAAACACCTGCTGCCTTTGATGATGGTGGAATCAAAGCGGCTCTGACATTAACCCACTAGGCCGCGGCTCAACCCGCTGATCCCAACAGGCCTCGGCTGAGAGTCCACAGGGAAGTGGAACAGAGGAAGAGCAGGAAAGGGAACAGAGCGATTAGATGGAGCAGACTGGTAGGTGTGGCCAACAGGATGCGGAGCTTTGATCTGGAGTTTAACTCGTGGCCTTTCAAGTCGGCGGCTGCTGTAATTGACTGCTGAATGTCGGACTCCATGCGAGGAACAAAGCCCCTCTCACCGAAGACCGGATAACACCGCCCTCACCTCTTCCTACTCGGACAGCCAATCACAGCTCCTTCTTCAGGGTTCATACACATTTTGACCAATGGAGTTCCAGGACTTTAAACCAAATTCCCATGACCAAACATTTAGTGAAATCTGGGTGTGAACATGAAAAAGTGATAAAATGTAGTATTTAAACTAACAATGAGGATTCCAAAGCATACAGTATTCCTTAAAGGACACAAATGAATGAGAGACAATAGTTTGATTAAAAGAATAAACATTTATAGATATACTCAGCGTATGCCTGCTAATATTTTTAGTCTTTCTTTTAAAATTATTATTATTATTTCAAACTCGGCATAAATGAACGACATGAAAATATGAATATAACACATTTACATGACTTTTCCAGGTTTTCCATGGCCGTATGAACCCTGCCTCCTCCAGTCATGGTTTCCTCCGGCCCTGACGGGCAGCTCTCTGCGAGGAGGAGACAGCTGACTGATGCCGACGTGCCGATTGGCAGATGTGAGAGCAGGAGAGACGTCGGCCACACCGTCACACATGGGATACGAGCTCGGGCGAACAGTGTTGAACAGCGAGAGTTCAAAGTGAACGCTCTTGACTTTGTGTCAAAGCCGGCGATAGTGTTCCATCAAACTGAGAGTTTTGGAAGCTTCTTAGGAAAGGTTTTCAAGGAGGAACACAGTCGGAAACCAGGTTTTGAGCTCAAATTGCAGCTTTTTTCCCGTCTGGATTCACATTAACATTCTGTGGTGCTCAGCTCGGCTCAGGTACAGCAGCAGGTGGAATTAAACAAATGTACTCAACTATAATACATTCAGTAATTATATTGTCTTTGGATTTGTCCCGTGCTCATTCAGTGACTGACCATCATGGAGTCCTGTTTAGAGGTTAGCATAAGCAAAATGTGTAAGTGAGCCCTCGTTTTAAAATGTCAATTTATTGCTTCCTCTGGCATTTAATAATGTATTGAGTGTGTGTGTGTGTGTGTGTGTGTGTGTACTGGAACCCTAGTTGAAATGTCAATCTTCAATATGTTGTCCTGAAATTGAACAATTCGCAGTAACCTGCTTTAGTTCATAACAGAACATTATGTGGTTCCAAGTGTGTGTGTGTGTGTGTGTGTGTGTGTGTGTGTTATCTGTAAACATTGCCTGTCTTATGGAGTTTTGTTGCTGCTTCATGGAGTCACAGCAGTGCAGGTCCATGGAAGGAGGGCAATAATTGGGGCAGAAGGGGTGGGAGATGAAGGGGTGATATGGGAGGTGGAAGTGTGTGTGTGTGTGTGTGTGTGTGTGTGTGTGTGTGTGTGTGTGTGTGTGTGTGTGTGTGTGTGTGTGTGTGTGTGTGTGTGTGTGTGTGTGTGTGTGTGTGTGTGTGTTATCTGTAAACATTGCCTGTCTTATGGAGTTTTGTTGCTGCTTCATGGAGTCACAGCAGTGCAGGTCCATGGAAGGAGGGCAATAATTGGGGCAGAAGGGGTGGGAGATGAAGGGGTGATATGGGAGGTGGAAGTGTGTGTGTGTGTGTGTGTGTGTGTGTGTGTGTGTGTGTGTGTGTGTGTGTGTGTGTGTGTGTGTGTGTGTGTGGTGTGTGTGTGTGTGGGGGGGGGGGTCCGCAGGGCGAAGGGAGAGGGCGGGGGGTTGTTTAATCAGGTGGACTGTGATCAGTGACATTTAAGAGGTGGGCCACACTGCAGGGCACATAATGCAAGGACGAACACACACACACACACACACACACACACACACACACTGAGGCGCATGCACACAAACAACTGTCAGCTCCTATCTCCTGATGCGCAGACAGGCGGACAGGAGGAGAGAGGAGGTGAGTGGGAGAGTAGGGAGGAGTGAAATGAATACTTCCCACTGAGACGCCATCCTCCACTCTCTCCCTCTCTCTGAAGAAAGTTGTGTACACAAGCGACTGTGAAAACACCTGAATACTTTTGAATGACTCACAAACACGCACACAATAAATTATTCCACTGTTTTACTCTCTGCGCATTCTTTTCATCCCCTAGACGTCCCCCCCCCCCCCCCCCCCTCCCTCTGCCTCTATTTTACATCTCATCATTAAAAACAGCCCTTTTGGAGGTAGAATACTAACTTGTATTGTGCACACACACACACACACACACACACACACACACACACAAAAGATGCATTTATCCGATTGGCCAGTGGAAGTTCAAACGTTTAACTTTAAGATTTGTTTCAGTGAGATAAGGTCCTGTAACTTGATGCAGTTTTGAATAAAATGAAAGTTATTTGATGGCCAACGTTTATCGATGAACATACAATGGAAATTTCTAGAAAAGTTCAGATGAAAGCGTGTGTTTTATAGTCCCGAGAAAGAAAGAAAACTGTGATCTCTTCTACAAACAGAGTTAGAAACAGATAGTAACGCGTGAAAAAGTAAACCATCCCTTAAGCCTCGTATCCTTAATCTCTTCCTCGTCTCCCGGTCTTCACTTCCGTTGTGCTAAACGTTGGTCTGCGTCCTCTGACAAAGCGCAGGGTCTCTGCAGCGTACGTGTTGTGCATGAGCCGTGCACACACCTGTCTGTGCTAGCCATCATCCCCTCTGACAGCTGCCACTGTCCTGACCTTGGGCATTGTGGGCTACGTGGTTTTGAAGTGATTGACGAATCGTATCCTTTCATTCATTATTGAAGGCGGAGATCAAAACCGCGGCAACCCGGGATATCACCGTGACAGCCCGGCAGACCAGACAGAGGTAAAGAGGGGAGGGGAGCGGGGGAGGACGCGGGAGAAGGAGAAGGTCATCCGAGTGAGAAAAGTGCAGGTGAGAAGTGAGGGTGCGGGAGGAGAAGGGCACCGGGAGCCGGGAAGTTGGGTGCAGGCGGCGGAGCATCCTAAACAGCAGAGATCCTGAGGCTCGGCCCTCTGCCCACAAAAAAAAGAATATTAAAGCCATAAACAACGCTCACCTGAACGCAGATGTTCAAAACCCGGCAGTGGGAAGAGTTTAAAATAGACGACCAGGATGAAAGCAATCATTCCACATAGCATACCTATAAAAGCGTACCTGAAAAGCACCCCAGAAAGGGAACGTATCTGTGGAAGGAACGCTGACGTCATTCATCCTGGTGCCAGGAAATAAACTCGGCCGAGGAGCTGAAGCACGTCTCCGGTGTCCATCCTGAACTTTGTCCCACAGTCTTCCCTCTTTCATCTCCCTTCCCAGTCCTTTAGAGAATCTGCCTTCATCAGTGTCCACCACCCTCGCCCTGCGCTCACCTCTGTTTTTCTTTTCATCCCTAAACCTTTAGCATTGGTTCTGGATGCTGGACTGAAGCGTGGCTCTCTATTCAAAAGGGAGTGCATGTTTTTTTCCACCGGTACCCCGGTTACCTGTGTGGGCCCGAAACCAACTCCATCGCTGTGAAGCCCGGAGGGAGTAGGAATAACTGTGTGTTTAATGATTAAAGCAAATTAAATTAGGTTTTTTAATCTGCTGATACCACGATGAGGGTCGTATGAGTTGCAGTATTTCATTCATTTAGCTTAAAAAAAAGATTTCTTTACAGTATCTGATTCGTGGGTGGTTATGATTCCAGGCCGACCCCAAACATTTATATAACATTTCCAACCTAACTCCACAGTTCAGCTCCATGTTCTCAGCCGTTATATTATATATTATATATTATATAACGGGTATGATAAAACGCTGATTTGAATTTAACCAGATTTGAAGTTTCTCCCAACGTGCTTCTCTCCCTCACTGTTGCTGTCCATCTGCCCTCTTCTTCACACTCTTCAGCTAATTTGTTGCTGTCGGCTACACGTGATTGTGTGTGTGTATGCGTGTGTGTGTGCGTGTGTGTGTGTGGGTGTGCTTACGCATGACTGTGCATGAGTCCATATGCTCATGGACGCAAGTATGTGTGCGGAAAACTTGGATGTTTACTTCCTCCTTTCCACAGTGACAACATCTGCCACCAACTGCAATGCACAGAGAGTCTTCGTCGACTCCCCCCTCCTCCTCTTCCTCCCCCTCCTCCCCCCTCAGACTAGGGCAGCTCGGTGGCACAGCGCTTTGAAGGGCAGACTCCGTCTCCGTAAACGTTTCTCTTACCGACTCACATTAATTCAATGAGACTGACAAACGTCCTTGCCGAGACACAATATGACTTTCTTTTGTTCCCCGAGTGTTTACTTACTTCCACGTTTTGTAACACACAGAAGCAAGAGCTTACGCACAAATACAGGCGCCCACGGAGGGTCGGACACAAACCCATCCCGGCGCAGATGTTTCCCGTAATAGCGAACAAGTCAACTGATAATGACCGAGGCAGCGCCGGCAGAGGGAAGCGTTTGAGGCAGCGCACGCTCACTGCTCGCCGAATAATTCATTGTTCGGCTTTTTTTCCAATTTCTCAGTGTGTCGGCGAAGCTGATGGAGTGGGTATTTTTAGATTTGGGTGAATATTTATGCGGCGCTCGCTGGGGTGGTTTAAAGAGACGGTTGTTGAAAATATCTTTAATTACTTCGCTGTCACAAATACTCTCTGAGGCGAACTTGAGATGCGCTTGTTTGCGGCTACGCTTCCCTCATATTCCCCTTAAAAAGACATTAATAGCAGTAGTCGTCCCAGTTTACCGAGCAGGGTGGTGGGCGAGTCACTCATTACTTTCTCTTAGTTTTCTCCCCCCAACAAGTAAATGTGATGTATGACTGAAGTCAGGCGCACGCCACATGCTTCTAGCTACCTGCAGCTCCTCGACTGATATCTAGAACTAATATTCACTCCGAGACTGAACCCAGTAAATTGCAGCGGGGAATATGAACCTTTCAGGGCTAACTGAACTAATTCTTGGCCGGGGCCAAAAAAAAAAAAAGCTTTTCAAAGTTTCCCCACAGACGGACAAGAAGACAGTCATCGGCATATAATGCAAAGAGACAGGACAAGTCATTTAAACTGCGTAACCTGCATTTGTGTGTGTGTGTGTGTGTGTGTGTGTGTGTGTGTGTGTGTGTGTGTGTGTGTGTGTGTGTGTGTGTGTGTGTGTGTGTGTACTGAATGAGTTAGTGAATCACTGGAGGAAATGGATCGCTGCTCCATGCTATTTGAAACTGCACGATAAGGGAAATGAAGTACTTTAATATGCGTCTTCTGATGTTAAAATGAGTTGACGTAGTGGACATAGCCATGGATCTGCTCGAAAAAAAAGAAAACACGAACTTGTCTGACCTCTTAACCTCTGTCCAACATGAAAGATTGGTCGCTCATCTATAATATCATAACACAATATCATCTAAATATCTACAGGTGGACCGGGTCGCCTCGGGACTTCGAGAGCGAAAACTGTGGTTGGTTGCAGAAGCCTTGAAGAAGATTTAACAATTACAAAAGCCTCCGCCTACACCTCCCCCCCCCCCCTCCCAAGAGCGGGTGAAAGAGAGAGACGTTTGAAAACTTCAAAGCTACTCAGGAATTCAAAGTTCAGAGTTTCATCTCCGTGAGTCTTCTTGCAATTTGTAAGTCTCTCCGTCTCTCTTGATTTCCTCCCCCTTTTTATTATTTATTTCTGCTGTTATGGTTGCTGTGATGACAAAAAGCCAGCGTGGAGAAAATAACCCTGTTCGCCGCACGGGCGGCACCAACAAGTGCACACGGACCTCGCCACCAGAAAATGTTTAACACTAAGACACATTCACGGACGAAGCTAATCTATCTTCTGTTTCAGCCGCACAAAACAAATTGCCGCGGGTCAGGACCTGCTTTCCCTTTAGTCTGTTGATGAGATAAACAAGCGCTCTGTCTTCCTCACCCTCTCTCTCCCTCTGCTGGTAACGTCACATGGCTGTATTGAACGTGACACTCTCGTTAATCCACATTCAGTCAGCCACTGCATCCCCTGAATGCAGCCCGCACCCATCCAGGTACACAGACCTGCAGCAGGAGAGCTCATGAATAGCTAATGGAAAAGACACAACAACGCTCGGATCCACAGAAAATGGCCTTTACGCCGTCGGCTCCACTATTGGCTGCCGGTCGGGGGAGATGAGTGGGTGTGGGGGGCGAGGGGGAGATTGATTGAACATGAAGGGTGAGCGAGTAAAGCGATATGTGTCTGGGAGAGAGAGTAATTGTGCATGTGTGTGTGTGTGTTTGTGAAATAGAGGCAATGTGTGCGTGCGTGATCGAAAGAGAAGAAGAGAAATGGAACATATTATATGAAGTTATTGGAAAGAAAAAGAAAAAGTAATTTCACACACACAGCCCATCTGCCAGTCTGTCTGAAAGGCTTATCTGCACGCATGATTACTAAACCTGATAAACGGCACATACAACAGCCCTCTCTTCCCGCTCACAGACACACAAGACCACCGCTTGTGTGTCAGGAGGCCATGAGGAGGCCGTGAGGAGGCCAGGAGGAGGCCGTGAGGAGGCCGAGAGGAGGCCGAGAGGAGGCCGCGAGGAGGCCGCGAGGAGGCCGAGAGGAGGCCGCGAGGAGGCCGCGAGGAGGCCGCGAGGAGGCCGAGAGGAGGCCGCGAGGAGGCCGCGAGGAGGCTGCGAGGAGGCCGCGATTCCATACAATCTGACTTCTTTTTGCATCCGGAGGAGTCCAGGAGGAGGCCGCGAGGAGGCCGCGAGGAGGCCGCGAGGAGGCCGCGAGGAGGCCGAGAGGAGGCCGCGAGGAGGCCAGGAGGAGGCCAGGAGGAGGCCAGGAGGAGGCCGCGAGGAGGCCAGGAGGAGGCCAGGAGGAGGTCGCGAGGAGACCAGGAGGAGGCTGCGAGGAGGCTGCGAGGAGGCCGCAATTCCATACAATCTGACTTCTTTTTGCATCCGGAGGAGTCGCCCCCTGCTGATCAAGGTTTAAGACACTTACGCAGTGGCTTTACTCGCATGGCCAAAACGCAGACATATTAAAGAAAGCAACAACAACTAAGAAAAGTGAATCATCCTTTTCAAACGGGCTACAGTGTGGCGACTGTGGCTCAGTGGTTAGCAAGTCAGTCTTTCAATCAGAGGGTCGGTGGTTCAAACCCCGCCTCAGCCAGTCCATGTCGTTGTGTCCTTGAGCAAGACACTTAACCCTAATTACTCACCGTTGCTGTGTCTACGGTCTACTGTATATCATGTAAGTTGCTTTGGATAAAAGCGTCAGCTAAATGAAATGTAATGTAATTAGATAAATCCACTTAATAATTACATTACATTACAATAATGGTTATCGGAGTGAGTTATCAGGAATATCCAGTGGATGTTTATTCTAGGGAGAGCGCAAACTACTGCTATCGTTACTGGAGGCCTCTTTGCATAAAACCTCCAAATATCACTTTGATAAAGTCTTGGTCTAATTAATCAAGCTAATCAGTGTGTGAGTGTGAGTGTGAGAGAGAGGGGGTCTTGCAGCTCTTCCTCCCCGCCCCGCAGTCTCTCTCCCTGGCTGGGGCTCTGCAGCAGTTTCCTCACTGTGGAGAGCCGCTATTGTCTCAGGAGGTTTTCCTGCATATTAAAACGTCTCCACAACACCTCAAGCCAAGAAAATGTGAACACTGTAACTCCCTCTTCCATAATATGAGTTAAATACTTTAAACTTCCCAGGACCAAACCGGCTTTTACAGGCCTAAAGTGAACGTCCAGCTTTCGTACGAGTGTGAAACTACTACCACAGACATGATGCAAGACCGGCCTTGTGCGAAAGCACATCAGTTGGGAAAACATTAATATGTTATGATAATCCAGGAGGTCTAAACAAGGTATCCTTGAGAAATACATCCTTGGAATGTGTGTGTGTGTGTGTGTGTGCATACTCCCTCACCAGCCCGGCGTACAGTGTTCCGGTGAAATATATCATGATAATTGAATATAAAAGCCACGTGACACCTCAAGTACAGCGTTGTGTTGACAAATGGCCCGCCATCCACTTAACACATTAAGGAAACACAAAACACTGACGGGATGAAGATTAAACACATCTGTGTTAAGTTATGGTAAAATGCATGCCTCTCCATTATCATGCAAAGTGTCAATTATTTCCTAAAGTGCATACTTTGAAACAATCTAAAATAGACCCTTCAAAATCATGATTTCTGAATGTTGAGTCATGAAACACAAAAGTCTTGAAAATCTCCTTGTTGAACAATGTGCTGAACAATGTGTGCACATTATAAATATATACATACACACACACACACACACACACATATATTGTGATTCAATCTCCCGTGGTTTACATAAAGAAATGTTATTTTGAATTGTGATGTCGAGTTTCCCTTTCATTAGCTATTTAATATGTATTTGCTGGAGGGTGTAAAAGTGAATAATGCAAAAATACTTCTCACATCAAGTCAAAGGGACAGATAACTCTTGTGTGATTGTGTCTTTTGTGCCGGATGAAAGCGAATAAAAACGTACTGAACGTCCATGGCTGCGGCTTTCTTTTCCCTTTTTTTCAGGTCAAACATGTCCCAAAAGAATAGCTCACGCACACATTCAATTATTCATTGCATTATTTGAGGTGTGAAACGATGAGGTGAAAGACGAGACATTTATGGCCAAGTCAGGCAATTCTACTCCACCACCCCTCCCCCTCCCTCCACCCAAAAAAATAACACTTGATGTGGCGTCGCAGAGCAGAGGTGGAGTCGCACCACCTCTGCTCTGGTAACTTTTAGAGAACCTTGGTCTCTCCTGGGATCTCGTTTCAGCAGGCGGTGGCATATAAAGCAGGAATGTCGCAATCACTCCTGTGCCGTGTGGGTGCTAAAGGCATAGCCATGGTGACAGGGACAACATTTTCATTTTGCACAAAAAAGCAGACGAATCCAGCTCCTCCTAAAATGATTTCTTTTCCTTAGCAAGACTTGCCAAATGTCAACCCAACTATTCATCCCCACACGGGCTGCGGGAGCATGTGTCAAAGAGAGACAAAGGCTGCGCAAAGGTAGGAGTGTGTGTAATCCCACGTTTGTCCAGTACAATTACTGGAACAGATAAATATGCAGTGACTTCTGCATGCTGCCGTCTTGTTTACTCACTTTTACGACCGATTTACCGCTGGCATCAACATGCACGTATAATGCAGGAAGAAGGCGATGCCATCCTGTTGATGTCGGACTACTCGGAGAGGGAGAAGAGATCCCAACTGGAGATGAGACTTTATACAACTCTTACAGTGAGAAAAAAAGAAATGTATCATGGTTATCATAGTATTGTTAAAATGTGATGAAATGTTCAAAAAGTACTGACGTTTATAGACAATCGTTATCCGCCGATATTCAGTAAAATATGGGATCATGTGATCGGCCATTATGCTTTTCTAGTCGCCGATCTCTGATAATGTTTCACTGTGAACAACCCGTCTGTGTTTAAACTGAGAGGACAACGAAGGTTTCATTACGATGTGTTCAGGCTCCGTTCAGTTAAAATGAGCATTAATTCAAACGTTATCATGATGTGTAATCTCGTAAAATGGCGGTGGTGTTGGGGATAACCTTAAATAATACCACTTTACATTACATTTCATTTAGCTGACGCTTTTATCCAAAGCAACTTACATGATATACAGTAGACACAGCAACGGTGAGCAATGAGGGTTAAGTGTCTTGCTCAAGGACACAACGACGCAGACTGCCGGAGCCGGGGATCGAATCACAGACCTTCTGATTGAAAGACCGACTTGCTAACCACTGAGCCACAGTCGCCCCCCACTTGTTTGGATTTCTAACAACATGAATAGATATTTGAGATAAACGATGAGTTGTTTAACTGCCTATCGCTAACTAGCTTACAATACATGGCAAGATTCGTTTTAATCCATAAAAATACAATCATTTATTTCCTAATCCTTTGAATTGACACTATAGATGACTATAACAAATAATATTTTGATAGTTTACATTCACTTCAGAGCGATTTAAATGATTTTACAGACGGATGGCGCCTTGTAGACCAGCTGCTATAATCAAACAAGAAAGGGAACCGTGCCTGCCAATATGGATTGTATATGGATCATCAATGATCCATATTGGCACATGATGACTCTGAGCGAATCAACTTTAAAGACAATACTAAGCAAAAGAAAGCAGCCCTTTTAGCCATCCCCACCAGCTGTAGAGGGCACTCGTGTGGCCGCCGCAGAAGAAGAAGAAGGCCGAGTCTCCTCTGACCGACACACAGCAGCTCCCTGAGCAGCAGTATCCCCATGGCCGCCCCCCGGGACGCACAGCTGAGACCGGTAATAAGCAGCAATCTTACTGTGAATGTTGGAGTGCAGGCGAGACAGAGATAGATGGTACAGTAGAAATACATCTCACACACTCACACTCACACACACACACACACACACACACACACACACACTTTGTTGTAGAAGCTGTACTGTGAGGATGTATTGCTGAGTGCAGTCTAATTGGAACATTCATTATTGTTACAGTGAATTACAGCATTGTCCCTGATACTATTGATCCTTGAAATGTGTTTGAGGTTGTGTGTGCACCTGTGTGTGAGTGTGTGTGTCTCCAGGCACATCTTTATGGCCAAACCTCAATCACTAAACAGCTACTTCTCAGCTCCTTTGATCTGACTCTTGACTTTGACCTTTTAGACTGCTTTCAATCAGGTCCTCCCAGTCCTGACTGAATGACAGAAGCGGGCACTTATCAGAGTCTTTCTTCCTCACACACACACACACACACACACACACACACACACACACAGACACACACGCACACACACGTAGTGTGACAGGTCCTGTCTCCAGTTGACAGGGTTTTATATCAGCAAAGACATCAAGCCGCCCACAACCCCCCTCCCCTCCCTCCCCCTGACCCTACGACCACGCCATGATGAGAGATGGGACAATCTGCTCTGTGACAGCTCCACTCATACAATTTAACACACACACACACACACACACACACAAGACATGCTCATTGTCTGAACACAAAATGATAGAGGGTGAGGCTCCATTTAATATATGCCTGCATCGTTTGTGGATATCATAAGAACACTTGCCTGCACTTGAGTGTGTTTGTGTGTGCGTGTGCATGTGTGTGCGTGTATGTGTGTGGCAGCCTCTTAACTGAAGGCTTTGTTAAACTCTTGTTCATCATAACTGTGATGCTCTAGCCCGAGGGCTTAGCGGCATAAAGCAATTTCCCTCTCGTTACACCCGGCGTATATTAACCTCCAAAAACCGCCAAACACACAAACAGTGACTCAAACACACACAGACACACACAGACACACACACACAGACACACACTGCTCTCCTGCCATTTATCAGTGGTGTCAAAAATAGCAGGGACTATTCTCCTGAGTAGGTTATTTATAATGCTGCGTACTCCCTTATCGGCTTGATAGTCTGCGGAGTAAGATCTGTCTTTCTCCGCAGACTTTGTGAAGGCTGATTCTGAACAGGAAGCTTTGTGAAGGCTGATTCAGAACAGGAAGTGTTCGACGAGCCAGACAGACGGAGGTCGAGGCAGCGTTCACCCACCTGTGTTATATTCTCATACCATGACCGAAACAAACTTGAGGATGGTTGGTGGAATACCTTGGACTGTAATGAAGAACATGGTGTATTCAGCATTACCTCCTTCAGCCTCCCCCCAAGGCTGTTCTGGAGCTTTCCATCGACTCACACTGTCTTCCTCAGCAGATGGAGTTTACCAGTTGGTGCCATCCACCATCTGGCCCCCTCATACCTCACTGACCTCCTGTCCCCCTACCAACCCTCACGGTCCCTCAGATCCACCTCAGCCGGTCTCCTCTGCATCCACAAATCCAAACTCCGCAGTTTTGGGGACAGAGCCTTCTCCAGGGCAGCTCCCAGGCTCTGGAACTCCCTCCCCCAAGAGATCCGCACCTCTGAGTCCCTCACCGTCTTCCAGTCCCGCCTCAAGACCCATCTCTTCACCACTGCCTATCAGTAGCCCCCTATTGACTGTATCATGTTCTGCTTTGTCCTGTTTTCTTTTGCTTTGTTTTGTCTTGTATCGTGCAGTTTTGCTTTACCTTCTAATCTTGCTCCCTGTAAAGCGACTTTGAGTCCATGAAAAGCGCTATATAAATTCAATTTATTATTATTATTATTACCAGTTGTCAACATGGACCATTTATAAGGGGAAACCTTTCCGTGACTCGCAGTGAGAGTGGCCTAATACGAGCAGCTTGAGATTGATTCCACTCGGTTCACGGCAGCTGTAACAGCAGTTCAGGTCTGCACAGTCATTCCATCCACAGCTTTATAAAGAGAGGAAGAAAAAACCAGCTCTCATTTACGCACTCTCCCTTTTATTTATCCGTCCCAACACTCGTTGCAGTTATACATCCCCACGGAACGATGAAGGAGTGATTATGTACTCCGCTTCCTCTTCCTCTCACCGCAGCTTCCTTAAAGTCCTTGCACATAATGTCATCCGTCTTTCCTGCTTGTTTACCTCTTTCCCATTGTCGTTATTTATAATATTTATATCTTCCTCTCGCCGCCATCTTCCTCCTGTCGATCTCACCTCTTTCCACTCTGCCTAGACCGTCTAATGAGCAGCGAATAGCACACGAGCATGATGGAACGGAGAGATCAGGTTAAAGAACGTGAGGGAAAGAAAGAGGAGAGCGAAGGAACGGAGGGCCGCTGACCGAGTCAGAACCAGAGAGACAATTTAAGAGCAACGTGCAGGCTTAGTTTCTTACAGAGTTTATACTTAATAGGTCCAGCCTTAGATGGCATTGTGCAGCGTTTCAGAAGAGAAAAGGGCCTTTCGCACAATTGATTTCATGGTGTGTAATGTTGGTGTGTTATGCATTTTTTTCTCAAATCTAGTTTCTACACGTGAATTATTTGGGGTTGCCAACCTGCAAGTAGCTCTTTAAGGCAACCATGAAATAGTGACGATTGAACGAAAAGAGTGTGGTGATCGGGCCACAAGAAGGCGAGTGGGAGGGGTTAAAGGCTGGACTACGGCTGGACAGCCAATCAGCAGGGTTCACGTTAATGCCACCGCATCCCGTGAATAGACCCGCCATGCAACATGAGAGCCGGCGGGAAAACAGCTTAAATTAGAGGTCATCTACTGTATGTGTGCGTGCATTGGAGGTTATGTGTGTGTGTGTGTGTGTGTGTGTGTGTGTGTGTGTGTGTGTGTGTGTGTGTGTGTGTGTGAGTGTGTGTGCTTATGCAGATGATGGCGGTGCCTCCATCATCAGAATCGATCCGACTGGTCTGTGTGCAGCTGCATGAAGAAAACAGCAAAGCAGACAGAAAGACATAACGACTTTCATAGATATAGAAAAGCGATTGTGTTGCTTATTTTGGTTATTCGAGTAATCATTTCAGGAAAATATCCAGGAAAATGCTAGTTTTCTGTGGTTGGTTCATATGTGATAATTTTCTCTTATGTGTGTTTATATCACAACATGAAATATTTTCATCTTTTGGACAAAATGGGCCTTTTTTTCTGTATTCTATGACCATGTTATGAGATCGGTTAATTGACTAATCAAAATAAAAGTACATATAAATTCCTAATGAACAAACACATTAGCATACAGCCGTGCAAGCTGCTCCGTGAGGCTCTACTTACACGGAGCTGTGTTTGGAGATAAACGCTGACGTCGGCATATTTCGCACGTTACAACACATGCCGAGGGGGCCGTGAATGTCTGCACCAAATTTCACGGGAATCCATCAGATTGTTGTTGAGACACTTCGCTCATCGCGTAACCACAACATGTCAACCTTGAGGTGGAGTAAAGAGCGCTTGGCTCATCAAAGTCTGACGGATTCCTCCTGTGGGGAACATGAAAGCCTGGACAAGACTTGGTGGAATCCATCCAATAGTAATTTAGACGTTTTAGTCTGGCCAAAAGGTAAGTGTGCCGACAGCCCGACTTTGCCGACCCTACAACGCCACACCGGCCCTGTTGTGTGAGTAACAGAGACACAGATGCATTAGAATAAAAGATAGCTTTCAGTTTGATTCGACTCACTCGTACGGAACGTTATTGTTCAGGCAGGAGACAAGTTGAGACAAATTGAGCAAGAACGAAAGGAAAAAAAAACAAGAGAGAACAGGAAATAACACAAAGAACACATTATGTGTTACTATGTGAATAATTCAGGATGTTAGTTCAGACGACCAGTCACTCTGGATTTGGCTCTCCGCTTCGTATATTCAGGAAACAGGAAATGGCCGTATAATTGTCTGCGACTCCCTTAGTTCATGTAACACCTGGACTGACCTTCTCTTACAGCCCCGCCGTGTTGCTCCAGCCAGCCGCCCATGTGATGCCGGTGGCAGGACACACCTTGGAGAACAACACCAGCACTCTCTGTTCTCAAACACTGGAGGTTTTGATCCAGGGAAAACTGTGACCTTTTCCTCCTCTGCCTCCCAATCCTCCTCCTCCTCGCTCCTCCACTGATCCATTCATCACACAGACAGGCAGTGTGTTTTAACTTGTGCTCGGTGTCACTAGAGCAGCCTATTTGAGTGGAGGAGGAGGTAGATAAAGGGAGGCGGAGGAGAAGGTGAATAAGCGACAAGAGAGAGGAGATACTGGGAGGCTTGGTGAGATAAGCCTCCGCGGAACCAAAAGGGTCTGCAACGACCACTTGTACGTTGATATTTAATACGCGCGATCCTTCTTTCTCGCCCTTTGGTTTGTCTGTTTGAGTCCACGCTCGTTTTACGCTCTAATTTCTTTTGGAACATGGAGTCAGTTATTGGGAGTTGGCTTTTGTCGTTCCATCACGACCGACGTTTAACCGAATTAGCCTTTCAGCTCAGGTGAAGTCTGAAATACATGATTAAAAAAATAAACCCACTGATGACAGTTTCTTTTATGTGTTGAGAAAACTGATGGAAGATAAATGTTGAGACGTGCAACTACAACAGCTTATGCATGTGTGTGTGTGTGTGTGTGTGTGTGTGTGTGTGTGTGTGTGTGTGTGTGTGTGTGTGTGTGTGTGTTACCTGCTCTGCATACTCTCTCATTCAAGGAAAAAAAATGAATATTTCCACCAAGTCCTATGTGACTCATTCAGCCCTGCACCAATGCCTTTCTCTTGCTATTTTGTGTGGTGTGTGTGTTTGTGTGTGTGTGTGTGTGTGTGTGTTTGTGTGTGTGTGTACAGATTCCAATTTACTGTGAAATCTGACAGCCCTTCTCTAATTCCCACAGAAGGCCGAGTAGTGGGTTAGGAGGGAATTACTACTGTTACATACCCGCCAAGCTGATTACCTATCGACTGGTCTAAACATTCTGTGTGTGTGTGTGTGTGTGTGTGTGTGTGTGTGTGTGTGTGTGTGTGTGTGTGTGTGTGTGTGTGTGCGTGTGTGCGTGTGTGCGTGTGTGCGTGTGTGCGCGTGTGTGCGTGTGTGCGTGATAAAAATGCCTGGATGAGACAGAGTTATCTGTGACAATCTAATTCTACCTGTCTTTCGTTCCTTATCTGTTTATTTTAGATATAAACAAACACATTCTCACAGACACACACACACACACACAGAGAGACTAATCACACATTCAGACATTTACCTGGTGGCTTTATTAGAACTGATTGGCCGGGCAGCACCACAGCAGTGATCAATACGGTGACGGGGGATGACATCACCGTGTGAGATGAACGCAGGTTAAACGCTTATCGGTCCAATCAGCTGCTCAGCTGAAACTAATAGCCTCATCGCTAATAGCAATGGAAGCTGGGTATTAGTTCCAGCCCTCAAAGCAAGAAACTGGATATAGAACAAATAATAAAACATTTTGGTCACTTTTTATAACATCATTCTCACCCTCCTCCAACAGATAATCGCTTAAAATGAGTTTCTTTTCAACTGTTCTCTCCGCATGAATACCCCATTGTCAGCTTGTAAAATTAGGATAAGCCAAAGGATAATAGCTTTTATCTGAAGACAAAATGGATTCAAAATTAAATTTGACCTGTAAGAAAGTAGTGAGACGAATAGCAATGATCAAAACAAGTGTGGTCGAGTCCCATGAAGCTGCATATGCTGTGACTATAAATTCATCTCCCCTCACAAGGCTTCCACAACAGTACCAAGATATGTACTGATACATTATACAACACATACATATATATATATATAAAGATGTGTGTGTAAGGGAAGAAGCAAAACAACAATTACGACCTGAGACTAATGAGTGGGAGTACTGAGTGAGGGAATGAGGGAGTGATTTCAGAAGCATTGTGTTCCAGAGAGCTGACCTAACAACTGAACATCCCCCAAAGTTCCCCAAAGGTTTATTTCAGAAATAATAAAAGACTCACTAGTTAAACCCCCATTAAAATATGAATGTGGGTGTAAATAAGACAGGAGTGACGGGGGGAGTTTCTGTACTTCACAAGTTGCTGGAATTAACAGCAAGAAACCATGGACACCATGTTAACAAGGGTCATTTCTCATCGCGGTTGAATGCCGGCTGTATTTTGACTATTCTAAGCAAACATTGCTCCGGCCATTTTCACACTGTGAGAAGCACGAAGAAGCATCTGTCAATATTATTGTATTTCAAAATGTGTGTTTCTCACACAAGGCTGCCACCGATATGTCAACATTATGTTTTGCTAGGTTTTGAAGAAGCAGCTCTGGTTGTCAAAAAGCAAAAGCAGCAGGTGTTTACATTCGGTAAACCTTCAGTAGCTAGCGTAGCATAGCGTAGCATAGCGTAGCGTAGCATAGACATGCTAACGCCTATGCAAATACACAAGACCAGCCTGGAAAAAGGATTGCATAAGAGTCTGTGCAAACGACCCTAAAAGCTTTTTTTACTTACTTTTTTTGTTATGATCAGACATAATTAAGTAGGGAAGGCTGCGTAACCTTCCCTACTAACAGTACATTAATTACGGATGTAATGAATAACACACCGTACCAACAAGACAAAAACTAGAAAAGGAATTTAAAGAGCAATAACTTCACTTGATTTATACAGAACTCACTCAATCAATCTGAAACCTTAACCCCAATCTAGGTGTCATGTCGGGGCATGCACGAGACCGCCACAGAGGGAGCTAAACTCAGGAAAGACGGAGCAAAGAAGACAATGAGACTGAAAAGTATCTCCACTGAATTAGGGAAAAAACAGGCGAGCGTGAGAGTCGAACAGGGAGAACGCTGCATTAGCAAGCAGTGAATTAACAGGGAGCAAAAGCCCTTCCATTTCTCTGATTGTATTACCCATTATGAGCATTTCGCCTAAAACCAAAACACACAACTTATTGCAGCATTAGCATTTAGTAGCAAATGGACTGAAGCGCAAAGCAAAAATGAAAACAAGGGACAGAGGGTCAGGCAAACACCATTCCGGCCCTGGAAGAGCGTGGGTGATATGGCGACACATTGAGAAGGAGAGAGGGGGGGAGACGGAGGGGGGAGAGAGGGAATGCGTAACAGAGGTGGAGGCCGGACAAACACGCTGCTTTTAAAAGGTTAAAAAAAGAAACCTTTCATTCAGAAGTCATCTCTCACGCACACACAACTGTGTCCGAGCAGAGACACAAGCGCACGCGCCCCCTCAATTCAATCAAAGCAGCTGCCATTACAGTGGCAACACGCAATGAATCATGGGATTGATGATGCGCCCTTGCGAGGGGACAAGTAATTTCTACTGCCCGGGAGATGAAGGGAGGAAGGAATGGATGTGGAGAGAGCGAGGGAAAGGCGGAAAAAGAGGTAGAAGAGAGGACGAGGACGGTTAACAGAATGAGGAGCATCATCTGAGAGCCCGGAGTCGACCCTCCTCCTCCTCCTCCTCCTCCTCCTCCTCCTCCTCCTCCTCCTCCTCCTCCTCCTCCTCCTGCCCCGGATCCTGACCTCATCGACCCGCTAACAAGAGCACAGAACCCCCAATGGCTGAGAAGACGCGCAATAGGAAGGAGTGGATGATGCTTACTGCAGACGAGAACATCACTCACACTCTTTCTCCAACAGGGCGTGTGTGTGTGTGTGTGGGTGTGTGTGTGTGTGTTTGCGAAGGGGTGAAACGTACAACTGTGAACCGAAAGACAAACTTTCCCGGTCTTCGGCTCGCCACCGTGTCCTCTTTCTGCAGCGAGAGAAATGAAAATTCAACGCCGCACCATTGGATCCTCTTATATATTCAGACCAATATCTCCCTATTTCACACAAGCAAAAGGGGTGTGCACGCAAGCATGCACAAAGCTGCACACACACACACACTCGGGGTATTAAACCCTCTTTCCTTCAATCCCAGAGAGCAGGCCAGCACCATCCTCTGCGGATTAGTGTGAGAGATGGAGAGAGAAGAAAGGTGAGAACAACGAGACCAAAAGAATGAAGGAGACAGAGGAAACCAGAGGGGAGGGAAGGAGGCGAAGCAAGGAAGGGTGGGAAGAGATGCAGGGGAGAGGGGGAGGTCAAATGAGAGATGAAGAAAACCATAGAAATGGATAGAAAAAAGATTGAAAGAAGGCTGCGGAAAGAGTTGTGACCAAAAAAAGTAAACTAGCTGGCACATTGTGTGTGTGTGTGTGTGTGTGTGGGGAGGGGGGGGGGGGCCTGCAGCTAATGAGGAGATTGATTACAGATGAATCCATCAATGATTTATCCCGTTAACTGATCCCATCTCAATTTTCATCACAGGTTCCCAGAGCAATAATATGATATCTCTAAACTCTGACCAACACCAAAACCATGTAAATATCAAAAGCACTATTTCTTTCCGACCACATACTCTCAAAATATCCCCTTTTTCATGAAGAAAAAAATTGCTCACAATATTCCAAAGAGGTAATGTATCACACCAATGGCTTTCCCATCGACACACCCACACACACACACACACACCAACACCCGGTGGCTAACAGACGATGAGAGCCGTCTCTCTCTCGCCCTCTCCCCCTCTCTCTCTCTCGGTACAGTAATGCACCCTTCATAAAACCCACACACTCTTCTGCCAAAGCAGTACGCATTTCAAAATGCACATCAGCACATCCAGTCACACGCACACACTCACGCACACACACATACAGGTGTCAGTAGTGAGAGTCCAGAGCTCGCTGTGCAGTCCATGCACAGATTACGTCAGCATAAATACGGCACTCAGTTATGGGCTGCGATAATTTCCTGCAAACATTTGGCCCACTCACCAGCAAGCAGCAAAAGTCAATACTAATTGTCATTAACGTAATGACTGCAAATGAACATTTGGGTCTTCGGGCTTTATGACGCCAGTAAAGCAGAATGCTTCAGAAGCCATCCCACAATCTCTTACGCATTTTCCATGAAAATATATCTAATTAACCAGTGAGCTGACAACATCGCCGCAAACACTTTTGGGAGTAATTCAATAACTCTTCTGGCCCCCGGTTCCGTGTGAATGTGGGAGATGGAGCCCGGTGACCTGATGCCAGGGAAGTGATCATTCTGTTGGGACAGCGGGGCTGAACTGCCCCCAGCACACGTTTTGTCATGTGATGTCATCGTGAGCCACGACACTGAAATGAGTACAAATCGGGTGCAACACAACAGCTTCTGAGACATAAACTGTATTTGCCTCCTGAGTTCATTTCAGGGCATGAGCAGTGCCGTTTCCTGGCTGTAGTGCTCATAAGCATGCATGTGCACACACACCTTCCAAAATCCCATTTATCACTGGAACACTATTTAGAACTGGGCCATAACTCAATAGCAATGCTTGCTGTTTATTAATATAATTGCATTGTAAAAAAAAAAAAAAAGGATAATTAGTCATAATGTAATTTAGCCGCAAATAAAATGAACATTGTTCTTGCTATTTGAATTTCAGTCTTTAAATAAAAAATATATCTAAATACTTAAGCTCCCATGATAACTCAGGTTAAACTCTGGGGTGAATTAGGAAAAGAAAAGACTTACTTTATCTCTGGGCAGGAGTATTTTACTCGGTCACGCATGAACTGTACCCTTAAACTAGGTTGTTTATGAAAAGATGCAGCGACGGTAATTTAAAATAAAATGCACAGTGTGCTGCAGACTGTACTCTATGTTCCAGTTGTGGGATAAACTGTATGAAGATCATTCATTTTATTTAAACTGGAACTCACATTGTTGTCCTCTTACATCTAAGTCTTGACTGAACTTCTTTCAAAGTGCTTCTGTGCACCAAATTGGTTCGAGTTGAAACTCTGTCCGCCGCAGGAACTTTCCAGGTCTGTGCCATGCAAAATGCTAATCATAAAGGTGACAGAAATATGAATAATATCATCATGGAATCATAATGGCAGCGGTAGTTTGCGCAGATCCATTCTCTGGATCTCTCCGCACATAAAACCAGCGAGCTGTGTCGGGACCACCCGCTCCTATCAATCCTCGTATCCTCAGCAGAAAAACACTGATTGTGGGAAGTATCGGCGGCATCTGCTTCCTTTTAAACAGTTCTTCTGCTGTTCAGCGAGTGTGTAGCATGCAAAGAAGGAAGGAAAGCCACCGCCGGTCCGCGTCACTCCTGTGTGATACGTTCTTTCATATCCAGCCTTTAAGATGCACAGCAGTGTGTGCTAGACAACATGAACAATGTATTTACTGCAATGTGTTTACAACAAGTAAGCGTGTGTGTGTGCACTGTGGATGTGACGTGGTCGTGTGTGTGTGGGGAAACACGACTAACATCAAAGGATGACCGTGGGGGCGACTGTGGCTCAGTGGTTAGCAAGTCGGTCTTTCAATCAGAAGGTCGGTGGTTCGATCCCCGGCTCCGGCAGTCCGTGTCGTTGTGTCCTTGAGCAAGACACTTAACCCTCATTGCTCACCGTTGCTGTGTCTACGGTCTACTGTACACTGTATATCATGTAAGTCGCTTTGGATAAAAGCGTCAGCTAAATGAAATGTAATGTAATGTAATGTAATGACCCAAATCACAAATGAATTTGCCAGGTTCTTTGACCCGAGCTAAAACTGTGTAAAAGGGCATTTCACAGAGGAGCACGACCTCTGAGAACACTAACACTGGAGAGAGGGGGGGGGTTATATTACAAAATACCGTGATATGAATATTCGGCCATACCGCCCAGCCCTACAGTCACGGCACGATGAGCTGTGAAATGGGGCCGTTCTCAATAGAAAGCAGCGTTTCTGTGTCCGTAAACTGGAGAGACGCCTGCATCGCTCTCCAACTCTGACTTTGTTCAAGAGGAATGCACAATTAAGGCGAAAGCCACGATCCCGGTTGTGGTGCCCCCGTTGCCTGTTCAACCCTGAGGCACTACTCGGTGGCTCGTTCTGATATTGTTCTGACGCGTTTGCATTGATGACAATGTCCATGCATGTGTCCAGTTTGTTTATTGCTCCATTTGCGTTATTTATACAAAACTAAATCATACACAATGTCGCTACACCCTATGTGCACAAACTTTAAATCATAAAATAAACCATAAGCATTTTCACCTCTGTGTTTACCGCACTGTCCACGGTCAAAAAACTGTTCACCACCACCAAACGAGCAACACCTGGCCCCAATACCTCTCCTGATTATATAGGCCTCAATATCCTATAACGCCACCTGGTGGTGGGAGGTCCAAAGTGACGAAACCATAAAATGGCTCCTACACCTGTAATACATCCTGGTTACGGCTCTCGGGGGAACTGGGGGGACGCGGTTCACCAAGGTGGAAGGCAGAAGGGGAGAACGTGTCACTTAATAGCCAGGTGTCAGAACTGCTCAGCGGGGCAAACACATCTCCATAACTGGTTTAATATGCAACCGGTGCTCAAAATGAAGCCGGATGCTCCCTAATTGATGACATGCCACGATTCCATGGTGACTGAATTTGAAAGTAAAATCCTGATATGCCGTTCCTGGACTCAGGCACAACACTTGCGTACACAAGTTCTTGAAATCCGCCGTGTCTCCTTAGTTTAGCGCCGAGCAGCACAGTAAGAATAATGTGACTCACCTAAGGGAGCAGATGTGTCCAAACAAACAGCCGGAGCAGGGGGGAGGCGGAGGGCAGGGGAGGAGGAGAGGGGAGAAAAAGGAGACAGAATTAGCCTCATTGCAGTCACACATTTCCTGCACAATTGTAGCATGTTTTCCTCTGGATGGGCTGTGGAGAGAGACACCGGAGAGAAGATATGGCTCCAAATATATACAGTATGACACAGGAAATACAAGCAGAATGAACAAACACGTTGGATTTGTGGGCTACGGTGCAGGGCTGTATATAAATGCAACACTGTGTGTCTGTCCTCTACCCAACCGCCATCATAAACAAATAAAAAAATAAAAGAGCCGTAAAATGTCAGTGGCAAAGTGTTTTTTATAGCCGGAAAAGGTCTGAGGGTGAAATTCATTGTCCATCAGCAGCACAGAAGAGAGGAGAGGGGAATGGTTGAGGAGAGGAGAGGAAAGGGAAAGAAACAAGAGGAGAGAAAGAGATGACACAAGGAAAGGAACAAACAAGAGGGGAAGAGAAGAGAGGAGAGGAGAAGGGCTGAGGAGAGGAGAGGAAAAGAAACAAGAGGAGAGAAAGAGAGGAAACCAGGAGAGGAGCAGAAACAAGAGGGGAAGAGAGGAGAGGAGAGGGTGAGGAGAGGAAAAGAAACAAGAGGAGAGAAAGAGACGACACAAGGAAAGGCGCAGAAACAAGAGGGGAAGAGAAGAGAGGAGAGGGGTGAGAGAATGAGAAGAGGAAAGGAAAAAACAAGAGGAGAGAAAAGGAGAGGAAACAAGAAGGGAACAAAAGAGAGGAGAGGAGAGGATACAAGATTGGAAGAGAAGCGATGAGGAGAGAGGAAACAAGACAAGATACAAGAGAGGAAGAGGGGAAAGGAGAGATGAAACAAGAGGAGAGAGGAAAGTAGAATAGAAGAGAGGAAACAAGCAGAGAGAAAACCAAGATTGCACACTTGATTTTGACATATCTCCTCCCGTGTGAGTCGACAGTGTGAGTCAGTGCGTTTTTGAGTTGTGAGTCTCTCAGTTAGTCCAAAGAGGAAAAAAGGGAAGATCAAAGTCCAGCCTGCTCACTTATCAGAGCTGCCCATCACACAGTATTCTCCAGATACAAACACTCTGCCGCCTCTCTCTTTCACTCTCTTTCCTAAATGAGACACAAAGTGAAATACAAGAAGGAGGTATGGTAGAGACAGAAATGAGAGGGGAAAATGGTGTGTGTGCGTGTGTGTGCTGAGTGTGTATGGGTTATGAGCCACAGCATCTGGGGTTGCCATTTGAGACTACGTCTACTGGGTGTAGAGCCTAGGTTTGGCAATCTGCCAACACATGCCTCACACACTAAGCGGGCTGGAAAATACCACACAGACACACACACACACACACACACTGGGTCACACATAAAATGGCAAAGACCTTTAAGTCAAATGAGGTAGAAGCACAATCTGACAAAAGTCAAACCCACAAAAATGTAAAATGCCAGCACACACTCCTTTCATACATACATGCATGCATGCATGCATACTATACATACATACATACAAATGCAATTCAGCTCTGCTAGATGTGAGCCTCCCACAATGCAACAGGATAAATGGGCCAAATCCCATCGGTCCAAAAGTATCAAGATTATTATCCTGCCTCAAAATTGTGTTTGCATGTGCATCTTTGTGTGCATCTTTGTGTGCATGTGTATGTGTGTATGTGTGTGTGTGTGTGTGCATATGTGTGTGTGTGCGAGTGTGTGTGCGTGCGTGCGTGCGTGTGTGTGTGTGTAGCCATTCACGCATGGTTGGGATCAATGAGAGAGTGTGTTGTGCAGTCTCCACCTCCACCTGTCATGGAGGCCGGCCCTCCTATCTAGCCGTGCTGTCAAGCAAGAAAACAAGAGGGAACCGAGGGTCAGCGGCATCAGCGAGGAGGACGAGTCTGCACCGCGGCCTCTCATTTACTTCCTCGCTTCACCTCCCGCTCCACTGTTCCGTCAGGATGAACTCCCCGACGCACACCCCACGGCAAACTGGCGAAAATGCTGGACGATTTGATTTAATGCAGGTTATCTGGAACGGCAGCGTCTCTCATCACTTCTAATGTTATCTCGTTTGTGAATCCATCGCAAAAACGTGTTTGTTTGTTTGTTTATTGCTCCTGTAGCACGATGATTCAAGTGTAACACGATAGGAAGAGTGATCACTGCTGGGGGAGATAAAACATTCCTCTATAATAAAAAAAAATGGAACTAACGCTTGGTACCATTGTTAACAGACCAGTGGGATGTGTTGATATTACCACACAGCTCCTAACACAAGAGACGGGCACAAAGCAAGCGAAACATGTTGCTTCTGAAAAAGAAGACAACTGCTGCTTTTTCTTTTCTTTTTTGCAGACTTTGGAGATTGCACCAAAAGCTGAAAGGGGGAAAAAAAAAAAAAAAAGAGGAAATGGAAATAACCATCTGCAAATAAATCACAAGCTAACTGCAGCGAGGAATGAAATGACGAGGCTCAACCCACGATGACAAACGGCCTTCTGGGTAAACAGTGACACACAAAGGCTCAGTGTGTGCAACCCCGATGCGGTGACATAGTACACAGGGTAATGTTTGCGATTCAATTCCGATGCCGCCGACAGAATATAATTGTTTGAGCGGCGACGAGCACCGCGGGTTGCGTGAGGCGCTGCGGTGGCTTCTGGCGGCGGCGGCGTTTAAGCGGCTGAATCTGTATTCCGGTACTCCAGCAGCTCGGCGTCTGAAGCTAGCTGGTAATACTCTTTACCGCGGGAAAATTTGTGGTCGATTTAAAAAGGTATCAAATGTGGGATACGGCTGAATCCTGAAGCCTACTCCCTATCCTTTGTTCTTTGTTCAAACATAGACGGCTGACAATTCACTCTTCCTTCGCTTTCTGTTGCATATGCCGTCATCCGCTCTGCAAATCCTTCCTTCCTTCCATCCGTCCGTTGGGGTTGACACGTGCTCCGTGCACGTTCTGCTCCGTCTCCCTCGGTGATCCGAGAGACACAAGAAAAGGCCCGTCTGATCAGACGAGGCCTGCCCTCTTTCTACCTCCGTTTCCCCTTTTTCTCACTAGCTGAATTTAGGTGCTTTCAAATCACTGTTGAGGATACAAGTTATACATCCTAACACAGAAACAAAAGCCTATTTTTCCTCCCTCACCCATCCCAACCTCCTGCCTCCACCTATTTGGCTCTGTCAGTTTTAAAATGAGTCTGTCTCACCCCTCTGCACCTCCTCTCCTCTCCCGCAGTCTGAGAGCACCGAAAGTGATGTGTTGAAAGGAAAAGCCCCATCGTTGTTGGCGTCGTTTCAGAGCCGCTTGGAACCGGGAGGTTGTCGCGAGGCCTCCGCCACAATGCTCTTTGTAGTTGTCAGAGGGACTTAAATACTGTCTTTAGTGCTGTCACACCAAAACGCACCACCGCTGTAATTGACACGCAGCTCTGGACTACTTCGCTTCACATCTGTATAGTGTGTGTGTGTGTGTGTGTGTGTGTGTGTGTGTGTGTGTGTGTGTGTGACAGTGCACTAATATCCTATTCGTCTCGGGATAAGCGAGGACAACGGTGCTAAAATAGCTCATTTTGTGGCTGTGCCGCCTTAAAGAGGTGTTATAATGAGACATAACAAGTTATGGCAGCTCATTCTCTGTGCTCCTCCATACCGCATGGACGTAGTCACACTGCAACTTGCTCACACTACCATGTGTGCACACACACACACATATACACACATTTTAATGGCCAAGGTTAAGGTTATCATTGAATGAAAGTAGTGTATTCCGAGTCAGTGTCAGAGGAGAGGTAGTCGCCCTGAATTGGAGTCTGCACCATCACTAATCTCTCATGCTGAATGAAAGCCTGCAAGCAACACACATGGGGCACACACGCACACGCACACACACACACACACACACACACACACACACACACACACACACACACACACACACACACACACACACACACACACACCTGTCAGAGACCACAATGGTAACCCCCGCGGGGAAACCCAGTTATACCGTGCACCAGGTCAGCTGGCCAGAACGGCAGAAAGAAACAGATGGAGAGGGATGGAGGGATGATGGAGGGCAGGGGGAGGGAGGGGGAGGAAGCGCTGAGTGCAGAGGTAGGGTTAGGGAGCAACAGGTAAGGGAGGGAGTCGCTGCTGGGCACGGGAGGGAGGTTAAGGGAGATTAGTGGAGAGATGGACGGCGGTGGATTCCCGAGAGGAGGGGAAAATGAAGGGGTTGAGAGATGGCGAGGGGGTGAGCGCCAAAGTGGGAGGAGGTGAGAGAAAACGAGCGAGGGGGTAAGAGGAGGGCGGGAGGTGAGGAGGGGGGTAGAGGTGAGGGAGTGCGGTAGGAGAAGATGAGGCCGTAGCCTCGGAGCCGGCTAATGAAGACGGTGATGTCAGCGTGGGGTTCGGGGGAGGCAGTGTGGGTCGTGGAACGGTCCATCTGCTGCTCGGCCCGCTGGGATACCACCATCACCTCGCTGCTCCCACATCTCACTCACACAGCCATTAACGGGGAGGGAGGGAGGGGAGGGAGGAGGAGCTACGTTAAAGCCAGCTGAAGGAAACTTACGGCTCAACCTGCACACACCCCATAACCAACAACAACAACAAAAGCTGTTGAATCTTCTCTTTTGCCTTTGTTGGCACGGTGCTCTATCGCTTAATTATTGTTTAAACATAATCACAAAACGGTTCAAACAGCACTGAAACATTTATCCAGCCTCTCTCTTCCACACCCATCCTCTCCTGGGTCTCAGTCAATGAGCTTGAAGATAATTTCAATTCTAAAATCCGGATTGTTGCTGATGCCATTACACTCAGTGATGTGAAGGCTGCTTCTGGGAAGAAACAGATCTCCATGGAGAAATGCCACACTGATAAGAAAGTTGAATAAATACAGTTGTTTGAAGGAGATGCTTCTATGGCAATACAAAATAGATGTTTGAGAGGGAAATGTAAGCTGTTTATCTTACTCACAGTGGCTTAAGCAGTTTATAATAACCAGTAATGCCCCCAAAATATGTTTAATCAGAGCAAATATTTAAATAATAATACAAGCACTGTGTTTTTATACAAATAACCACTGACAATGACAAAGTAATAGGATAAGATGGCAATTGTTTTGCCAAATCGTCCACATCCTTGTTGACTTTTTGCAATTTTTTATTCGGCCAATCAGGCAAGGGGCTTTTGTTAGATGAGCCATGTAGCACATTGAATTTTGGATGGATTTTGATGCTTGAGCTTGGTCAACTGTTTTAGAAAGATAGATACAGGGTCAGCAAGCTATCCTGGACATATGTATCGAGTGTATGTTTTCTCCTCCTAAAAAATGAAATCAAGTTTTAAGGCGGTTTATGGTCGGGAGGCGGGGTTGTAAAACTCTACGTAGTCATTACAGCAGCGATGACTTTCTCCTGTGTCTTTGCCTGTGAGCTGGGCAGTACAATTGTTTTTTTATGTTAAAAGGTTGCACGTATTTCTTTGGCCAATGTAGGACGTGATCGCTAAACTTTTTTTGCTCGACCCTCATAACATAACCCAGCCAGAGCCTCCTGTTGGGGCGCCTCGCTGTGCCTCGCAGAAATTGCGGAAATTTTACTTCTTTATAGAATATCCTGTATTATGGGTTATTTGCAGAGATAATGGCAAAAGGACTTGTATGACGTTTTGTGTTGGAATCATGCACTCAAATGAGTACAATACGAGAAGAAAGAATGAATCAGAAGGGTATACTTCTGCTCCACGCACAAGATGTGCAACACACACCTCACATTGAGCTGCTGATTAAGGGCATGGGAGCAAAACACTTTGGTTTTGTTGAGGCAGCACTTACGTTCTAACCCGCTCGCTCTCTCTTCTTCTTCTCCCCCTCCCTTCAGGAAGCAAACAACAAAATAGTAAATTACAGCCAGCAGTAAGGCTGCAAGGAGAGACCACTTTCCTCTTGTAACGGGGGCAGCTGTGGCTCAGTGGGTGGAGTGGATCGTCCCACTATGAGCATCGACATCCACACTGAACTGTGGAGCTGTATATAAATGACAGTTGTAATGTTTTTATCCAAAACTACATGCACTTAATGTTTGGTACTCGAAACATAGTGGAGTGTTGCTTTAAACATGTAGAATTCACATATTATACTTTAAATATACCCAGCAAAGTACTGACAGGGTTTATACACATTTTGAACAATGGAGTTCCAGGATTTTTCCAGGACTTTAAACCAAATTCCCATGACCAAACATTTAGTGAAATCTGTGTGTGAACATGAAAAAGTGATAAAATGTAGTATTTAAACTAACAATGAGGATTCCAAAGCATACAGTATTCCTTAAAGGACACAAATGAATGAGAGACAATAGTTTGATTAACAGAATAAATATTTATAGATATACTCAGCGTATGCCTGCTTATATTTTGAGTCTTTCTTTTAAAAGCATATTCATTATTTCAAACTCAGCGTAAATGAACGACATGAACACATGAATATAACACATTTACATGACTTTTACTAAACTTTTGGGATTTAGTTTTTTTCAAGGACTTTTCCAGGCCTGGAAATAACCATTTTAATATTCCATGACTTTTCCAGGTTTTCCATGACCGTATGAGCCATGTACTTACTGCAGGAAATGTCTGATTAAATCCCTCACCGTCATCAGTTGTGTCATAAAACTGTGCGCTCCGTATGAGTAGCACCTAAAGCCCCACTACAGTGCATCTGTCTTTGGTTGCAGCTTCTAATTGATTAATAATCTTTGTTGTGAGATGAAAGGTGTATTTGTGCTCTCCCTCTGTCATCAACCCATCTCCATACTGGTGAAGCCGACACTTAAGCTCCTCTAAAGGCCAGAAAAGGTAATGGCGAACCTTTTCGGAGCCCTATTTCCTCTGAGAGTGCCTCCGAGGAGATCACTTACTAAATCTTAATTTAATATACTATCTGTGTTTTCCTCATCGTACTGAGGCACGACTATCGGTGAGGCATGTTTTGAGAGGGAAGGAGAGCTATTATAAAAAGCTGCGAATAAACAAACTTAAAAATGTGTTTTTCTACTGTCCATCACGCCGCCGCTTTTTTTTTTTCATTTGTTCAAAAATGTGTTCAAAGGGAACTAAATCCGTTGGGTCTTAATTTGTTTTATGTTTTGTGTCAGAAATGAACGATTGGATGATGAATTGTTATTTTAATCAAATATTGACATTTGCATCAGCTTTAAATACCCAGCACAAGTTGTGCTTGAACGCGCATAATGTGACTCCAGCTGGGAAGCAAACCCATCTCGTTGACTTCTACATGCATGAAACATGGACTCTGAGCACCTCAGTTCAGTAATTATCACGGCTAATACCGTACATCGAGATCCTTTTGGCCAAGATAATTACACTATGAAAGACACGCCTCCTCGCGCTGATGCCAACCTCCAGCAATAATAGCAGGATAAAAGCTCCTCCCACCGTTTAAGGCATGATCCCTCACACAGACAACCCTGCAGAATGCAGCCAACATCAGATATAAATCATGCATGTCATTTATCAGTGACAATGGTGCACATCTATTCAATGCATGTTGATATACTGAATTATGTATTTGTGTGTAAGGTTTAATGTGTTGCTGCAATTTAAATGTTTACACTTGAATCGAATCCCTGATTCATTTATTTTTTATCAAGCTGCTTGTGTTCAATTTAATAATAAATAGCAATTCAGTAAATGAATATCAATGTCTATATGCGTTGTATATGCTTTCCAAAGTAAGGCATCCCTAAACAGTAGTACTACAGTGCAAGAAGGATGCACTGTATTTTCCACACGGATAGCTAAAACTGATTATTATGCATAACACAGAGTAAAAATATATCCTGGCAAAACACGTTTCTTTCATATGTACTATGCCCCCGAAAAAACACACCTTTCACAAAGACGCAGAGAAATCACGTCTCCCATCACTTTCCTTCTTTCACTTTCCGACAGCACAAACACAAACACAAACACAAATCACAGACCCTCCTCCCCCAGCAACAGATTCAGAAATATAATGAAGAAAGTAAACTAACTAGCTGGTGCTCCACACAAACATACACAAACACTCTCGCTACATCCCTCAGACTTTTCCCCTGCATCTTCCCTCCCCTCTCTCTCTAATGAGGCATAGAGTGAAAAACTCTCTGTACCCATCACAGAAGTAAACACATATTTTCAACTTTTTGCACTCCAGCACAGCATCTCTCCTGCAGCTGCACACCATCTTGTCTGGAAGCCCCTTCTCTCCTTTCCCTTTCTTCGTCTCTGATAGCGCATCGAGATAGAGGGAGCGACAGCGTCATTAGACAGTGTCAGCATGATGACATCCACTTCACGGCACGTTTCCCCATGACATGCAACACACACACACACACACACACACACACACACACACACACACACACACACAGACGCACACACATGCAGAGAGTCACGCATCCAGCGTGTCGAATTACCAAAGACCACCATTTTCCTGGAGCCCATGGAAAGCACGAGGTCGTCAAGCACAGACGAGTTTTCCCCAAAAGGAATGTTACCGGCAGCCACCAATGTGTTTGTGGTGAGAAAAGGGCCGGGTCTAGACGACCTGAAAAACCATTTGACATTCATTTCCGCGGTGCTGGATGTTGTGGGGAGGCGGGTGGACGGATGCATGAAAGAAAGAAGTAATGGAGAGAGGGAGAGAAAGGACTTTGCTGTCACTGAAGCAAATGTAAATACCCGGCGCACCACTCATGCTATACCACTCCTGGAGAGGCAACACACAAAACAAACACCCCTGTCGATGAGTGTGTATGTGCATGGATCGTACAGGAGTGTGTTTGTGTGTGTGTGGGTGCTTTGCTATAGCGTTGTGCTTATCTCTGTGGATTATGCTGACTTGCAGCTATTAACAACTTAAACACATTCAAACCAGCGGGGAGCTATTTCTACAACTCAATAGGCCGTCTATCACCCTATTGTCTGTTCCTCTGCGAGTGTGTGTGAGAATATATGCGTGCATACCGCCTTCAAATGAGTGTGTGGGGAGGGAAAAAAAAGTAGATTGAGCCATATAATGGAGGACAGATGTAGAGGATGTGGGGAGTGATAAGAGAGGGTGGCGGGCACAAAGAAAATGATAGGGACGGATGATGGGGAGAAATGAATCGACCACAAAGGGTGAGTCTGTCACCAGGGGGGGGGGGGTGACGACAGCCGTCTATCAGAAGAGACGTAATGAGATCTGATGTAATGTGATGGTGAAGCATGCTGGAGATGTTACCCGGCATCGAAACAGACAGGATGTGGATCAACATTACACTGCTTGCCACCACAATCACGCGTCAACACACAGACGGACAGACAGACAGACACACACATGGCATTGCATGTGTGTGTGTGTCTGTGTGTGTGTGCCCGTCAATCTGTCAGTGAGCATTTGCTGGTGCTCAATTTGATGATCTCACCCAAAAGGGATTATCAAAGGGACTTCAAATACCAGAAGATTCATCTCCCCTGAAGAGGAAGAAGGAACAGTGTTGTTGGGGGGAGAGGGGGGAGGGGGGGAGGGTTCGGGATGGAGGAACTGCAGGAGAGTGTCGAGCCTCCAGCAATGTTTACCCTACTCAGGGAAAGATCCAGTGTCCTCGCTGGTACACCCTTCAGCGACACGCATACAGCACATTTCATCCAGCACTACAGATTTATGATCACATACACACACACACACACACACACACACACGCGTCATCACTCATGCTGCATTGTAGGACTGCGTCAAAATGAAACGCACACGCGGGCACCACGGATTCATGTGTGAACGTGTGTTGTTGAATAGAAGCGTGTGTGGGTTTCCTCATGTACGACTAATTGTTTGTTTGTGTGTGTGTGTGTGTGTGTGTGTGTGTGTGTGTGTGTGTGTGTGTGTGTGTGTGTGTGTGTGTCCAAGGATTAAAAGACAACGACAGGAGAACCGTGCACATCAGTGAAAGGTCTCATATGCATATACATACTAATACATAAAGGTGGTCAGAGGACGTCCGTGGTGTGATGGATCAGAAAGGCAACTCAATCAATTTCGCTGGCAACTAAGAGATTAAGCCTGTAGACCTGTGGATCTGCACAAACTGCCACTTTGAGCACAGAAACACACAGAAACACACACACACACACACACGGCTGTAAATAGCACCTTTAGGAGTCTGAACACATTGAATGGAAATAGAGCCGAAGCGTCACTGTCACACGTTAAAACCCAGTATGTAGGATTGACGTGCGAGGCAGTCACACTATAGCGAGCAGGGGTGTCGGCGTTTGCTCCACATGTTGACGCACATTCAACAGCAGCACCGGGATGATGATACGTGTCTGGGAGCTTTGAATGATGCATGCGCAAGTTTTTGTATATTTTGATATTTTCACTCCCGTAGCGTAACGGAGATGCATTTCAGTTTTATAGTCGATTGTGACCCGTTGCCCTTTTGGAAAGTGATTCTTCAGTGTTTGTTCAATGCAATAGAGATTTGTTGGAAATTTTCTTTGTGTTTATCATGAAAAGAAAGTTTCCCGAAAGTTGCCACGGGACAAAACGCTCCCTCAGTCCCCAGCAGGAGGATTTTCATCATTCTGACTTCTGTGACCTTTGAGTAGCTTTTTTTTTGTCCACCTGCCACTGTGGCTGCTGGTGGACAAAATCTACCAGCGACTCTATAGATTATCCGTGTTTCTCACCTGGTGAGTGAAGCCCATCTAGCCTTCATTTGCATATTTTAGCAGCATTTGGCTGGAGGCTGGTGTAAATATCCAAAGCCAACCCTCACACACACACACACACACACACACACACACATAGTGTCACCTATTAACTTCACGATGTCATGATACATTAGAGTAAGTAAAGATGGCAGGACTGAAGGAGTGATGTGCCAGTGGACGGGCAGGGAGGGAGGGGCTTGTTTTGTTGGTGCATTGAGTCTGAGAGTTGGGAGTTTGTATGCAGGTGAATTATGTGTGTGTGCCTTTGAGGCTGCGTGTTGTTCCGGCCTACGCTATGAATCATTGAGGTTCAAGGTCATTACTAAGAGATGGAGGAGATAGCAAGTGATAAAATCGCCACTCTGTCTTCTCGCTCCGTCTCAGTTTCCCACCGTCCGAAGGGACAGTTGTTGAATCATTAAGATTCACAGAGACGGCCGATCACAAGGTGCTAAAATGACCATCCATCCCCCGACCTGCCTCTCCATCCCTTTCAAGTTACCCCCTCTATGTGAGTTTCTATAAAAACTCCCTTTGTGACAGGTGCGAACCACCTTTCTCAAGCTTCTATTTTGGTTTGACAGAAGCACTTTAGCTCTCGGTTCCGCAGAGCTGGAAAAACAAGGAGGAAAATAGATGAATAGATGCGCAGGGGAAAGAAACACACCCAAAAAGAAGCAGTCAGCGGATAAAAGGAATCAGTTCAGTCGGTTTAGTTAAATTTGTGAAAATGAGTGCATCTTTCTTTTCTTAGAAAACACAAGAGCGCTTCAAACTGCTGCCTGTGATGCCATCAAAGGGCAGAAGCCTGGAGATGCTTCATTGAGAGTAAATAAAAGGCCAGGCATTGTGGATGATGGGAAAGCACTGAGGGTGATCCTCCGAAGACGTGGGCACTCTTTCCGGTGAAGAACTCTGGAGAAGCCAAAACCAAAAACATGCAGCAAAGTCACCGAGTCCCTCGGCGGTTTGATTCATTCCGCGGAGGAACAGGTTGTGCTTGTAAATGACGGATTTGTCAAGCAAGTAATTACGTTCACAGACATTAAAGTTGGGAGTCGTCACTGGACTCACGATTCAATTAAAATAGGATTCACTTGTCGACGACTGGAATGCACAACCACCCTGGATGTCTTCTATTTTAGTCCCAATAATACTGTAAAAATCAATGAATAAGTATATATATGAGAGTGCTTTCAGACTACAACACTCCCTAATACAAGAAGCAGATTTGTTTAATTTTCCTACATCAGATTCTGTGTGAACATAAACATCACAAAAGCAAAACAGGAATCCTTCCGCAGTGCATTACAAGTGTGCTGTACTTACATCTACAAAGAGGTTTACACAAAGCAGCTCTTCTACGGGACACTTCCTGAATGCCTGTGGCATTTTACACTGCATGAATTAGCCAAGCAGCTGGCGGCCTTTTCCCGACTCATAACTCTTCTGCTCGTACTTGGTTTACGCCGCAGCATCCACGGCGCGCTCGTTTTTCAACCTTGCAGGCGTGATTTTCTTTTTCCAGCCCGACGTCGCTGAGGCAGAGCGGCTAGTAACGGATGCTCGTCGTTTGAATGCCGTCGCTCCGCATCGACGCACATGAAGTCGGGTGAAACACAGAGGTAAACGGAGGAGAGAGGAGAGGAACCACCAATCAATGACAGCCGAAAAGCAGGGAAGACTCCCACTGACTGAGCTGGGATGGAACCCAACTCCCCTGTTATGTTCCACCACTGAATCGTGACACTTATTATAATGGAGAAACATCCACACCTTTTACTGATCAGTATACATTTTACAATACATAGGCTAATCTTGGGCCTAATCTTGATTACTGTTGCTAAACCTGTCAAGATTCTGGACCCGGCGAGAAAATACGGCATATTTCAGTGAGATATTCCAAAGGAGGTTTCTAGTAATAGTAGACAGGACTTAAATATGCATTTAAGAGCTCCATCATAATATCATTTTGCAAACGAAGAGGGAAACGCTCAATGCGAGCGTCAGACACCACACGTCTTGACAACTCACGAGAAGGACAAACATCAACAGGAACAACGACGTCGCTGCTCCGCAGAGTGAGTCAATATGTTGTTTGTTGTTTTTTAAAGCTGCATTAACGTTTAGTTGTGACTCCTTATACCGTTCGCACAACGCGGATCAATACGCCGTCTTTGTTTGACAACGTGTAAAGACGGCTAATGTTACAAGCGTCTCACTTTGGAGAAAACACAGTAGTTTGTATTGATCCTCCGTGAATTCTGCTGTGAGGGAAGTATTCCACAGTGTTTATCCCATTTCCGTCATTTTTCTTCTTGTGCTTTAGGCTGCAGGAAGGTGGAAAATACAACACTAACAGGATAACTTTCCTCTGACTTTTAGGTTCCTTACACACACCGCGGTTGCAAGTGATTGGACAGCAGCCGGTCTAAGGGCGTGTCCACATTGACCACATCACATTGAGGGCCACTTAAGCAGATTGGATTATAAAGACGGTTTGACTTCCTTTAGCACCTGCTCTTGTTAATTCAAACAAACTGAAACAGGATGTGAGTGTTTCTTGACAGATTACACATTTTGGACATGGAAACAAGAACCAACCTCCCATTTAGTCCACAAATTCCCACATCAAAGGAGATTTTCGTCTTTCATGAATTTCCAAACAGAGCTGCTGTGTTTTCTGCATTCGTCGAAAGCGGTGAACGTATTTAAAGACATTAAGCAGCACTCGAGATGTGCACTCTTTTTTGTTTTGACGATGCTTCCCCGAGGCAACGTTCAGTGTAGCCGTGTGTGTGTGTGTGTGTGTGTGTGTGTGTGTGTGTGTGTGTGTGTGTGTGTGTGTGTGTGTGTGTGTGTGTGTGTGTGTGTGTGTGTGTGTGTGTGTATCCAGCATACTGCCAGTTGGTGTTTGGGATCCACAGGATCGTGGTAATTAGGCCGCTTCGTTTTGTTGTGTGCTTTCAGCATGTAATCAGTCTGGACCGCTGACATCATAAAGTAGATCTTTTAGTAGATTCTTCAGCTCCAGCTGGTGAAATTCTCGCTGCTCTTGACACATTATTTTTTTCCCTCTCTCCTCACAAGTGGCAGCATTATCACTGCTTCGGGGCTGCTTTGTGTTTCATAATGGGACTGCTCACAAGGAAGCTTAAGAAAGTGTGTCAGACACTACACAACTTTTTTTTATGGACATGGTGCGAAAACAAAAAAATGAGGCTGTATTGAATTACAGACAGCTGTGAAATTAAAGATGTGGCGATATTGCTGAAAGGTAGGCATTGTATGAAAATACAATGCTGTATGCAAATGAGATCCAGCCACTGTCGATCAGCCAGCCAGTTAATGTCAGACCCATCTTTATTCCACCGTTATCTCCGGGATCTGCTCTCCTGCAGCGCTCCTTGAGCTTGATTCAGGGCCCTGATCTGGTTTTTGTGATCACAGTTAATCGCAGGCTCACTGGCATGTTGGCAGGGCCTGGCGCGCGGGAAGAAATCTGCAATAGCGTGACGTGATCGTCGTTAGAAACTTCCAGGCACTGTGTGCGAGCAGCTGAAAGTATCCTCCTCCTCATGAAAGAGGAGTGTGATGCGGGCGAGAGTAAGTTACACCGCAAGTTTGTTGACTGTAAGCCAGTCGCAGTCAACAAGGGTGTGTGATGTGGAGACACTGCGGGTGCAGCGCAGTGGGATGGGCTTTGGAAGACTGACAACAAACTGGATGGCATCCAGCTGTTTTATGAGCCACTGCCACTGTTCACATATTATTTATCATTCTGAGGAAACAGAATCCTCTTTTATTTGTTCGGAGAGAGAAGAAAAATGCAAATGAAAAACAAATTTTCCATCGAATTTGATGAATCTCTAAAACATCCAACAGACTGCAACAGACCCCCCTGAGTGTAATTCGAACGCGTGAAAGACGCTGCGATGTGCTGATGATCGTAAGAAAGCCTGGTTTTATTTGTGATATTAAAGAGTTTGAGATCAAATACAGCCAGAGGAAGCACGCAGAGCAAAGTGAAGGAATAATATGTAAGGTCCCTCTCTCAAATATTGTAATTAATGCTAATCTCCATTCATATACATAATCTCTTAATTGCTTTAATTGACATGAAAGAAGGTGGAAGCTTGCCTGATATGGCAAATGTCAAGAGCGTCCCTCCCTCCCTGCCTGAGGCACGCATGCAAATATTCTTGTTAACTTACACATACAATGCACAAGACACATGTACATTAACATATGCACATGTAAAGGTAATTATGTCCTGTCTATATCAAACAAAAGACACGTGCACGCACTGATGCGCAGGGGAATACAACCAAACAATCAAATGCACACAGCCCCCCCAGCAGGCAAATCCCTTTATTGTTCCATGGTCTTTAATTAGACATGTACAGCACCAAACTGCCATACATCCCCACTGTTTACAACAAAGCCTTTTCCTTTTCTTTCCACTTCCGTTCAATCCGTAACTTCTTATCTTTGGCTTTTGGAGTCAGGTTGTGTACGTGGTGAAAGAGAGCAAGAGTGAGGCAGTGAAAGCAGTATATAAATGCAGATTGAGGGTTTTTTCCACATAATTTAGTGAGACAAAGTCTGTTATTGTACTCCACTATCAGTTTGACTTAAGGCCTGGATCTCTTAGTTGAAACTCTTTTAACGTGCACACACACACACACACACACACACACACACACACACAATAAAAACCCAAAATACATTTCTCGAGGTTTCAGCTCTGAAAAATAGGATTGGATGCAGTGAGATAAAAACATTAGCATATACTTAAAACACAATACATACGCAGGCTACAAAAAGAGACATACGCAGTGCCTTTGCGCTCTGCACTTCTCAGAGAGCAACATCAGTTGTGAAAGAACACACAAACGCACTAAAACACACACACCCTGAACCACTTTTCACAAAAGAAAGACGACAAGCGGGACTACCCGTGACCCCGTTAACGTCTTTGTTTTCTGCTCCTTCATAGTTCCACAATGACATCCTGCTCCCTGAAGAGAAGGAGGTCCTCCCGCATCCAAGAGCACGGACCGGCTGAGGTAAAGCTGCAGCTTAAAACTACGGAAAGCAGTGCAAGTGTGAGCCAAGAGTGAGTTGTTGTTGTTCAGGCCGGACTTATGTGGAATGACACAAGGGCTATCGGAGAGACAAAGAAGGTAGGAGGCAGAAGAAACCACAATGACCTCAAGGTCAACGCCAAGCTCTGTCATTTGACCAACCATTTAACCTCATATAAATTACCTGCTCTGTGTGTGTGTGTGTGTGTGTGTGTGTGTGTGTGTGTGTGTGTGTGTGTGTGTGTGTGTGTGTGTGTGTGTGTGTGTGTGTGTGTGTGTGTGTGTGTGTGTGTGTGTGTGTGTGTGCATGTGTGTGTGTTTGCTGACAGCGATCTATCTGTCCTGTGATGAATCCATCCTGTGCATGTGACCTACAAATTAAATCACCTCTACAAGGAAACCGATTACCCTTTCCCAGCAAAGATGGCTGCAAATACACAAGAAACCAACTTACATGCAGCACACACACACACACACACACACACACACACACACACACACACACACACACACACACAGATAGAGTCGCACGCGTCATCTGTGGTATCAAGAAAGGTTGGGTATTGGTCATTGACCTGTGAACTCAACCATCAGTTACACAGACAAGGTGATGATTTACCCGTTGTGTGTCAGTGTGTGTGTGTGTGTGTGTGTGTGTGTGTGTGTGTGTGTGTGTGTGTGTGTGTGTGTGTGTGTGAGAGAGCTGACGCCAGGTCTGTGTCAGAGTAGCCCCCTCCTTCCTCCCGCTCATAAATTACCTGTCAAGTGCAGAACAGATCGAACCGGAGAAAAGGGAGGTGGCAGAGAGAGAGAGAGAGAGACAGAGACAGAGAGAGAGAGAGAGAGAGAGAGAGAGACGCTTTATGCCTTTTTTTAGCCGTCAGAAGGCTCCACTGTGACACCAGCTTCTGAGAGTGGGCTTTATAAAAAACACAGGCTGCTTTATGAATGATTAAATAGTACACAACAGGTACACATCAGTAAGGCACCTGTCATACAGATCCAGCTTCACAATAAAACAACAAACAAACCGTGAGATTAAGAAATGTGCAACCAGACTACAAAAAGACAAAACAGCTATTGTTTTGACCGAACGCTTCGCGTAGAGGGAATAAGAACAGCGGCGGCGAAATGAGTGGAGCAGCACGAGCGAGAAAGATGTTAATTTCACATAAATAATAAGAGGCACGGAAACGACAGCGATGTGGCAGACCAGCGGCTGGTGAGGAGACAAAGGTGGAATGGAATGGCCGGCAGGGATCCCACGAGTCTGGTTATTCTGCAGCAAAACACCGGCGAGGCCCCGATGATGGAGTGGAGAGGAGGACGCGAGGAGGAGAGAGGATTAGTGTTTCTGACAGTCAGAAGAGGAGAGGCAGAATACAAGTCCCAGTATAACACCCTCAATAACACTACAGATTATCACCCAGCACAGCACGGCCGCACACACACACACACACACACACATCAACACGCGTTAATTAGACTAGACATAGTCTAATTGCCTGGCAAAGGTACTGCACCGAACTGTAAGGCGCAAGGCACTGTGGGTAATTGTAAGGTCGCGGTCGCATTAGGAGGCGATGGAGTTGGTGAAACAGCCTGTAGCGGTATGAGGAGTTGGGAGACAAGAGGTGTTGCGCACATCAAGGAATGAATCAACAAACAAATACGCACGATCACCTGTCGGTTGTTGACAGCCCTGGATTGACCTGCAGCGCTTACCTGTGCAAAATAAATGATAACGCGCCATAATACTTGTAAGAACTATGTGGCGGAACAGTGTGATTTATGGAGCTGTTATTACTGCCCAGTTGAGCTGCTAATGTTTCCTAATGAGGCATAGCCTCCAACTCGGCACAAAGGACCAGGTAATATGGCAGATTGGAAGCGGCGAATGTGGCGTCGCCGTGGAGAAGCAGGAACGAGCGATTGAACTGAGCTGACCCACATCAGGCGGCAGGTCGATTATAAAAATAGGTATGTAAAGTGAAAAAGTAATTTTTCTTATGCGCGGAGATAAGCGGGTTCAACAGAACGTGCATTCACACTGATGCATATGCGTATGATGGATATGAATATGATGCATATGAATATGATGCTTTGGGCGAGCAAATTCTGCGTGATCTGAATTAACAGCGTCTCCCATGACTCCGTGAGTCATACGTTGTTAAATTTAATCGGTTTTGTTTTCAGTGAGCTGTTAATCATAAATAGTGCTTCATGTCTGGGGTGAAGCGCTCTGAATAAAATGGGATTTTCAAGAAATATGTAAATTCCGGTGGAAAGAGCAAAAGGGGTACTGCCCACCCTGAAAAGCTGTTTTTTTTATTGATTTTTTTAAGCCAGTTAGCTTCTAAACAAACACCTCAACGACTCGACTGTAAAAATTAAGTCATCAAGCTGATGATAATGAAGCAATAGCAGGGATGGCTAATAGATGGACAGAATAAAGAGAGAGACAGGTGAAGATGGAGAAAGAGGAGGATCAGAAAGACTGAAGCATTAGTAGGAGAACCAGGGAGACTAGAATCACTCAGGCATCAAATGGTCTGTCTGAATTAATCCTGACCATCACGCATTCCCTGTCACACACACACACACACACACACACACACACTCACACACACATGCAGACACACAAACCTCCCTGTTTCTGCCCTGCAGCAACAGATGCCAGCAGACAGAGAGGCTTCCTCCACCTCATCGTCTTTAAATCTATCTCTCTCTCTCTTTGGTTCTATTTTTCTGTCTCGTCTATCTTTGTTGCTCCTCTCGTCTGCAAGATAAAATGCCAGTCATCCCTCGCTCTACTTGTAAACAACAAATGAGGGGCCAATCGAGTAAGAGGAGACCAATGGGCAACAGGGTTATACCAGGGAGAGAGCTAGAGAGAGAGAGAGAGAGAGAGAGAGTAAAAGAGAGAGAAAGGCAGCAGCTATTTGATAGTGTCAGCTGTATAGAGGAGATACAGACAGGCCATTCATCTCAATGGATCAGATAGCAGCTCCACTGGAGTGTGTGCGTGTACACACACACACACACACACTCAGACACAAACTCTCTTCCGTACACACAAACCAGTCCAAGTTTAAAGCTATAAAAAGCACCCTGGGGCTGAAAGGCCTGGACCTAGTCTACTAAAGAGTTGCGGGAGAGAGATTGAAAAATGGCAGAAGTGTATTTGTGTGCATAAGTGTGTGTGTGTGTGTGTATTCTTTTCCATCCTCTCATCAATCCGTGTGCCAGGGTGAGCTAGAGAGAGGGTCAGACAGAGAGAGAGAGAGAGAGAGAGAGAGAGAGAGAAAAAAAGTCTGGAAGCATTTGCATGAATCCCAGTTTTTAATTTCACATCACAGGGTATAGTCCGGGTGTGAGCCTAAATGGTCGAGCTCTTTAAAACTCTCCAACATTTAGAAGCTATCTCTGAACCTCCACACACACACACACACACACACACACACACATAACGAGTCCATTGTAGAACTGTCAGTCGTAACAGCTGGTCTCTTGGTGAGTTTATAATGACTATGAAGGATGTCGAGACAAACTCAAATCGGAGCTGTCCGCGCTACATTCAGCCAATATCTAATTAGGCTTGCCTCCGTGCCCTTGCTGGATGGCTACTGTTTTCAGCACTGCTATTGCACTTCCTCTAACAAGGTATGTGACAACACAATAAAAGGCGCACTTAGACTAGCCGACGCGTCCCAAAGTAAGAAAATTAAAAGCCATTTGAAATTGTTAATCGTGTTCGTCAATCAAGCAAATTTAAATTTAAAATGCAAAATGAAACGCACTGCTTATGCCGTTAGTATCCGAGCCCTCACCTGGTGTTCATTAGAGCCAGCTGGCTTTAGCCCAACTTGTGTATTCATTGTACGCGAGGTCGTTAGCACAGTAACAGTAACAGCAGTCAATATTTAATATAAATGTGTTCATTGATGAAATGGTAAATAACCGACTCGTATCTATGGTGCCGAAGAGCGACGGCAGCAACGTTTGGTCGACTAGTCGACGGATCACGCACATCCCGACCCGACAGAATACAAGCCCCATTATGTTCTCAATTTCACATTGACAAAAGTTACTTTTCTCATTTTTCTTTTGAGCCCACAATTAATCGTTCCGTCTGTAAGTGTCAGAAAATTAAAATAAATAAAAGGCCATTGAAAGGTTCCTGAGAACGAAGGGTCATTCAAACTGAGTGCTTTGTCTAATCAAAAGTCCTGTAAATTATATAAGAAACAACAACTGAGTAACAATTATTTTCCAATTTCCCTAATTGTTGGCCATTTATTTTCTTACAATTGGCTCAACAATTAATCAACATATTGTTTCAGGAAAATTAAGGTAATTCCACAGTCGCCATAATTTGGTGTAAACAAACTATATCCATGCAGTGATTGTTACAGGAAGTGAGATTAGCTGAGGTAACTTTTAATAATGTGATTTGAATCCCATGTGCGTATGAAAAAAGCCTGAGCGACGACATGGCAAATTAAATCCTTTCAGATATGAGTAATACGCCGCAGAAGAATTTATATAAACCCGTACTAAACATTTTCATTATGTTTTGTAATCAGACATGACATTGCTCTCCCGGAAAAAAAAAAAACTCCCAGACTAGAAATGGCAGGCTGATACTCTTATCATCAGTCATACATGAGTCTGCACAATCTGTTTTTGGCTCATGAGCCACATTAGAGCTATTACACACCCCAACACACAGTGATCAAGAAGAGAGCCAAGAATCAAAAATTTTTTTTTTTTGGGAAAACAGACGCAATCTTCTGCATGCACTAAAAACTCTCAACAGAAGCTGCTCGCTGGAAGAAGGACACGCTGGACTGAAAAGGAGGATGAGAGACATCCAGGCTGTTTGAGGTTTCCATAAAAAAAGAGTGAAGGCTGAGAGCAGGTGTCCATGTGTAGATGGTGCTTTACACTAGTTGACACTCACACACACACACACACTTTACCCGGTCCGCTCTGTGATGAAGAGATATTGATGGTTGAACTCATACACATGCCGGATTGTTGCCATTAGACGTGAAGCCAGATGGTCTATCTGATTGAAGCACCCACAGTGGCATGTCGTGGCAGGGCTCTGCTGCAGGAGCTGGCACAGCCAATCCTCTGAGCTCTCAAGAAAAGAGGTGTGTGGCTAACACACACACACACACGCGCAACACATGGACTCTGGTGGTTATAAATCATTAAGCGTGTCCATGTATTAAAGCGTTTTCAGGAATTATGTGCAAAGTGCATGTTTTGGAGTGTGTGTGTTTGTGTTTAGCGCTAGCTAGATGAGCAACCAGGCTTAGCTGCCCTCATTCCTTCATCCGCCCAAATCTCTTCCTACTTCTCTCGCTGCATCTCGACTCATCTTTTAGTCTCATCTTCCAACCTGACTTATTACCCAAAATCCTTCCCTTAGCTTCTTAAATGAAAGCCTTGGCTCCTACCACGCGGCTGCTGCTCTTTCCTTGGAGCGAGAACAGTGACAGTACGTTTTTTTGGCATTGAAAATAAAATCAGGCATTGAAAAAAAAAAAAAAGAAACATTTCCACTGAATAAAGTTCCTGCTGAAAAAGAAAACAGGCATCAAATATTAATTGATTTCTTTTTGATATTTGTTTTTGCATTCCGGTGCAATTTTCAGTGACAATCATTTAACTTTGTTTCTTCATATCGCTCTTTTCTTTTCTCCGTCAGGTCTGAGGGGAGGAGCCAAGGAGAGTGTAATTTACATATAATCTGCATACTAGGAAGAGAACGTCACACAGCTAACGGTAAAGTCTCCCACGGGGTCACCTGTTGTTTTTATTTGGCCACAGTGAGCCTCTGGCTTTATTTTACCACTACAGAAACAGCTTTTTACGGGTTTGCCGCAAGTAAGTGTGTTTCTCTCTGCTCTTGATTCCCACAGAGAATCTGACCATAGTTCGCCATGGTAGCTGACAATAATTGAGCACTTTTTCCAGCATGCCTCTTGCCAGACCAGCATAACATCAGTAAAAGGTTCATTTTAATGAGCCGGAGGTGAAAAAACAGACTTAACATACTTGCTTGTTGGGAGTTCCAGTTTAACACATGCAGACGTTAACGTATGCTAGGTGTGTGGCGGGCTGTGTGGAGAGCTGCGTTCTCTTCTTAGTATGCAGAGTAGATGTAAATCACACTGTCCTTGACCCCCTCGCCCTAAACCCCTCCCCTCCACGCCAAAAAAGGTGACAGGAGGTTGAAACTGATTGGCACTAAAAAATAAAAGCGTCAGAACGCCTGAGGGTTTATTTTTCAGCGGAATTTGTTTCTGTGAAAATATTTTTTGGCAAACTGATTAGGACAACATATATTCACACATCTTTATTTCAATCACCTCTCTCCATCTCTACGACTACTAGGGGCACATTAGAGTGCAAACACAAAGCAAAAATCTGTGGACATCAAAGCCCCAAGTGATAGCAAAACAGGACGAGTTCAGACCATGAGGGCAACCAGATGTGGCGCTGAACACTTCAGTGCAGACAAACATCCTCAAAAGAGTACAAAGAAGAAAGCTGATCTGAAAAAATTGCAGCCAACACCACTATAGCTTTTCTGTTTTTATCCACCCATGGTATTTTGGGTTGTGTGCGAGAGAGAGAGAGAGAGAGAGAATGAGGAAGGGAGAAAAAGAGAGAGAGAGACAGACTGTGTTTGTGTGTGGGTGTAGAGCCTCAGTGATCAGGTCTAAAGCTGTGTGTAGGAGATAAAGGAAGTCATTAGTGAATTCTGCCTCTTAAGACCCCCTAATACCTTGGATGGGACCCTGGCCAGAGGTTAGGCTGCGCGTGCGTGTGTGTGTGTGTGTGTGTGTGTGTGTGTGTGTGTGTGTGTGTGTGTGTGTGTGTGTGTGTGTGTGTGTGTGTGTGTGTCCTGTGTGTGTGTGTGCGAGTGTGTTGCCACCCGTTCCTGTGCCGGGGAGAACTCCAACAACTGTACACACCAGTAGTTGCTGTAACTCAAACCAACTTCAGCAACTTTTGAGTCAATGCTGCAACAAGCCTTGTCTGAAATAAATTGAAATGAATGCCCTGTATCACCGGATGATTGGAAAACCTATTGTGCTGATACTATATTTCAACTGCCTGCAGCGATAGCATACAAGCTGGATTAGAAGGTTGGAGATCCACATTTCAGCCTAGTTCGGAGCAACAGTGGGAAGAGTGATGGAGACCGTAAAAGGATCGGGGATGGGGGGGGTTATGGGCTCATAATGTATCAGAGGACTTTTTGATCAGCGTTTAGGAGACTTAGCAGAGCCCTAGATCAATGTAACTGCTAATAGATGCATTGATCTGCATCTGCTACCGCCTGCCCCTCAGTCTGACTGGCACAAACACATCCTCCGAGTCGCACAAATCCACATGCTTACAAACACATTGCCGGGAGCACTCGCATATCATGCACACTAACAAAAAGCATAAAAGCGGTTAACAATATTCGCTGACAGCAAAGGGTTTTGGGAATGTGAGAGTCAATCAGCTACATTGGGGTAATACACTGAAAATCCTTGACATCAAAACACACACACACACGACTATCTATAGTGCCAATTAGTCCTCCAATAAAATCGTCCACAACCGGGGAGCAAACTATAAAGTATAGTGTTATAGCTAATGAAGGCGGCAGCTCAGATATGCAGATAAATGCACACACACCAGCCTACAAGTACACATATGAAGATGTAACACACACCAGAAGACGGTAGAAATACGCCCTGCTTTTGCAGCTTGAGACGTAAACAAATCAACTAAACACACATTACGCGTTTTTTATGCAGCAGAAATGTGCAGGAGTCCTCACGAAAGAAGAAACAAACGCTACCCGGTATAAATAAACAAATTAAAATGACTGCAGGTTGAACTGGGAGTAAATACAACACTTAGCTAATTAGCTGCTCTGTCTGACTTTAGCTTCAGTAAGCCCTGTACATATACAAATACATAAAACACACACGCAAACAGACGCACACTCTCATTCGTTAAACAACAAAGTTATAGATAGAAAAGTTTCACTTAAAGGCTTGACGATTATCTAAAAATGCAAACATTACACTTCATGGAGTTACACAGGGGTTCATGAAGAAGAAGAGAGGGAAAGAGAAAAAGAAAGAGAGGAGCTCAACCTTGGCACTCCCCTTAAACAGGAAAGCTTTATATACACCTGACTTCCTTTTGAGGCTGATATTTTTTTTCTTCTAGGTCTAGGGAATTAAAACAGGATGAATACAATTCAATTTGGCATCTGACACAAACAACACACACGCAGACGTGTGGCGGCGCGCACACCTCGCACACTCCACCTCACACACAGTCAAGAAATAGTACCCAATCACATATCTCTCCACTGATTTGATGTGGAGAAAAAGCAATTTATTAAGCTGCCTCTTAGGAGCTGGACTCAAACTAAACTGCTACACTGGCCTACTTAGACACACACAAACACACACGCACACACACACACACACACACACACACACACACACACACAGAGGAGGAGAGAGAGTTCTCTACTTCTTACTAATACACTCATTCACACTTTCATTCAAATTCAGAGTCTAATAACGTTTAAAGAGCTCCCAAAAGAGTATCATCGGTAATCTGGCGAATATAGTAACTAATAGAATTTACAGTCCATTATAATTTGATGTCACCGAAAGTGACCCCAACCCCCGATCCCCTTCCCCACACACACACACACACACACACACACACACACACACACACACACACACACACACACAGACAGCAGCTGGTCCAATGGTGCTCTGTTGCTATACCTACAAGGAGAGGCAGCCAACTGCTCATGACGGGCCCAAAACATTCCTCTGACCTCGTCTCTCGTTCTCTGACCAGGTCTAAATCCCCGGGAGGGGAGGAGAGACGAAGGGAAACCAGCGGAGCCGAGGACTTGGAAATGAGCCTTGTTCTAATGAAAGCTAGGTGTGCGTCTCCGCTATGCACCAATATGTTAAATAAGGGATTAAAATTGAGAGCCGGAGAAGGTGTGAGTGTGTGTAGGTGTGAGACGGATTGAGATGGAAGCAGTCAAGCAAAGAGACACAAACCCAAATCTGGTTTGATCCCCCTATAACAGCCTGAGATACTGCACAACACACACACATACATAAATCACACAAACACATGCGTTTCATTAACACTCTTGTAGACCTGCTACACTAATATGATGTTGCATTCATTAGTTCAGTCATGCAACCAGCACAGAACCCTGTAGCAATTAACATCTGACACACACAACTTACCCAAATATAAGTACATGCACATGTGCAGACGTGCATACATATTTTTTTCCTAAACATCAATATGTGCGGACAAGCATACACACACACATAGACAATAACCCTCTCACATATAGCAGCTCCTAATTTCATTCCACTAATACAGTCTCAGTATTTACAACCTGCTTGAGAAAACATGTTCCTGCTTAATTAGATTGAACAAGAGAGAGAGTGTGCGTGTGTGTGTGTGTGTGTGTGTGTGTGTGTGTGTGCGCTCGTTTACATGCGAGGAACAACAGGTGAGGCAGGGAGACAGCACTAGACAGCATAAAGAGAGAGGGGGACAGACGGAGAGAGGGAGAGGAGGAGGAGGGAGGGAGGGAGAGACTAGACCTTCATTCTCTATTCAGGGAGGTGGTGTAGATCGTTAGCTAAATAAATTAGAGGCTTGCGGCTGTGGATATCACACTGCCATATGTCAGGGGAGAGGGAGGGAGAGAGAGATAGAGAGAGGAGGAAGAGGAAGATAGGGAAAAGACTGGTGGAGAGAAAGAGAAAAAAATATGTGTTTGCAACAGTGAGTGTGAATAAATACATAGGAAGGGCAACAGAAACAGATGTGTCCTCAGCTGTGGGAGAATGTTGGTGCGGGCGAGAGGAGAGGACAGGAGCTAATCCAGTAGAGTTGAACTGAGACCAGAGTTAAGCACATATGAGCTTGTACTCTGCCCTGGGCGCGCGCACACACACACACACACACACACACACACACACACACACACACACACACACACACAAACACAGATAGGGAGAGTGAGAGAGATTAATAAATCTGCGTAAAGCATTTGGATTAGTAAAAGGGAGAGAAAGTGATGGTTGAGGCGTTGGGTGACCCCGTCATTGACTTGGCTAAGTAGACCACAAACTCAGCTGTGAGAACTACGGGACCCCTAAACTCTGAACAGCCGACCAGCCTTGAGCAAACTGCTGTCACAGACTTAAAAAAAACAACAACTTTCTACTACTTAATCCTTCATGGTGGACATTTCATTAATTTCCTTGAATACTGTCCTCCTTTTTGGAGAATTAATAGGGTCTTTTTCCTTTAGGGTGAAGTCATTATTGAGTTGTGGGCATTGCCCCGCTACAAATAAGTCGGTGTCGTTGTGTTTTGATGGCAGGACGATGTTATAAGTCAATCTTTAAAACCACTGTGGCGCACAAAAAACAAATCCTTTGCCTCACGTAAGGCATAAACACAGTTTAGCCTCTAAACTCTTTCAGATTTGCTGTTACAGACGGGCAAACCGCCCCAAGAGCCACAAACACAGTGTGGCTGATATTATATGTGTGAGGCTACGATATTGACTTAAAAAAGTAGTGCCATTTATGTTTTATTTTGACCACTTTCAGTTGGAAAATAAACTTAAGTGATCTTGAGTAGCCAAACTATGATAAGGAAACTCAAACACATACACCATTACCAATATACAGTATCTGTAACAAGCAATTTATGTCTTCCAGTCTTTCACTTCCTGCAAAAACATCAGTGCAAAATAAAGTCAGACGTGTCCGACTCAGCTGCCTGAAGCACAACCGGCTGTAGCATCGCACAACACGGCGGTGGCATCGCAAACCTCAACAGTCATCGTTGAGTGAGCGCTGACGGAGGAGTTACAGGCAGCAGCGATCTATGCGAGGTGAGTGTGACTAATGTTCACGGCTACTGCTACATCCAAACACATCGGCTGTGAACTCCTTTCAGGTTGAAGGCAATATTTAAGGCCACAAACTGCTTTTGTTAAGCACGAAATGTGCTCATAACCCAGGGAAACAACACGCAGGTCAAGGTGGCGTTGAAAGCATTGTTGGTCTGGCGGTGGGCGTCTCTTCCCGGAGTATTTTCTGATTCAGCGATCGACACAAAACTTGAGGAAGTTGGAAGACGTGATGGGGTCTCATTTCAAATCACTGAACTCTAAAACACTGTAAACGAAATGGAGGAAAATATGTCAAATCGTGTCAAATCTGAGATGAATTTGCGTTAAATCCCAGTAAATTATATCCAATTGACTTTGAATTGTGGATCAGAATTTCAATTTGTGTAGGCTTGAATACAATCATCAAAGAGGGATAACTACGAACCCTTACCGGAAAACATTTCTGTGTTTTCTCAGGACACTTGCTGGCAAATTAATTACTCCGCACGCAAATTCATCCACAGCGGGTCTTAGTGGAGATTACAGCAGTTCCAGCCTCTGGCTTTCTTACCTTGACTTCCCTTTTTTTTTTTTTTTATCATTCTGCGTCTGCATTAACTACAAGGACACCACAATCAGGCCGACACGCATACGCGGACGCCAGCATCTAGAGGGGATTAAACAGCTTAGACATTGATTAGACACACCTGAACCCAGGAGGGAAGGAGGGTTCGACAGCAGAGGAGGCGGAAGGGTGCGGGAGTGGTGGATGGAGTGTGTGTGGGGTGTGTGTGTGTGGGGGGTGATATACCTGTCGAGAGAGGAGAGAACAGAAGAATGGGTGGAGAAAACAGGCGTCAAGGGTGTGGGGGGGGAATATCACACGGAGAGAACCAGGGTGTAAATGTCTTAGAACATGTCCTCCAGGATGGAGTGAGTGGCAGAGGGTGATACGTGGACGGGAGAGGAGTGAAAATGCTCTCTGCACACTCTCACTGCCAGAGAGGTTTTAACACTCCTGTTTGTGGCCAGGGTGCGAAGATAACCACTCACATAGATATACCCCTCTCCTTATATATATTTATATATATATATATATACGTATATATATGTACACACAGAGAGACTCAACATGCTCATAAGCAGAACCTCAGAATAGATCTTTTCTACAACAATCAAAATTCTACCCACAACCATACATGAAAAGACCAGAATAGAGCCTGGAGTCAATGATGCATATCCGTGTCTATTTATAAAGTCCTGCAGCCTACACTGGATCGCAGCACAAAGCAACGTTCCCCCTCTGCTTCCAACTCTCCTGACTCCTCTATCACCCCCTCGCTCCTCCATGAAAAGACAAAAAAAAAAAAAATGTTTTTCATTTTTCTTTAAATGATAGCCAGCCCTTAAAGATAACCCTTGGAAACACTTTGCGGAAGTAGAAACTTCCCACATGTGCAGGGGTGAGGATGTTTCGGAAAGTCAAATGCAGCGACGGAAACTGCAGTTTCAATTTGTGCGCGTTGGATAACGGGCAACACTTTAATTTGCAGGTTCATTTCATGCTTCTTTCCAGCAAATTTAGAGTAAAAATCCCAAGAAATGATTGCCTTTCCTATTAGGGAATTACTGGCCTGGAAAGGAGAGGAAAGTACTCCGTGTATTATTCCTTTTCTAACCCGACAAACACCAGAAACTTTTATTTGAGTTTCTTCGCTTGTTTCCGACTCCTCCTTTTATTCTGATTTCCCGTCAAGACGTGTTTGAAAAGTGGAGAGAATAAATTATCCAGTTCCCCTTTTCTTGTAAACACTGTAACACAACTTGTGCAAACAACACGCAAAAACACACACGTACAGGGCAACACATGTCGGCACGAACCGCAGTATATTATTAGGGTTAGACAGCCCGACATACATGGGCCTAAATGAATGAATTCATGAGTTATGTGTTTACTTATGGATGCTCCAACTGTGAGCAGCTGGTAAACACTGTGAAGTCTAGGAGAGCAGATGTACTTAAGAGACAATCATAAACATTTATTCACTTGAAGCATAATCACACATACATACAGACACACACACACACGGCACTGTGACCCAATTTGTTTTTGCATATATCTACGGTTGGTCGCCTGCGAGGCCCCCATTACTCCTTCTGTGCTTTTACCACTTTATCACAGAGAGGAAGATGATGGCTAACGTACTTATAATCTGATACCATTATGTAACTACTGCTGCTAATCTACCGGTCGCTCGCTGTCCCTCTCTGGCTTTCTCGAGGATGATCAGTGATTTATGTCTTTAAAAGGAAGTATAAAACCAAAAGCAACGGGTGAAACGAACTGTGAGATTAAACTAACCCTCCTCCACGACTTTCTCACTCGCCCTCCTGAGCTCTCTTCCTCTCTCGCTCTCGCTCTCTCTTTTCCCTCCTCTCTAAATTATCTGAGAGCTGTAATTAAAAAGTGCACTTTGGTTCTTGCATGGTGCTAATAAGCAGGCCAAAACACACACACACACACACACACACACACACACACACACACACACACACACACACACACACACACACACACACACACACACACACACACACACACACACACACACACACACACACACTAAATTGGACATAGCTGAAGCTCAACTAATCATCTGAGTCCATGCCATAACAAGTGGTATGGAAAACATTCAAGTTTCTCAATTAATATAAGTGTGTTGATATATATATATAAACATGTAATTCACTGTAGTGTAGCTCTCACTACAGTCTGAGGATCTAGGTTAAGATGTAAACTTCTTGCTTTCAGAATCAGCTCGGAGACGATTTTGCGGTGTGAATTCACACCTCAACGGAAATCCTTTTTTAAACTGTTTATTCAGCCTCAGATAATTGTGCTCTTGATGATTTATTATTATCATATGATAATCCAATCGCATAATCACTGAACCAGCTTCTGGGGTTTCAAAATGGGTCCGAAATGAAGGAAAACATTCAGCCCTTGGAGATAACAAGCTACCCAGATGCGGCTTCATCCTCCTCAGCTGCAACTCAATTACTCGGTTATGGCCAACCATGCCGCGCTGATTCACCCAAACACACAACCCGGGTTCAAACAGTTACACCAGCTCCTGAGACAAAGAGTGAGGCGTAGATTGCCTGTGACTCTTAACTGTTAGCTACAGCTTGTAACAGCTGCGCGGATGTGCCAGTCTAATTCCATCATTACAAGCAACACAAAGAGTTCCACCTCAGTCTCAGGTATTTATTGTAAAGCAGGAAGTACATCCTACATGTCTCTTCCCCCCAGCTCCTCTGGAGACAAGTTAAAAACCTCCAATTTGTCAGACCCATCATTCATCCATCATCAAATGCTTCAAGAACATGCTTTGCGGTTTTCTGAGAAAGTTTTACAAAAGCTTTGCAGATATAAGACTATTCAATCCCAGGTCCAATTAAAAAGCACCAAGAACAACCAGCGTGTTCTTATGATGTGTTCATCATCTCGGTGGAGAGCAAACACGTAAGACTGCATCGTTCAGATCCAGAAATTATTCCTGCATTGAAGCTCTCTGTAGATGAAAAAAAATCACCATTTAATTTGTAAGATCCCCAATCAGAGCCGATGTGGCAGGTGTACCTAGTATTCATTAGATATTGGTGGTTTGAGAGCAGTATTTGTACTAAGGTGCTGTAACACCAATCATGAGCTGCTGCATCGAGCTGCTGGATCTCAAACATAAAATAGAGCATTCACTGTGTTTTTATCTTTGAATTGCATCAAAGCAACAATCTCCTTACATACATCTGTATTAATAACTACTCCTTTAAGGCTTTTACACATAATGGGCTTTTTTCTTTTTCTTCCTGCAATTCATTCAAATATCAATATATCTTTTCAATCTGTTGTTTTTGTAACGAGCACCTTCCCACAGAACGAATATCGGGGCGGAAGAAAAGGGACGAGGTGGATCGTATTGACAGAAACGGACACAAAAAAAGTTCCAACACCATGTAAAATGAAATTACGTGAAATATATCTATACTTGTGCTGATGAAAAAAGAAAAATCACTTAATTCTCCAGGCTCTGGGCCGAGCCTTTCAAATCCAAACCATATAATAGTATGTGTGTTCGTGTTTGGATAAGAGTTGTTAAACATATTGATTGTAGGCCAGGAGCAGCATTTAAGAGCCAGAGTGGGAAAGGTTGTGCCGAGGTTTCTCCTCTGCTTACAGAAATCTGCCACCGCTCCTGCTGCTGTGGGTTTACAGCTTTGATAGCCTGTCTGTTTACAGTTGACTTCTCGTTTCATGTTTGCGCGTGCTTCTTGTCTGCAGAGGATGAGATACATTTAGAGATGCAGCACGCGTCGACACAAAAGTGCTGCACATCAACTAAAGGGTAAATCCCCCCATGTGAACGCACACTCCTGTGCACTGGAGAGCGTTACAGCGTCAAGACCTTTATAGCACAGACACACACACACACCTGAAGTTGAAGAAGAAACTTCCACATCGGATTATTAATATGTGTGTGGACTGCTGAAACAACACACAAACGTTAATGCACTTAAGCGAATGTGCTCATAAAGTGGCAACCTGGCGAGACCAGTGGGTTCCATCCTTCTGCCTTAGTGGAAACCTGTGATTGCAAACCGGTGTGCCAGACTCCCCGGCAGCCTGTGATTGGGTGATTGAAGTAGACAAATGAATGACTGCATGAAGAAGCCGGAGACTTATTCTAGTCTGATTAATGTGTTTTCCTCAATGCCAATTAAACACTGATTACACAAATTAACAACTCTGGGCCACCATAATTACTAAGTGCTCACACAGGGGCTGGTGTTGATGGAAAGTGTTGCATGCACACGCACACACGCAGTCACGCACACGCAGAATGACACGCACACAGCTGTAAGGCACCACACCCCATTTGTCCTTCTATCCTTGCCCAAAGCAAATGGCCTGGCAGTTGTTATAACTAATGCTTTTAGCTGCAAGTCGTCCAAGATAGAGTTACTAACCACATTCACCAAACACCCCTCTCCTCTGACTCCACTCGATCTCTCACACTTACCAAGAAAAAAAAACACCAGAGCCATGCAAGAGTTCACATACATCAGCCCTCAGACAGACAGCTGGTGCCAAAGGGTGCAGTTAGTGGATCCCCCCTCTGGGATGGGTTACCACCCCTTCCCCTTGTATGGAGCCGGAGGGGGAGAGAGGACAAGGAGACGTGAGATTAAAGGGAAGTAGGCACCGGAGAGAGGAGGTGGTGACAGACAGAGCAAGAGATGGGAGAAATGAAAAGGGAAAGTTTCTGCAGACTGAATGTAATGTGACACCACAGAGGGAAGGAATGACAGCATGGAAAGACACAGTCCACGAGGCGAGAGAGGGCACGAGAAGGAGAGGATTTGCAAAAAAACTCCTTGAAAATTCAAAATTTTGGCAACTACCGTGAGTGTAAGCCTCATGTGCTCGGATGCACTCATTCTCTGGTAAATGCTCGTCACCGCAGTTCTCGGTGGGTACCGAGGTGTGTGTTCTGTCCGTGGGTTTTGGCAGGAAAATGAAAAATGAATACTGTTACGTTTGTGCCAATGTGAGAAAAACCACTGACCACTTAAACCTGTGTCTTGTTATTCAGTCGGGACATCAATCTGCTTTTGGTTTGTGTGCGTTCAGTTGTGTGTGTGTCTGTGTGTGTGTGTGTGTCTCTCTGCCTTTATTAGCATGTGTTCAACACAATGCATTTGATTGTTTCAGCAGAATTGTGCAGCAGAAAATTGAAAAACTGAAGAATAAAACAGTTTTTTCTCCGTCCAAGTGGATCCATATACAGTACTCATAAACCCATATGTGTGTACACTGTGTTGCATACAGTATTGTTCCTTCACCAACACACACATAAAGAGAGCACCTCCTCCATCTCCCTCGCTCCATTCAGTCATGACAATATACGTGCCTTACGTCTGCTGCTCGAGTGTGACTGTCTGTAAAGAGAGAAAGGGCCAGCTGTGTCATTATACAAGCCTAACACGTCCATGATGCAAGCTAATTAGATTTAGACAGGCGATGGGCAGGAGGACCGTGAGGTGAGGTGTGTGTGTGTGTGTGTGAGAAGGAAAGTGTCAGATGAAGACATGGCGGGGTGCGGAGGATGGAGGGAATCTTTCAGCAGAGATTCGTGTTGAGCGTCTTGAAAAAAGCCAATTCACAAACACAAACACACGGCAATTATCCACACACCTGATGCACAACAACGATACATAAGGTGTGCAAACACACACACACGCGCCTTGATGAGCAAGTGACATCCTAATAAGCCACTGTGTCAGATAAAGTAACTCGGAAAGCACATAATAAAGTAGATTGCGAACAGTAAATCCCAAGTCTAAACACAGACACACACACTGACAGGCAGTCAGAGGGGCCACTCAAGGTGTGTTTGCCAGGCATGAGGAGCTGTTTAGAATGATGGTAGCAGTAATCAGCATAATGTTTGCCTCGAGCCGTGTACTGACATTTAGAACAGTGGATTATTGGAGCAAAACCCACACACTGCCTTTCAGTGAACACTATCATATTATTACAGAGAACTATTATAGATTGCTGTTGAAATACCAGTGTTACACGGGCCGCATGAGAATTTGTGGTTTCACTGGGCAAGTCAGACCTCGTTTTGTCCATGCGTGACATATTTACCATAGATTGGTACAAATTGGCTCTTCAAAAAAAAAAAAAAAAAAAAAAAAAAACCTGAGGAGGTGGGTGGCAGTCCATGAATGCAGGACAAAGAGCGGCGCGGAGCCCTGTGCTGTGGTGGAAGTAAACAGTCCTCATGGCTTCACTTAGAAATGTCAGGGACCTGAAGTACTGGAGGACAGGCTCGGTTGTCCTATTGAGAGCCACAGAACATTTTCATTGACTATTCAGGTGCTGAGGGCTAAAATGTAGTCTGACTTTCAACATATCAATCACAGCTTTTCCTGAGGAAAATATAAATTACTGCAGCCGATAATCCATCTTTTGTGTCCCCTTCTTGTGCGGTGAATGTTTTACCGTGTGACTGATTGTGTGTGGAGAGGCTGTGCTTTTCTCCCATATCACCTTATCGCAAGTGCTGTCCAAAAAAAAAAAAACGATACAGCCTCATCGTGGGTTCGAACACGATTCAATACTAACCTTTAAGAACTGTTAAACCCGACTAATTGTGCGCCTTCATCTGCTGTCGGCCCCGAGGGAAGGTGAAGTGAGCCACTGCACACACTTCAGCAGTCATTGTATCAAAACACCTCACGTTAAATCAATGCAGCCCTATGATACAATCCAAAAGGTGGCATTTCACTTCAAAAGTGTCACAAAGTCTTTTTTCACAATTACAGTGGCCAGGAGTGGAAGCACAGCCGTGACACTGCAGGGACAACGTGGAGAATGTTTGGACCGGCATGAGAGTATTATTAGTAGAAGTAGTAGGACTGCAGTGTCAGCAGGTTGAGTTTGTGTGAGCCCCAATAAGGGCCAATCACATCAGCTCCTCCTCTTCCCCTTTCTAAAGAGCAGACAGTTTAATTGGCCGAGCGGAGAGTCGAGGCCAGCTTCTGTGAGGAACGAAAACGGATAGTCACAAAGACTATCCCAAACATTACTGTACAGCAGCTCAGATGGGAACACACAGGACCAGAACTGTGCTTTCGAGGGCATGCAGACAATGATTTTGAGCCGAATTTACATTTCAAAAGACATCAAAATCACAGTTCATGTGGAGTAATGACGCATATTCAAATCTAACTGTGTGTTAGCAAAAATGTTACCAAGTTAGCCCCATCTGAGTACATTTACACACAGATATCAGAGATCACAGGAAATACAAAAAGAGAACCAACCAAGCGGATGTTTTAAATGATTGGATGTGAGAAACTCCTAACCCACAGCTTCTTAAATTTTACATTTTTACTAAATACAATGTAAAGGTTCCTGTCAAAGTAGTCTTTTCAATGTGCTGACATAAGTACTCAATAAAAGCTTGTTTAAATATGTAGAAAATCCAGTAACTTCACCTTTTTGTGAGGCTGTAAACTCTTTACAGAACACAGTGGATTTTGGCTAATAATTGTCCTTATAATGAAATGGACTGCTCTATAAACGTTTGATAGTCTACAAGGTTCAGCGGCGTCGATAACATCAACCTGGCTCTGCAAGCAGCTACAGAGTCTTTCTCAGGGGAAAACTGAGAATCATCTATTAAAAGAAATGCTCCTGTCGCGTCAATTGGCTTGTTTACGGGTTGTTTTTTTGGTCTCAAAAGTCATCGATTTGATAAATGTCCTGTCCTTTTCCATAAGAAAGGATAATTAAATGTAAAATTCATTAAAGATGTTATTTGCTGTCGTGCGAGAGCTGCCCAAGATGCATGGCGTAATCTAATGTGAGTCTGCATGAAAAATGTAGTTTTACACACCAATTAGTACACTGGAAGTAAAGCTTGATTCTGCATTATCAAAGTACACCACCAATGAATATGAATACGAAATATATACTGTACACATTTGATAAATCCGTGGGTTGTGTGTAACTCGGTGCAGCATATTTTCTCCCTGATAATTACACTCGATGCTGCTGATGATGATCATTTCGTAATTTCTTCCATTGCTAGTTTGTATGGCAGACACAAAAACAAACACAGAGACATTTCAGGGATAAATGTCAAGCCCGGTGGAGTGATGCGGTGACGGGCAGAAAGTCACAAAACACTGAGTGGCATTGTTGCCTGTGATGAGTGTTCTGCTGAGTCAAACACAACCACGGCACTAAAAACACAGCTGAGCCACCGGGTTGAAATATAACTCACGATGACTTAGGGTATGTATCTTTGTGTGTGTGTGTGTGTGTGTGTGTGTGTGTGTGTGTGTCCTGATGTGCTCACACACACACACACACTCGACAGCGGCATGGCACAGGGTGCTACTGAATGGTTTGCATCAACAGACAAACAGGATAATTCATTTTTCTCTTTCGCTTGAATGCTTTCATTTTATTTTCATTTGTTTGCCTTCCTCTCTTTCTACTCCCACATTCAAAAGCTATAGTGAATTCCTGTGAGGGATGATTCAATCCACACACACACATTAATATTACAACAGGATAACAAAATGTCTGTGAGAGCGGTGCGTGCGTACGTACGTGTGTGTGTGTGTGTGCGTGCGCGCGTGTGTATGCACTTAATGAGATGAACGTACTAGCACTGCCCCTTCCCAATTACAGAGAGTGGAGGGGAGAAATAAGTGGGAGAAAGGAGAGGAAGATGAAACACGGGGAGCGATATGATTGGAGAGAAAGATCAAGCGAGCAGGAGGGGAATTAGAAGAATGGTAAAGAAGAAAATAGATAAAGTGAGTCCATTAGCCGACAAATTATCTTCTCCTTAAGGAGCTCACTTCATCTGTCTTGGCTGAGAATCTTCTGTTTGGATTCCGTGGTTTCATTTCTGTGCCGTCTTCTCTCGTCCATCCATCTATTACAGTGACCCCCTAACTGACAACCCATTCTCTTTCCACCTCCTTTCTCTTGAAACTACTTATCTCTCTTTGACTGCTTTTCTTCTCCGCAGTATATCTTCTAATCCATATACATCAGCCACCTTTCTTCTCTCATCGTGACTATCATCTACTCGACCCCATGTCAGTCAAAGTTACATGCACATTAAGGAGATAAACTACTCAATTTAGACTGTTCATTTGAAAGTAACATGATAGTGGATGCATTACTTTTAACGAATATTGGTGTCTAATGTACACTTTACTTTAAAAAAAGAAATATACTCACAATCGGCAAAGATCTGAATTGACAGAAATCGGCCAAGAAAATTGCAATCGATGCATCTGTACTGGAAGCCTTTACAGTAGCTCCACGTCTCAGTCACAATGGATAGCAGCTTATTAGGCCTTTTCCATACACATGTGCCGGCTTGGTCTGAGCAGGGCTTTACGTTCTTCTCTACAATCGGGCCACTTAAAACGCAGCAGGCTGATCCATGGCTGTGATTACTGTTGAAAGGAGTGGCTGTTAAACATTGGATAAACACGTTTTATTTTCCTATGTATTTTTTTTTACAATAAAAGATCCCCCTTATTCTTGCTGCGAGTGTTTTTCCATCACACAGCACAGCAGGTAAAAGATGTTTTACTGTGGAAGCTGAGCTGTTTGCAGAAAGAGCCTTTTGTCTGCGGCTCTTCATCCAATTCGTCTATTTCTTCTTGTACTCGTCCTCCCTGTAGTATTAGTGGACTTGTTTGTATTGAAGATCAACAAAGCTAACAAAGCTTCGCTCATTCGATATTGTTCTGTTATTTCTTATTTAAAAGCTATTAATATGAAGTGGGACGATTTGGAATTTGTTTTTTTTTTTGCAGCAGTGACCTAACACAACTTCTGCACAGCTGAAAGCAAACGTATCAGTAAAATTAAGCAGATGTGCAGGTACGCAGGTGAGAAAACTAAACTTCAAACCACAGAGATTCAGTGAGAAGCATCCAAAGCATTGAGAGCTGAGCACACACACTAAAAAACGTCTCCCTTTCTGTTGAGAAATTGTCAATCTTCAGCACTACTCTGCACGCCTATAAACTGGTAATGGAAATAAAAATCCATGCGGCATGGTTTGACTTGGGCCGGCAAAAAGTGTCAATGCAAAAAAATTAAAAATAAAAACTAAATGTCATTGTCCCTGCTTTAGAGTCTGTATATGTGAACAGCCGGTTACACAGGACAGAACACGCCAGCTCAGTGATATTAGCCAAGTGGAACAGGCTGGCGGAGGTAGACGTACAGCCTGACCATCTAGCCAGCATATTCCTCTCACTATCTTGACAAACGTGATTAGGGTTTGTTGAAATGTGATTCCTGATTATACAGTAAGAGTCAGGTGGTCCTACAGCTGACGGTGCTCTGCCAGCACTAATGCAATACTTTCATTTTTGCAGAAAGCCTCTTATCCTTGCATGAAACTCCTAAGAAGGAATTAGCGCACCGGTGTGTACACGCCTGATTTGGGGGCCTGAGGAGGTGGTAATAAAATTAAAATAATTTAATTAATTTCTAAATGTTCCGTTTTTTGAAAATATGTTATTGTGCAATACAGTGGGTAATTTTATCAGGGAAATTAGCAACCAGAACAGCACTTCCAGTTCCTTACAGGATGCCGAGCTGACTCGAGATGGACAGGAAGACATAATAATCACATAAAAGTGTTTTTACAGGAAATGGGAAGAAAATTGATTTGGAGGTGTTTACAGTAAGTGCCTGCTTCTATAAGACATTCTTTTTTTTGTGAATTGCATAGTCCACTATCCCTTATGCGTATAGAAACGTAAAAAAAAAAAAAAAAAGTAATCTGTTTCTCTAGTCATTTTCCATAACAAGCACTTTAAAGGCAGAGCCACAAACTGGCCCTGGGCCTGCAAACTGAGAGTTCAGACAGCGTATCATTGAGGAGATGGATACCAACATGCAAACATGGTTTTGGGCTGTGTTTCACACGCAGTACTGCATATACATAGAGTACAAACACATGCCACCACTTTGATTGGGGTCATATTGACTCTCCATCCCACACACACACACACAATCGAACACTTCTGTAACGCAAGCCAAGTCTCCATGCTGCTGGCTGGCTTCACACAGAGGCATGCCCACCTCTAGCTTGGATCAAAGGGCTAGGCTAAAAACCTCTGGCCAGGCAGACACACACATACACACACACACACACACACACACAGTACAGTACTTCCTGTCTATTCCTGAATGAGATCAAAAAGGGTCTTTTTTAGCTCTGAGCCCATACCATGAATCACCATACGCAGACATGTGTGCACCAACGCATACACACACACAGGCGCACACACACCTGTGGCAGATCAAACGCTGCAAGCTGAGAGCACACACCTGCAGCAGCGTAAAGCCTTTGGACTGAACAAGTAAATCATGCCGCTCCAATACACACACAATGATGTACACTCCTGCACTTCTATCAAACCCAGGCTGACCTCAGTAATACTCCGTGACTGTCGATTCACTATGCAAAGATCTTATTCAAATAGCGTGATGGCCCCACCACAAAGAAATACACAAACAAATAAAGAGCCTCGACCAGGTGCCTTTGGCACGGGGGGGAACGAAGGAGGGGTAGGGGTGGTGGGGTTGCACATTTGATGTTCTTCGACGGAGCAATCTTCCCTCCATATCACTTCACGCCCTGCGAATGTCACAGTAAATGACTACAGCCACACAGAGAGCGAAGAGGAAGCGTGAGACATGGATGGAGAAGAAAAAAGACGGAGATGGAGATGGACACAGAGAAAGTGCAGTGACACAAAGAGAGACAGCCCGGGGTATGATCCACTGGAAGGTTGCCAGTTCGAATCCATATACCAACTGAAAGACTCTGGATGAGGGAGAGCGAGTCACTTCCTTCACCCCGCTGTGAGACTGCTCTTGAGCCTTCAACTAATCTACTGCTGCCACTAAATGACTGGCAGTACAAGGCTGGGGTTTTAAAGGCATTTCCCAGGTGTTGGGAGGGAGAGAGAGAGAGAGAGAGAGAGAGAGAGAGAGAGAGAGAGAGAGAGAGAGAGAGAGAGAGAGAGAGAGAGAGAGAGAGAGCGAGAGAGAGTGTCTCTCTGATGTATCTCCAGCCACCTGCAATTTTATTTCCACCAGTTGTTGGTGTAAATAGAAATCTGTTCCTAGATTGCCTGGTGTATGTCACAGGAACTTGATTTTTCAGTGTTGAAAATGTTAACACCTTTTGGGATTCCATGAATCCAAATTGTAAACTGAGTCGGTACTCAATATGGATGGACTGTAACATGTGGGTAAAATGTAGTAGTTCAGTTTCATACATTTTCACAGCATTCTCAGCAACAGAAGGCATGTAAATATATGTTATGAATAAACTGCTGATATTATATATAGATATAGATATAATCATTATTTATGTTGTACTAAATAGTAAGTGGAACACATTGCTCATACATAAGAATGTACTGTGTATTATATTGTAAATCATGTTTATCCAGAAACACTTTGACTACCAAATCTGCAATATTATATAGGCTGTCACCGACTGTACAGATACTGATATTCATGTGTGCCTGTTGTGTGTGAAATATGCTTTTAAATATCTGCTTAAAGTAATAATGTGCAAGATTTTCCAATAAGTGTATCTATTCAGTTTCATTTTAGGATATATTGCTCACAATATCAGCTCCACCCCCGCGAGTTAATTTGTTATGGTGCTCGTGCTTAACTTGATTTTCCTGTTTCCGACAGAACATAAACGGTTTTGGCAGGAAAGTTTATGCAAAAGGGAAAAGCCGTTGTGATGGCTTGTTCCTGAGGTCTGATGGAAATGACTCATGCTCAAAATCAGCCAACTTAGACAAGAGGAATAATCCAATTATGCTATTTGATAACGAAAATAAAAAGCAAAACCGCCACTCTTAGTCAAATGTAGCTGACTTAGTGTTCCCTCGTGAACCTCTATTTTGAGCAGTCATAAAAAGACAATACATATCAGCATAAATACAACATCTGCAACCATGTATCTTTCTGTGTCACTGTGGGAAGGAAGGAAAGGAGAAAAGGAAGTAAACTGCTCACATGGTATGTTTTTCTTGAGAAATATTGGGATAAATACGTCATATTTCAGGTAATCATGGAACATACAGTCCAGAACCTGCAGTTTGGGGCCAAGTAAGTGTCACCAACATGTTTCCACATGTGGAGCCCATACAGCTACTTGTTTAGAGATGAATCCCCACGCATATGGCTGTGGTCCTTTTTAGAGCCCATTCGGCTGCATATACAACTTTGCGCTGCTTATTGCTATCACTGGGTTCAAAGTTCTTAATACCATTAAGCCCCATAAAATGTACTACATGTGATGAAACTGTCACAGTGGCTCTTGGTTTCATTTATTAGTTCTTGTCTCATCTTTCTCCAGCTGCAGCTTATTTCCAAACACCGAAAACACTCAGAAAAAGACATTACTGTTCATCACATATGGGTTATCTCAAAACAAAGAACAAAGCAGCGATGCGAGATAGAGAATATTCACACGAACAAGAATCTGTTGTGTCAATGCGCGAGTTTGGTTTGACATTTTGAAATATATATGCTATACCCCTTTCACAGTTGACAAGGTGTTTTGTGACTGCACTTTATTTTTGGACTTGCACTTTTGGTTTCCTTGCTTTCCTTATCTTTTTTTTGTCAGATGCTGTGAGAAGAAAATGCCTAAAGGTCTCGAACAGGAACAGCGAAAAATAGAATTTCACATGAAGAATGACATAAAATCATATCAGTAAATTATCAAAGGATGATGGTCAAGGCTTTTGGAAGCGTCTCTTTTCGTAGCACGTTGATTAAATGTAACTATGCGCAGCACTAGTCATCAAGTAAATCTCATCTTTGTGTAGGTTATAATGTTCAGTTGAGCTTTATTGTAATATTATAAGTCATAATTGGCAGGGGTTTATCATAGGATCATGTTATATTGTATATATATATATATATATATATATATATATATATATATTGTAGGTACAGGATTGTATGTAAATGGTGAGTTAAAGAGAGGCTGCATCCTCTCGATCCACTCTCAGCACAAAGTTACTCAGCTGATAACCACATCTTTTAATTGGATTGGACTGCATTACATATAATATTGTTGGTCTACCTAACTGTGCTTAGTATAGATTACAACTACTTTTCTGCTCCACACATCTGGAACAAGGTCCCTGATAGCTGCAGGTCTGCTGAGCCCCTCAGCTCCTTTAAATCCAGACTGAAGACTTTGTTTGCTGTTGCCTTTAATTGAACCAGATTCAAGGACATTAATGAATTTCTGCATCTCACTACTGCATTTTATTTCTTAAACTGCACTACAAATATTATTACATTTTGTATTTTTTGCTTTTTTACTGTTTTTTTAATGTTTTAATGAATGTTCTTAATTGTTTTTACATCTTGTTTTCTTCTGCATTATGTTTTGATGCTCTTATGTGAAGCACTTTGAATCGCCTTGTTGTTGAAATGTGCGTCACAAATAAACAGACAGATGCTTGAGTGGTATTCCGCCTGCAAAACTAGGTGGCGCCATCATGAAACAAAAAATACAAAATGTTCCGTTTTGATTAACAAAGAAGATGTTTATGCTATGTTTTTTCGTTGTTGCTAATATACCTTGTGCTAATCTAATTGAGTTATGAAACTGCTGTAATATTCACTAAATTGTTTTCAGTAATGTGCTCTATAGCTCCGTGGAGATCCTTTATTAATCTGCTCGGCAAGCACACCATCACTCCTCC